>JAPKLW010000351.1:79625-128597 GCA_026898455.1 Plectranthus barbatus
CACCACTCAATGCATTTATTTCATTCTAATTGGTGCATTGGATTCCTTTTGATTTAATTATGCATTCTCCAACCAATGCATGAGACTTTCAGATAATTGATTCGAAATGTGACTGGATTCTGCACCACTCAATGCATTGGATTCCAACTTAAACACCACTCTATGCATTGGATTCCAACCTACACACCACTTAATGCATTTGATTCGAAATTTGACTGTTCTGCACCACTCAATGCATTTATTTAATTCTAATTGGTGCACTGGATTCCTTTTGATTTAATTATTCATTCTCCAACCAATGCATGTGACTTTCAGATAATTGATTTGAAATTTGACTAGATTCTGCACCACTCAATGCATTGGATTCCAACTTACACACCACTCAACTATCAGCTAAATTCCAATTACACCAATGACGAAGATAGACTTGTGTACCTGGATATAACCAGAGATGTAGAAGTTGGGAACAATCAAACAAAAGATCAGTTCTGGTGCCGTGTAGCAGATGCCTACAATGCTTCCAAAACCCATCCATCAATGGCCCAACAGATCCTTTAGATCAGTCGAGACTCGCATACAACTGATCACGAAGGCCACAACCAAGCTCAAAGGATGCATTGCACAAGTTGAAGAGTTAAATCAAGTGGTGCATCTGAAATGGATATTGTAAGATATTTTTTTTCTTATTTATTGCGGTTTTATGTAGTTAAATAATTTATGTATTTATTATGCAGATGAGTAGGGCAAAACAATTGATGATGATCAATCCACAATTCAAAAAGGATACAAATTTGAACATGTCTGAGATATTGCCAAAGACCTTACCCAGTTTGATTGTCCATCGCAAAAATCAAGAGCCAGCAAAAGTTCATCCCAACCAACCCAATCAAGTATGTAAGTGCCTGAATCTCCTCTATCACCTACTACAACTCCTTCATTTCCTCTTCACTTAAGTGACGACAGTGGAAGTGGTTCTGGGTCTCAACGCCCATGGGGTACCGTAGTCTTGTTGAGTACCCTATATCCCTTGTATGAAGGGTGTCCATAACCAAGGAACACACCTTTATCCGCCTTGAGACTAAGGGTATTCAATTTCGACTTTCTGTATTATGGATGTAACATGGAGAACCAATAGCATGAAAATGAGCTATAAAAGGCTTACGACCATTGTATACCTCATAGGGGGTTTTGTGTATAGCAGGTCATCATCAAGGCTTCTCCACAATAACGTTCAGTGAAGCTTGTTTTTTCAAGCATGGTCCTCACTGCTTCTTTAAATGTGCGGTTCCTTCTTTCAGCAAGACCATTCTGTTGAGGAGTCCTAGGATCAGACTTCTCATGAGCAATCCCAACATCAGCACAGAAGTCCATTAGGGGACTGTTGCAAATGGGTCTGCTAGACTTCTCATTAATGTGCGGTTCCTTCTTTCAACAAGACCATTCTGTTGAGGAATCCTTGGATCTGACTTCTCATGAGCAATCCCAACATCAACATAGAAGTCCATTAGGAGCCTGTTGCAAAACTCAATTCCGCTGCCAGAGCAAATCCTCTTAACGGTCACTCCCTTATTGTTTTGCACCTGCAAAATGAGTTCTGGCAGTTGGAGCTTGACCTCATCCTTGGTCTTCATGAGTCTTACCCAAGTATACCTTGACTAGTCATTGACTACCACAAGTGTGAATCTTTTTCCTCGAATGGTGGGTGGCTTGACTGGCCCAAAAAGGTTCATCTGTAGCAGCTCCAAGATCCTATACATGTTTGCTGTGATGGGGTGGTTATTAAATGACGACTTGGTTTGCTTCCCCATCTTACATGCTCGGCAGACACCTTCTTTCTTGAATCCAGTTTGTGGAAGACTTTCCACTAATTTTTGTTTAGCTAGGTGTCTGTTCGATTGGAAATTTAGGTGGCTTAGCCGTTTGTGCCACAACCAATTTACTCCTTGGGATGAGTTTGTTGCGACAAAGCACGTGTTAGGTTGGCCACTCTCCCAATCCACGACATATAAGCTTCCTTTTCTGACTATTTTGAGGATGGTCTCCTTGGAATCTTTGTCTTTGATTAAGCACTCAGCTTTGGCAAAGGTCACCTCGTATCCACTCTGGATAAGCTGACTTATACTCAACAGGTTGTAATTGAGGTTGGTGACTAAGGATACGTTCTTAATTGTGATTCCATGGTACTCCACGCATCCCTTGCCTATGACACTCCCCTTGGAATCGTCTCCAAAGACAACAAGGGGTCCTCTCGCCATTTCCAAGTTCGAGAGTAAGTCTTTCTCTCCGGTCATGTGAGCTGAGCACATACTATCCAGAATCCATGCTCTCTTCTTCTTTTTGAGCGGACTCTGGTGACCTTATACCAGCAAAACGAAGAAGGTTAGACACTAGGTACCCGAGCTTCTGCGGATCCTGCAGGGTTAGTCTTTGGAATCCATCATTTAGGAATCCAAACTTGTTTCACCTTAATCTTAGGTAAAACTTTCTCCCCCTTTTTCTTCGTTCTGTAATAATGTATGATGTTTGGATACACATGAGAAGGAATATTTGGTGTGTGCAAATTCTTACGAGAAAATGAGTTTCTCAAAACTGAATTCCCTGGAACTGATTTCCTAGAAGCTAAGTTTCTGGAAATCAAGTTTTTGTTTGAATCTCGGAAACCAAGTCCAAGGTGTGTAATCTTCCTAGCCCTTGAATAAGAAAAATAGTTGGGCTCAGACCTCGAGTAAGTATCCTTCTTACTCAGATTAGTCCTCTTCACATACGAATTATGATTGAAGGACCTCGAATTTCTAGAATCCGGACATAAAATTGACTTCTTGCGAAACTCAGTTTCAGTAGTTGAAGTGGGTTTCCTTGCATTAGGAACAATTTGCTTAACCACTTCTTGGCATAGTAGGCTTCATCTCAAGTTTATTCGGTTTTGACACTGAATTACTTTTAAGCTTTGGGACCGTACACAGTTTGGAAACTGACTTTTGTCCCTTGCCCTGATTGGCCATCGCGAAGTCTTTGTCAAAACTGACTACTCCTTTACCCAACAACTTAACTTCTAAACTGGAATCTTTTTAAAAATGATGATTCAAAACTTTTCTGGTTTCAGAAGTTGATGCAAGATTGCTTAAAATATTTTTCGAAAAACCTAGCCCTGGCTTGTCTGATGGATCCCTTTGGATACTCAGGACTTCTGAGACCTTGCTAATGCTTGAATAGAGTGAACAAATAAGTTTTTGATCACTAGCAATTTTCAGTTTTAAGGATTCACATTCCTCAGAAACATTTTAAAAATTTTCGAATAAAATGCAATGCTCTTCCTTAAGCTTAGTCAATTCCTCACTGAGTGACCTCAATCATTCGATCTCCTAGATCAAATCAAAAACCTTAAGTTTCAGTGAGTCATTCTCTCCGACTAAATCATTTTTTAATGGGTAATTCTAAACATAGCCTATATTTTACTCAGTAAAGCCACCATTTAAAAAAACAAAAATCCCAAAATCTCTAATATACCCCTACCATTCATAGTCTCCTTTTCTTCTCTTTCTCAACACTACATCTATGGACACAACCCCATATCACCGTCCTTGAATGTCTCATATTTGCTCATCTTTTTCACAATGTGATACGATCCTCGCCGGAAGGTTTAGATCGCAGCCCAGGAACTTGAACGATTCGACTCAGACACGACGCGGAAGCAAACTAAAAACTGAAGATGGAAGGATCCAACACCTTTGGATTCAAAAACCTTCAAGTACCGTAGTCCAGAACTAATTCTCCTACGACCCAAGAAGCGGATTGACCCAACAACGAAAGATATATGCGAAGACACCACCAATGGATATGACTGTCCGATTGATTAGTCGAAATCGAACTCCTATGGATGAATAGGGAATTTGAAAATTTGAGCTTTCAGAATTGAAGGAAAAAACCTCACAAATTTTATCAAACTAAAAACTGAATCAAAATTGTTCCATATAAGGCCTATATATAGGCAACTTAAACCCTAAACTAATAAGGAAATTAATTTCAAAAAGTTAAAGGAGTAAATTCGAAATTTAATTAAAACCAGGCCTAATCATGCTGACCCAAAATAACTAAATAAATTAAACTAAGCCCAATCATTACACATTATTAAATTAATAACTTTTGGGTCTTCATTTAATTCTTCCAACACCGTCAACTCCTTGGAAATATTTGCAGCCCAAATGCCTTTAATAAATAAATTCTATCCAGCCCTCAAAGTCCTTGCTCGAGCTCTAGTCATCGGCGCACTCGGAATGTGAATGGATTCGTGAACTGAATCACGAAGTCCGTTTGCCAATGATCGTTAATTGGAATATCAAAAATAAATTGTTATGCCTATGAACAATCCTAGCATGCTCCTATATTATTATGCATAAGAAGGTTTATGCGGAATACCTGGATTGATGAACTCTGAAGAACGCGTGCGCGGAGATGCCCCTTGATCTTTCCCACGCACAAAGATTTAATTTCCTAACAGATTGAGGAAATAAATCTATGAAAATAATAATGATATTTTCGAAAACAAAAGAAGAGAGAGAAGAAGAAAAATCCTCCTGATTTGATCTTCTGATCTGTATCCCGACTCGATCTGAAAATCTGGTGAAGATTCTCTATCAGATCCCTTGCCCGATTGAGAAGCATAATTTCCTCCTCGTTCTCAGATCTTAGTCGATCACCACAGCTCCCAAAACTGGTTTGCTGTGTGTAACTTATGATCTTGTGGTGTGTTGAGATCTGAGGAACTGAGGCCTATTTATAGGAAATTACTGGACTCCTATTGGGCTTGAGTTTCATGGGCCAGACCAGGGACCAAAATGAAAATAGCAAATAAGGCCTATCAATTAATTAATTCCCATATTCAACCCAGAATATAATTAATTAATTAATATTGATTCATTCCACCAGAGAATCAATACTGTCCTACCTATTTGCTACCACGTTTTGAGGTACGGGTTGCATGGGCTCGGTATATCCCCACATTTAAGGTTACAGACATTCGTTAATTAATTTAAACTCTGACAAGCTATTTAATTAATTAACATCTTATATTCCTGAATCAATCCACTCAAACCTTTTCACTTGTGCTTGAACTTAATCAGCCTGCATGACTTAGCATAACGAACCTTTTGAGCTGTTCAGGGAATGTCACCATCCTATACTGGATGTGGTTGCCTAGTTCCAGTACCAGACAGTCATACACAAACTGCTATTACCCAAGATACAGATATACAAGCTCAACTAGAGCCTTTCACTGCAACTCAAAGTAATACACAATCTGCATATACTTTTGTACCTTCATTTAGGCTTAGGATCTCGTCAAGCCATAGAGATCTAGATTCTTTTAATGTCAGATAAAAGAATCAATCTCGACTTAGGTCCTTATCAATGTGTGCCCCACACCAGCATACCAAGCCATCCAAGATAAGATGCTTATTACTGCGTATGCTGCAGCCTACACCAATAGTTTATCCTGGAACTGTCTCAGCTGTGATAACTATTTATATCTCGCTAGGTCAAACGATCCATATGATCTTCCGTGATCTTCTACACACCGTATGATCTCCCTATCGACGAGATAAGAGGATAATTGCGTTTGCGATACACGTTTGTTAATTCAAACAGGAGATGAACATACAACATTTATGATTCCCAGTATATTAACCAATCGACCTTGTACATAATATACCAATCATAATGCTTTCAGTATATAAATCCATCAATCTCCCACTTATACTCAAAGCATTATACAGGTGCTTTCCAGAGTATAACACGTCTAAACTAATCTAGCTATTACATCAAACATTCTACGTGGATAGCTTTGCCCTCAGCCCAAGGTTACGTACATGCATCTCGTAGACCTTCTAAGGCAGAGCCTTTGTGAATGGATCCGCTAGATTATTTCTTGTATCAATCTTCTCTACTAGCACATCACCCCTTGCTACGATTTCTCGTATAATATGGTACTTCCTTTCAATGTGTTTTGTTGCTCTGTGAGTTCGTGGTTCCTTTGAATTAGCCACAGCTCCCGAATTATCACAGTATATCGTGATTGACTTGGGTAGCTTAGGAATCACGTCCAACTCCAGAAGGAAGTTTCGAAACTATACCGCTTCTTTCGAAGCTTCAGAAGCTTCCACATATTCTGCTTCCATGGTGGAGTCCGCAATGCACTTCTGCTTTGCACTCCTCCATGATATGACCCCACCTCCCAATGTAAATACATAGCCAGAGGTGGACTTCTTTTCGTCTCGGTCTGCCTGGAAATCCGAATCAGTATAACCCACAGGGCACAACTCCTCACACTAATAGACGAGACAATAGTCTCTAGTCCTTTTCAAGTATTTGAGTATGTGCTTTACCGCGGTCCAATGCGCCTGTCCAGGGTTAGACTGGTATCTCGCTACCATGCCTACAGCAAAGCAAATATCTGGCCTCGTACATAGCATTGCATACATGAGGCTCCCCACGGCCGATGCATACGGCACGTTCCTCATTTTATCTTTCTCCCTTTGTGTCACCGGACACTGATCCTTGGAAAGATATATGCCATGTCTGAAGGGTAACATACCTTTCTTGGCAGTTTGCATGCTGAAACGGGCAATCACAGTATCCACATATGATCCTTGAGACAAGGTCAACATCCTCTTATTGCGCTCCCGCAATACTTTTACCCCTAGGATGTATCCTGCCTCCCCAAGGTCCTTCATATGAAACTGCTCGGATAACCACCCCTTTATGCCCGACAATATTTCCACATTGTCTCCAAATAGGAGAATATCATCTACATAAAGTGCAAGGAACACCACGCTTCTGCTGACACATAGACGGTACACGCAAGTCTCGTTTGAGCATTGTGAAAATCCATAGGATTTAATCACTTCATCAAAACGCAGATTCCATGACCGTGAAGCTTGTTTAAGTCCATACAGCAACTTCCTTAGCTTCCAGACCAAATGTTCTTCGCCCTTCTGCACATAACCTTCTAGCTGTTGCATATAGATGTCCCTACCTTCTTCAAGGTACCCATTTAGAAACGCGGTTTTGACATCCATCTACCAGATTTCTAGGTCCTTATGTGCTGCTATGGCTAGGAGTATACGAATGGACTTAAGCATGGCTACCGGTGAGAAGGTCTCGTCATAGTCTACACCTTCTTTCTGACTATAACCCTTCGCCACCAGCCTTGCTTTGAAAGCTGCAATTTCACCATTCGCTCCTTTCTTTCTTTTGTATACCCATTTGCACCCTATGGCTCGACAGCCATCTGGCAAATCAATTTTCTGGTATACATCCATAGCCGTAATGGATTCTATTTCAGAATCCATGGTGATCAGCCATTTGTCTGCATCTTTATCAGATACCGCCTCGTCATATGTCCAGGGATCGGTATCATCCAGTCCGTTTTTCGGGATCAAGTCAGAAGACTCTCCCACGAATATGTACCTTTCGGGTTGGTGGACAACCCTCCCACTGCGACGAGGCATCTGAACCGTGTCAGTAGTTTGCACAGTACGCGTTGGTCCCATACCTTGCATTAGTGGCAATGTTGGTATACCCTCACCTGTTGTAGGTGGATTTACCATTACACTGGGCTTTCCTGATGGAATTGCTTCCTTATCCTCGTGGAGGACAATTTCACTCTTGGATTTGTGGTTTCTTACATACTCATCCTCCAAGAATCTCGCGTTGGTACTGACAATGACTTTTAGATTCTCAGGACAATAGAAGTAACCACCTTTCGTTTGCCTGGGATATCCTACAAACAACATCAGCTTACACCTACTTTCTAACTTATCAGGTTCCTTTGTCAGCACATATGCTGGACAACCCCAAACCCTCACTCTGTTCAAACTTGGCTTTCGCCCATACCAGAGTTCCAGAGGTGTTTTAGGAACTGATTTAGAAGGTACCAGGTTAAGCAAATAGGCCGCTGTCTCCAAGGCATATCCCCAAAACGAAATCGGCAAGCTTGCATAACTCATCATCGACCTGACCATTTCCAAGAGAGTTCTATTTCTTCTTTCCGCTACACCATTTTGTTGAGGGGTTCCTGGTGCAGTCCACTGGGATGTAATCCCGTTATCTGACAAGTACTGCAAGAACTCGTTACTGAGGTATTCACCACCACGATTTGATTGTAGTGTCTTGATAGTCTTACCTAGCTTCTTTTCTACCTCAGTCCTAAACTCTTTGAATTTCTCAAAGCATTCAGACTTATGGCAAAGCAAATAGACATATCCGAATCTTAAGTAATCGTCAATGAATGTGGCGAAGTACTCATAACCTCCACGAGCTTGCGTGGACATTGGTCCACATAAGTCAGTGTGGATCAATTCCAACACATTCTCTGCTCAAGACTGACTTGCCTTAAAAGGCCTGGTCGTCATCTTTCCTTCTATACAGGACTTACAGATTTGATGCGGTACCACTTGGAAAGAATCCAAGAGCCCATCGCATGCTAATCTTTTAATCCTCTTTAGATTAATGTGACCTAGTCTCAAGTGCCAGAGATATGTTTGATCCTCATCGGAAGAAAACTTTCTCTTTAAATGATTATTATTATTGGATGAGTCTGCAACATCCACGGAAGATTTATGCATACAATCAATGATATAGAGAGAGTCAATCAGTTTGTCATGACAGATAACACCGTTATTACCAATGATAGAAACTCCACTATAAAAAATAACTGAATATCCATCACAAAATAACTTGGAAACTGAAATTAAGTTCTGCCGAAAAACCGGCACATATAAAACATCTCTCAAAATCAAAACATTGTTTTCAAAGCATAAAGTAAAATCTCCAATGGCTACTGCTGAGACACGCTCTCCGCTGCCCATTGAGATGGTAATCTCGTCATGTATCAACTGCCTTGTCGGCCTGAACCCCTGCAAAGTATAACAAACATGATCCGTAGCTCCAGTATCCACTACCCAAGAATGGGTAGAAACTGATGCTAAACATGTTTCCGTTATAAATGCACATGACGTACCTTGTCTACCCGTGCTAGGCACTAGACAATTTACTTCACTTCGCTTGCGTTTGCATGGCCTGGTGACAACTTCTGCCTCATCTATTTCATCTAACTTTTTAAGCATTTCTTTTGCTTCTGCAACTGCCTTGTCAAAAGCTGACAAAGTTGGAGCAAATTCAAATGCTATCATGTCAGATTCCTCTCGCAACAGGGCTCTGAGTAACTCATGAAGAGGAAACTCGCGCCTGGCACCAAGAGATTTGATGAAATCACCATAAGAATCAGATAGAGAGTACAGGACAATGTTTATTTTTGCCCGCTTATTAATTTGTCCACCTCTCTTTCTGTACTTTCTCATGATTCTCATCATACTGATGAAGTGCAGAACCAACGAACTCCCCTCAGTCATTTTCTTGCAAACCAGGTCCTTCACAAGATCATAACTGATAGTTCGTCTCACCTTCCCATAAACTTTCACAAGGTCCCTCCATATCTCAACAGCAGTTCGGAACTTCTTGTACTTGAGCTTTAATTCTCTAGACAGACTCTTCATGATGAGTCTGCGGGCAAACTCATCAGAAGCTACCCATCTGTCATAGAACACTCGCTCATAACCAGTACAGTTCCAATACTTGGGAGATAGAGGGTCCATGTAAAGCACATGGGCATGTTTTGCAGTGCAGAGTATTTCCTTGAAGCAAAACTTCCATTCAGGAAAATTAGGACTGGTTAAAGGGTTTAGTGCTAAGAGGTTTACAATATGAATAGACATGTCTGAAAACAATAAATTAAAAACAGAAATTAAAACATAGTCGCAAACTATTGAAATAATTAAATATTGAAACCTTATGATAAAGCAATATTAATGTTTCCTCCAATTCGCCTAAGTAATACTATTGCAAGCCACACATGTGGACGTTTACAACAAAACACTTAACCAGACTGCATCTTTCAATTCCAGTCCTTTAATTCCAATCCATGCACGGGTTCCTTAGACAAATGGAATTAATAATTGGAGACTAACTTAAGACCATATTATCCTACTGAGCAGGGACATCACAAATGAGTTATACTCTGGATAACATCTAAGCTAGCTTACCACCAAAGCCAACCCTCCCATATAAGGATCTATTAGAACACACCCGATCCCTATAATAAGGTTGTCTCATTTAATTCAATCCCTAGAGACTTATGAAAATTCAATACGCAAGCTACACATGTAGACGTTTACGCATGAGCTCCAACTTCTCACATGAAATAAATGTTTGTTTTAAGAAATCCTATCTATTAGAACTTATGAACAATAAATTAAGTAAGCTACACATGTAGACGTTTACCTAATAAATTACCCACTTCCAATAAAGGATCGCTTTGTGGAGGTCTTACTAAATTATGAGCTTAGTAATTTTTAGTTCATAAGGTTCAATTGCACAGATTATTTTATGTAGCCATAATTATAACATTGCTAAAATTCTATCATGCATGGTATGAACCCCGAATTTATAGTTATAATTAATTACATAAAATAAATCACATAGCATGCTTCAAAGCTGTAAATAAAGGCAGTAAACGTGCTCCTATTATCTACAACATGCTTGTATGCTGCGTAAATAAATTAAACACGTATATCATGCGAGGACAAATAATAAAGCAAATAAAAAATGTCCTCGTGGCCCCATGATACGAAATAAATTAATTCTAACTATTACAAGTTGAAATTAATAATACAGATCTTTGACTGGGCTCCCACTACTTGGACTGAGATCTGATTTCATTTTCCGAATTTGGGCCTCCAAGATTTGATTTATCGGAAAATTGGACAACTGGGCCAGTTAACCAGATCGCGGACCTAGGCACACATTGCAAGCCCAATAGCCCGCGAGAACTTGGCCCGACGAGCCACCACCAGCGAACTACCACCGTCGGCGACTCGCCGCCGCCGTGAGGGCTCTTGGAGTCGCTCAACAGCCAAGCACGTACGCGCATGGTTGTAGCCCGCGATCCGCCTCCTCCGGCTGTTGCCCGTTTTGCATGCCACCGCCCCGCCCCAACCGTCACCCAAACTGCCGTTCACTCTTCTTCTCCATCGTCGGCCTCCGTGACTCACCGGAATCGATCATGAACGGAATGAGGGCTCGCGCAAACCACGCGAAAAACCCTAGGGTTTTTCTGCATTCCGATCGCACGCCCAGCCCCATTGCCGCCCAGCCCACGTCGCCGGCCACCCGAGCCACCGCCACCACCACCTGCTCCGCCCGCCGACGTCGACCGAGGGGGGGAGACGCGACACCGTCGCGCGTGCGCCCGCGCGCCGCCATCCCGGCCGTCTGCCCCGGCCTCCCTCATGCCATCGATCTCGCCCTGAGCCACCACACCAGCCCTGGCCGGCGTCGGGCCGCGCAGCGCTCACCTGCGTGCGTGCGCTGAAACCCTAGGGTTTTCGCGCACGGCTGCGCCGCTGCCGTGGCCCCGCCGCGTGCCCTGCTGCCGTACCCCACCATGCCTGACCGCCGTGCATGGCCTCGCTGCCGTGCCGGTGCTGTCATGCGTCGTGCGGCCCTTCGTTCTTCGTGTTCTTCGTTCTTTGTGTTCTTCGTTCTTCGTGTTCTTCGCGTTCTTCATTTTCTATTTTATAGATTTAATTTTTAAATAAAAGATTACATTGAATAATCCTAATTACAATCTAAAAAATCTAAATCTAACCACGGATTTATCTCGTGGGTGAAAAACGAATCCATATAAAAGGGCGGATTATCCCTTGAACCACGAGGACGAAAAACATAAAATTCAATCCAAAATCATCCATTGCATGCAATCAATAATAATAATCATGCATAATCATAGGCAATATTATTTTTCCGATAGAGCCAATTAATTAACCTCACTCTGATACCAATTGAAGGGATTCGTGAACTGAATCACGAAGTCCGTTTGCCAAGGATCGTTAATTGGAATATCAAAAATAAATTGCTATGCCTATGAACAATCCTAGCATGCTCCTATATTATTATGCATAAGAAGGTTTATGCGGAATACCTGGATTGATGAACTCTGAAGAACGCGTGCGCGGAGATGCCCCTTGATCTTTCCCACGCACAAAGATTTAATTTCCTAACAGATTGAGGAAATAAATCTATGAAAATAATAATGATATTTTCGAAAACAAAAGAAGAGAGAGAAGAAGAAAAATCCTCCTGATTTGATCTTCTGATCTGTATCCCGACTCGATCTGAAAATCTGGTGAAGATTCTCTATCAGATCCCTTGCCCGGTTGAGAAGCAGAATTTCCTCCTCGTTCTCAGATCTTAGTCGATCACCACAGCTCCCAAAACTGGTTTGTTGTGTGCAACTTATGATCTTGTGGTGTGTTGAGATCTGAGGAATTGAGGCCTATTTATAGGAAATTACTGGACTCCTATTGGGCTTGAGTTTCATGGCCCAGACCAGGGACCAAAATTCTAATAGCAAATAAGGCCTATCAATTAATTAATTCCCATATTCAACCCAGAATATAATTAATTAATTAATATTGATTCATTCCACCAGAGAATCAATATTGTCCTACCTATTTGCTACCACATTTTGAGGTACGGGTTGCATGGGCTCAGTATATCCCCACATTTAAGGTTACAGACATTCGTTAATTGATTTAAGCTCTGACAAGCTATTTAATTAATTAACATCTTATATTCCTGAATCAATCCACTCAAACCTTTTCACTTATGCTTGAACTTAATCAGCCTGCAGGACTTAGCATAGCGAACCTTTTGAGCTGTTCAGGGAATGTCACCATCCTATACTGGATGTGGTTGCCTAGTTCCAGTACCAGACAGTCATACACAAACTGCTATTACCCAAGATACAGATATACAAGCTCAACTAGAGCCTTTCACTGCAACTCAAAGTAATACACAATCTGCATATACTTTTGTACCTTCATTTAGGCTTAGGATCTCGTCAAGCCATAGAGATCTAGATTCTTTTAATGTCAGATAAAAGAATCGATCTCGACTTAGGTCCTTATCAATGTGTGCCCCACTCCAGCATACCAAGCCATCCAAGATAAGATGCTTATTACTGCGTATGCTGCAGCCTACACCAACAGTTTATCCTGGAACTGTCTCAGCTGTGATAACTATTTATATCTCGCTAGGTTAAATGATCCATACGATCTTCCGTGATCTTCTACACACCGTATGATCTCCCTATCGACGAGATAAGAGGATAATTGCGTTTGCGACACACGTTTGTTAATTCAGACAGGAGATGAACATACAACATTTATGATTCCCAGTATATTAACCAATCGACCTTGTACATAATATACCAATCATAATGCTTTCAGTATATAAATCCATCAGAATGTAGACTGGATCGTCTCTCACAGCTGCTACTTGGGCTTCATCATTCCCCTCCTCTTCAAGAGGATTTGTCCTCAAATCCAAGCTGTCTCCTACATCAAAAGGACTTAAATCAACAACATTAAATATAGCACTAACATCATACTCACCTGGTAAGTCCAATTTGTATGCATTGTCATTCACTTTCTCCAACACTTGGAAGGGACCATCTCCACGAGGTAACAACTTCAATCTTTGCTGCAAAGGAAACCTCTCCTTTCTCATATGCAGCCAAACCCAATCTTCAGGCTCAAACAACATCTTCTTGCACCCTCAATTTGCCTGCTTGACATACTGCTCAGTATTGCGCTCTATGTTCTGCCTTGCCTTCTCATGAATCTGCTTCACAAAATCAGCTATTTTCTGCCCATCAAGGTTAGTAAACTCTTGCACAGGTAAAGGAGATAAATCCAAAGGAGTCAAAGGATTAAAACCATACACAATCTCAAAAGGAGAAAACTGAGTAGCAGAATGAACTGAACGATTATAAGGAAACTCAACATGAGGCAAACATTCTTCCCAATTCTTAATATTCTTCCTAAGCACAACTCTCAACAATGCAGATAATGTCCTATTAACTACTTCAATTTGACCATCAGTTTGTGGATGACAAGTAGTAGAAAACAACAACTTAGTTCCTAACTTGCACCACAAAGTCTTCCAGAAGTAACTCAAGAACTTAGAATCTCTATCAGAAACAATTGTCCTAGGTATACCATGCAATCTAACAATTTCTCTAAAGAACAAAGCAACAACATGGGATGCATCATCAGACTTATGGCAAGGAATAAAATGAGCCATCTTAGAAAACCTGTCAACAACCACAAATATAGAATAACTACCACGCCCAGTACGTGGCAAACCTAGCACAAAATCCATTGAAATATCAACCCAAGGTGCAGTAGGGATAGGTAAAGGAGTATAAAATCCATGGGAACTAGACCTAGACTTAGCCTGTTTACAAGTAATGCATATGCCACAGATCCTCTCAACATCACGTTTCATGCGAGGCCAAAAGAAATGCTCATGCAACACAGCCAAAGTCTTAGCAATGCCAAAATGACCCATCAAACCACCTCCATGAGACTCTAACAGCAATAATTCTCATAGAGAACACCTAGGAATGCACAGCTTATTTCTCCTAAACAAAAAATCATCATGCCTAAAATACTCACCACTAGCAGATGTCTCACATGCAGCATAAATATCACCAAAATCCTCATCAGATGCATACAGACTCTTAATGCATTCAAACCCAAGCAACTAAGCATCTAAAGTAGAGATTAAGGCATACCTGTGAGACAGTGCATCAACCACCACGTTTTCCTTACCTTGCTTGTACCTGATGACGTAAGGAAAGTCTCTACAAACTCCATCCATCTTGCATGCCTCTTGTTCATCTTGTGTTGCCCCTTCAGATGCTTCAGCGACTCATGATCGGTGTGAATGATGAACTCCTTAGCCCACAAATAATGCTGCCACGTTTTTAAGGCTCTCACCAAGGCGTATAGCTCCTTATCGTAAGTAGGAGAGTTCAGCGTTTCTCCATTCAACTTCTCGCTGAAGTATGCCACGGGCCTCTTCTCCTGCATCAAAACTGCACCAATACCAACCCCAGAAGCATCACATTCAATCTCAAATGTCTTAGAAAAATTTGGAAGAGATAATACCGGGGCATGTGTCAACTTGTACTTCAGAAACTCAAAAGCCTTCTCTTTCTCTTCTCCCCATCTGAACTCCACAGTCTTCTTAATCACTTCAGTTAATGGGGCTACAATGATGCTGAAATGGGGTACAAAACGCCTATAAAAGCTGGCAAGTCCGTGAAAACTGCGAACATCGCCAACATTCTTAAGTTGCGGCCACTCCTTGATAGCTCGAATCTTCTCTTCATCCACTTGTACTCCATCTGGACTAACAACAAAACCAAAAAACTGTAGGGATTTCCCGTGAACCGAATCACCAAATCCAAAATAAGTCAGACCATTTATGGTTATTGTTCATAATCCATTCATAAACCCTAGGCATGCTCCTATTGAATTTAATGTGCGGATAAAGAATTATTTACCTTAATTTCGTAGTCTCAGAAACAATCTTTCGCGTTTGTATTCCCAGATCCAAAACCAACCACGCGATATTATTAAATCTGCGGAACAAGAAATTAGAAATCTAATTTCTAGATTCAATAATAATCAAAAAAGACAAAAGAGAAAGAATTAGGAGTTGTTCTCCAGATTAGATCTTCAGATCTGTTTCCCGGTGCGTTTAGATCTGCTACTGGTGAGGACTCCACAGATCTGTATTTTGAGCAAGACCAGAATTCGAAAATTCTCCTCCCCTTCTCTAGAAGTTGGCGCCCACACTCTCTCTCTCACTAGGGTTTCTGTTTTTCAATTGTGATACAACTTGTGACAGAGATCTGTCTATTTATAGACCTAGGGTTGCAAACCCTAATGGGCTCCTGGGCTCAATTCAGCACACTTTCCTTGGGCCAGACCTGGGACCTAATGCAAATAATAAAGTGGGCCTATGAATTAATTAATTCTCATGTCCACAACCCAGGACAAAATTAATTAATTAATATTAATTCTTTTTCACCACAGAAATAATACTGACCTACCCCTTTATTACCACGTTATGAGAACGGGCTGCATTAATTGAGAATCCCCATATTTAAGGTTACCGGACATTCATTAATTAATCGGAGCCTCTGACAAGCTCTAACTACAATTAATTAATATCTTATAATTCCTGAGTAGTACCACTCAATCCTTATCACTAGTGCCTGAACTTAATCAGCCTGCAGGACTTGGCACGATGAAGTTTATTGAGCTCCTCAGGGAATGTCCCCATCCTATTACTCGGATATGGTTACCTAAACTCAGTCTCAGGCGGTACTACACGAACTGTTGTTACCCAAGATGCGGATATACGAGCACGTTACTTAGGCTCTCCACTATGGCAAGTCAAAGCAACAGACAACCCGTGCAAACCCCTGAACCTTCATTAGGGTTTGGACTCAATCAATATAACGAGATCTTGTATTCGCTGATGTCAGACAGACGAATACATCTCACTGCGGTCCATCAATACGCCACCCCTGCGTACCAGCTTGTCAAGTAACCAAGACAGACTACTTATTCTGACAATGTCGCAGCCATCCGGACAGA
The DNA here is from genome assembly GCA_026898455.1 of Plectranthus barbatus. Lineage (NCBI taxonomy): Eukaryota > Viridiplantae > Streptophyta > Magnoliopsida > Lamiales > Lamiaceae > Plectranthus > Plectranthus barbatus. The sequence goes on from JAPKLW010000351.1 coordinate 96,194, forward strand.
CGTATCCTCATACGCTGTCTCGGCTGTGATCAGGTTTATGTCTCACTAGGTCAAGTGATCATACTGTCTTCTGCGATCTACAACACGTCGTATGATCGTCCCTATCGGTGAGACAAGAGGATACCATTGTTACATACATGTAAGATTGTTAACAGATAGGAGAAATAAACTGTTGTATACTCATTATAATAAATGCTTTCAGTATACAAAACCCATCAGAAACACCAACTTATTTGTGCAAAAGATGCACTTCTTCATGTTAGCAAACACTCTCTCCCTGCGAAGTACATCCAAAACAGACATTTGAACAAAGTGATCATCATAACTCCTACTATAAATACGAATGTCATCAAAATAAACCACTACAAATATGCCAATAAAAGCTCTCAAAACATGGTTCATAAGACGCATAAAAGTACCAAGAGCATTAGTTAAACCAAAAGGCATGACTAACCACTCATATAACCCTAGCTTAGTCTTAAAAGCAGTTTTCCACTCATCTCCCTCCTTAATCCTAATCTGATGATATCCACTTCGCAGATTGATAAGCTCATATTTATACTCATTTATCTATATTTTTCTCCATTGTTTCAAGTGTTTTATATTATGTTTTTACTTATTATTGTGCATGAGTCTACTTTAGAGGGTGTTATGCCTTTGATGGGTGATTTTTGCAAGGTTTAGGCCGAATTCATTGGAAACCCGTACCGAAAAACAGATGATGTTCAAAGGAACAGTCACGAGTTCTTTCACACGTGTAATCCGAGCTAATGGAGCATGGAAAGAGAAATATCTTTGAATTAGATTTCCAACGTAACTGGAATCGGGTCAATCGGAGTTCGGGAGCAAAAGTTATGGCCAACACTGTGAGACTGCGCAGAAGGGGATCAACGCGTGCATTCCTGTCGATCGACAGGATTTCTGTCGATCGAGACAGAGGACCAAAGTGCAGAAATGACACAAATTCAGCCCAGATTTTAACACAAAAGGTTGTGTCGATCGACAGGATTTTCGTCGATCGACACAGAGGACCGAAAAGGCTGTTTTGGCCTGTTTTGGCAGTTTTTGGCTATTTTTACACAATACTCAAATTAGGTCTTTCTTCCCCCTCTATAAATATGAACTCTTAGGCATGAAAATTAGACTGTTTTATCTTGCTTTTTATGCATTATTACACTTAGAATAATTGAGCTTTGGAGTTTTTTACAAGACATTCAAGGTTCCTCTTTATTTGTAAGTCAATTAATTTAATGTTTTATTTCATTCTAGTCATGATTTGTGGCTAGAACCCTAAACAGGTTCTAGGGTTATGATTTCTTTTCTGATGCATGTTAATTGATATCAACTCTTTGGCATGGTTTAATTCTCTGATTTAATTTAATAATCTAGATCAAAAGAAGGACCGAGAGGTGAATTGAGATTTAGGTTTAAAGTTAATTAATCGAAGGACCGAGAGGTGAAGATTGTTAATAGGAAGAGAGAATTAAATATGTTTGTTTTCTGTCTCAAAAGGAAGAAACCTACATAGGAATAATTAGATAATTATGAGATTTATTAATTTGATGTTCTTGAGACCGATAGGAGATAGTCACTAATTAATAATCTAGGATTTAATTGCCTGACCAAGGAATTTAATCCACAAAAATCTATGTTTTCCCCATTGTTGAGTTGATTGATATTTACATGTTAATGATTAGAATATCTGCCCTAGGATCTGTGCTTTTCTTTATTGTTTTCGAAACTCTTTAATTTCTTGCAATTGTTATTTTTAAATCCACAAACAAAAACTCTTCTAAAAATTGGTTCACTCAAACAGCGAATTGATAAACTGTGTCCAGTACATGAGATGACTTCGTTGCACTATCCCTGTGGGTTCGACTAGCCTTCGGGTTATTATAAATTTATTTGTTGCTGGATTTTACAGCGCGATCAAATTGGCGCCGTTGCCGGGGATAGTCAGATTTTATCTTGTTATTGGATTGTTTTGATATTTTCTGGATTGAGTTTTTAATTTCTGTTCGCGTGCGTGTGTGTGCAATTTTTGCTTCTGTTTCGATCGACAGAGCTTCTGTCGATCGACACAGAGGCAACATCCGTGTCGATCGACAATCACCTTATCGGTCGACACGGAGACTGATTCCCAGTTTTTTTTGTTTTCTCTTTAGGTGCATGAACACAAGAGATCGGGGGAAGAATCTTGAAGCCTTTAACCCAGAAATCGAAGCCACTTGTAGGAGAAAAAAAAGCAAAGGAAAGAACAAGGAAAGACAGTCAGAGATGGAGCAACCACCAGAAACACAACTTCAAAACATGACTCCCGAGGAGCAAAGACAGATCATGAATGAGGTCCGACACCTCAGGGAGCAACTTCAAGTAGCACAAGCAGTTCAAGCAGAGCAGGCTGCCAGACTGGCGGCCCTGGCCAATGAGAGAAACCATGAAAGATAGATTGTGGTGCCCCAAAGATCCATACTTGATCGCTTCCTGCCACAGAGAGAGGAGTCGGGATTCCAGGTTGGCATTGATGCCAACAACTTTGAGCTGAAAAAAGGCCTGATTCAGATGGTCCAGCAGAACCAGTATGCGGGGAAGGCCATTGAGGACCCGTACGGCCACCTCAGTCAGTTCATCGAGGTGTGCGACACAATCAAGCAGAACGGAGTGCCTCAAGACACCATCCAGATGCGTTTGTTTTCTTTTTCTCTCAGGGATGAGGCCGGGTCTTGGTTTGCTGGATTGGACAAGAGCAGAATTGCCACATGGGCACAACTCCGAGCAAAGTTCCTCACCAACTTCTTTCCGCCCAGTGTCATCATTAAGAGAAAGTCCAACATCACTCACTTCAGCCAGAAGTACGATGAGACCCTATATGAAGCTTGGAAGAGATACAAAGAGCTGTTGAGGATGTGCCCCGGCCATGGGATTGATCTTGAGATGCAGGTATGCCATTTTTATGAAGGATTAACCCCTCACTTAAAAGAAGTGGTTGATGCTTCAGCTGGAGGACTGCTCATGAAGAAAAGTGGAGAACAGGGAATGCAACTTCTTGCAGACATGGCCCTCAACAGTCATCAATGGCCTACTGAAAGGCAGAAAGCAGTCAAAGCAGTGACCACTACTCCGGAAATTGATGTGGTGGCAGTTCTAAAGAAGCTCCGAGAGGAGTTCAAATAGTTGGAGGCCGGTAGAGCTTCGGTAGCAATTATGTCAGATCTAAATATGGCCATCATTCCTGTTGAGGCCGACTACATCTACCGAGGAGATAGTTCGAGCACCTCCAGTACCGCTGAAGTGAACTATGTCAATGGGGGTTACAACAACAACTACCGAGCCAACAATCAAGGGTACTATTACAGTGCTAAGAACCATCCTGGCTTTTCTTATTCTAACCCCTATGCAGCTGAGAATCCTCCACCGGGATTCAGTGTTGGAGCCGGGGGAGAGATTGTAGAGAAGAAGAGGTACGTGCTGGAGGATACACTTGACAAGTTCATCAAAAGCTCCGACAATCGGTTTGGCAAGGTGGAAACTGAGGTGAAGAACATGTCCACTCACATGCAGCATATGATGAAGCACCTTCAGATGCTCGATACACAACTTAGTCAGATTGCTACTACCTTGAGCAATCAACACAAGCCAGGTCAGCTCCCCAGCACCACAGAAGTTAATCCTGAGAAGTCCAAACAGGTTAATGCCATTGCCTTGAGGTTTGGAACGAGCTACAAAGGTCCGAAAATGCCCCAAAGCAAGTTTGGGGGAGAGAAGGAGAAGGAGGCCGCAGATCCATCCTCTGTCTCGATCGACAGGCAGTCTGTCGATCGAGACAGAGAACAAGAGGAGGAGATTGACACAGACGAGGATTCAATCAACAGGACTGCAACGGGTGTGTCGATCGACACACCCCTTGTCGATCGACGGTAGGTCAGACAGGCACAAATTCTTCCCAGTCGTCACAGCCACCTCCTCAGCACAATTCCTCCAGTTCCAAAGCTGCCAGACCACCTCCGATGCCCTTTCCACAGCGCTTTGCCAAGCAAAAAGAGGATTCCAAGTTCTTGCACTTTGTCGAGAACTTGAAGAAGGTAAGGATTAATTTACCTCTAATTGAAGCTCTTTCTAAAATTCCAGGTTACATGAAGTATCTCCGCAAGCTGATGAGTGAGAAGAAACATTTCGTGGAGAATTCAACAGTCAAGCTTCATGAGCAGTGCATCATGGTCATTCAGAAGAAACTTCCAGTCAAGAGAAGTGATCCAGGGTGCTTCACAATTCCAGTCGAGATCGGGGGGATTTCATTCGAGAAGGTGTTGTGCGACACTGGAGCCAGCATCAACCTGATGCCCTTCTCTATCTTCCTGTGCCTCAAGATTGGAGAGTTGAGGCCGACTACAATCACGTTGTAAATGGCAGATCGATCTGTGTCTCTCCCCAAATGTATAATTGAGGATGTTCTCATTCGTGTGGGTCATCTAATTTTTCCTGCAGATTTTGTAGTCTTGGATATGAAAGAAGATGGAAGCACACCTTTGATCTTGGGAAGAGAGTTCTTGGACACTAGTGCTGCTATGATTGAATGTCGTGGTGGTGAGATCACGCTCCGAGCAAATGAAGAAAGGATCACATTCAAGCTCGACACAAGCCGGCAACATTCTGAATGCTACAAAATAACCTCCATTGAAGATGAAGAGGAAGATCAAGCAGCTCAAGAATGGGAGCGAGAGAATGAGTTGGCAAAATTGTCAATTACACCATCTCATCCCGAGCTCACTGTTGTCATTCAAGATCACTTGGTCTACATGGTGGATGCCCGAGGAAGGCGAGTGCATTCTAGCCTGCCCTGGTTCTGAAAAATAGGTATCGTCGAGCTGCGACATTAACTAAAGCACTAGTTGGGAGGTAACCCAACTGTTATTTGTTTTTATTTCAATTCCTTTCAATTTTCGTTCTTAGTTTTCGTAATTGTTTATTTTCACTTTTCTGCCTTTACTTTATTTTGGTTTTGATGTTTAAATTTAGAATATTTTTTTTTTGGAGGAATTGCCTCTATTTCGATCGACAGACCGGCTGTCAATTGACACAGAGGCATGGCGCACGGATAACACTTCATCGATAGAAGCAGGAGTCGATAGAAGGCTCTGTGTCGATCGATAGTTCTCCTGTCGATCGACACAGAGTGCCAGCATCACCAAATCTTTGTCGTGCAGCGCTGAGTTCCTCGGGTGGATAAAAACATCGATGTCTGAGATTGACAGTTCGGTACAGTTCTGTTTCTTGTCTGATTATCATACTTTTTCTTACTCTCTGAGTTCGAAATAAGTTTGGGGGATGTTGACAAGAAATTCGAACTTTCTATCCTTTACTTGCTTTATTTTTTTATTGCATTTATTTGAATTGGTGTGTTTAAATTTTTGCCTAATAAAAAAAATATATAGATATTATGTGAGGAAATTTTTTAAGTAATTGAACCCTCTAGCATTATATGCAATGTTTGAAATCAATCTTTGAGTAGTTGAGATGATTTCGATTGTGGTTGATTTGCCTATGAATGTAGAATACCGCATGATAGGGTCTATTGAAACTTACACTTGCATGATGTTTGAGTGGATTAAAGTTGACCAAGGAAGAATTTTTGAACCCAAGTGAGATTTGAGCCTTGATTTGTTCAGTGAGATTCGCATGTATGTTTCCTTTTCTCTAGAACTTGCTTTTGTTCTGTTTCGAGACTGCATAGTGTGCACAATGATAGAAAATGATCTTAGGCCATCTTTGTTAGCCAATTTATTCCAAACACTGTCCCTTGTAATATTTTATCCTTAGTCAGCCCCTTTGAGCCTTACTTCATTTTTTTGTCTTATCTATAAGATTTCTATGATAGTAGGGAGGTTTTTGTCTTGTCTATGAGACTGTGGGAAGAATAATGGTGGATTATTTGAAAGTGGACGAGAAAACTTTATAATTGGTGTGCAAAGAAAGAGAGCTCTATAAAAAAATGATGAATATTGTCCTTATAAGCTCAAATGATTAAACAAAAGTTTAAGAGCATAAAAGGGCTAGGCAAAAAAAAAAAGAGAGAGTTATTTATGGTTTGAATTGTAATATTTAAGGAGATGGGGTAGATGTTGATAGATGGTGATTCTGATATGTTGAGAGTCGCGAACTCAATGTTTTCTTTTTAGTCACTTGGCCATATTTCCCTACCTTGTCACAAAAAGCCTACATTACAACCCAAGCAAAGTCCTTTTTTATTCTTGATCTGTGTGCACAAATAAGCAGTGGAGATTTTAGAACTCTTGCAAGCCTATGGTAGAAATTTCTTCATACATGTCATGAGTGCTTTTATTTGAAACCCAAACACTTGAGTGATTGAGCGATACACTTTCCTGTGAGTCTTCCGAAGTTGATGAATATCTTATCTCTTTCAATTGCTTGTGTGATGTGGATTGATGAACCTTGATTGTGATGAATCTTGTGAGGCATTGCACTTTCAACTGCTTGAGATTTCTTTTCTTTCTTTTCTTTGATTGAGGACAATCAAATATTCAAGTTTGAGGGGTTTGATAAGCTCATATTTATACTCACTTATCTACATTGTCTCAAGTGTTTTATATTATGTTTTTACTTATTATTGTGCATGAGTCTACTTTAGAGGGTGTTATGCCTTTGATGGGTGATTTTTGCAGGTTTTAGGCTGAATTCATTGGAAACCCGTACCGAAAAGCAGATGATGTTCAAAGGAACAGTCACGAATTCTTCTACACGTGGAATCCGAGCTAATGGAGCATGGAAAGAGAAATATCTTTGAATTAGCTTTCCAACGCAACTGGAATCGGGTCAATCGGAGTTCGGGAGCAAAAGTTATGGCCAAAACCGTGAGACTGCGCAGAAGGGGATCGACGCGTGCATTTCTGTCGATCGACAGGATTTCTGTCGATCGAGATAGAGGACCAAAGTGCAGAAACGACACAAATTCAGCCCGGATTTTGGCACAAAAGGTTGTGTCGATCGACAAGATTTCCGTAAAAGCTCTCAAAACATGGTTCATAATACGCATAAAAGTACCAGAAGCATTAGTTAAACCAAAAGGCATGACTAACCACTCATATAACCCTAGCTTAGTTTTAAAAGCAGTTTTCCACTCATCTCCCTCCTTAATCCTAATATGATGATATCCACTTCGCAGATCTATCTTAGAAAACACACAAGCACCTTGTAACTCATCAACATGTCATCTAAATGAGGGATAGGATGGCGATACTTAACCGTAATGTCGCAACACATCCTCATTGTCGAGTCCTTGTTGGGCACAAGCAAAATTGGAACTGCACAAGGACTCAAACTCTCCTTCACGTGCCCCTTGGCCAGCAACTCTCCAATCTGCCTCTCCAGCTCCTTCGTCTCCTCCGGGCTGGTTCGGTAAGCTGGTCGATTTGGAAGGGTTGCCCCAGGCACAAAATCTATCTGATGCTCAATCCCACGAATGGGTGGCAGTCCAGCTGGGGTATCATCTGGAAATACATCATCAAAATCCTGCAAAAGAGAAGAAATAGAAGGGGGTAGAGAATCAGGAATGTTAGTTAAAACCAGGTTCTCTTTGTAGATCAACAACACCAATGGTTTCTCCTCCTGAACTGCCCACTTCAAATCCCCAACCCTAGCTAGAAATGACTATTGCACCACCCCTTTCTCCTTATTACTTCGTGGCTGCATCTCATCACCCGACTCCTTCTGCAACTGGACTTGATTATCATAGACTTGTTTAGGGGTCAGAGAAACAAGTGAGATCTTTTTTTTGCTTGTACTCGAAGGCATACTTGTTCGTGAAGCCATCATGCTTCACACGCCTATCAAACTGCCACAGACGCCCCAAAAGTATATGACTCGCCTGCATAGGAATCACATCACACAGCACCTCATCCTCATATTTCCCAATTTAAAACGGCACCTTGACTCGCTTCACTACTTTGATGATGCCACTATCATTCAACCACTGCAGCTTGTATGGCCTAGGGTGCTTCATCACCTGTAACCCTAGCTTCGTCACTATCGACTGGCTCGCCACATTGGTGCAGCTACCTCCATCTATAATCATGCTACAGACCTTATCGTTGATATGACAACGTGTATGAAAGATGTTCTCCCTCTGCTCCACATCTCCGGCTGTAGGTTGTGCATTCAAAGTCCTTCTCATCACAAAATTCAGCGTTGCAGGTGCCTCAATCTCTTCTACCTCTTCATCAGGATCATCCAAATCAGGCATCTCCGGGTCAGTATGTTTAGGCCTGGTTTTAATTTAATTTCGAAAAATTAAAGGAGTAAATTCAAAATTTAATTAAAATCAGGCCTAAACATGTTGGCCCAAAATAACTAAATAAATTAAACTAAGCCCAATCATTACAGATTATTAAATTAATAACTTTTGGGTCTTCATTTAATTCTTCCAACACCATCAACTCCTTGGAAATATTTGCAGCCCAAATGCCTTTAATAAATAAATTCAATCCAGCCCTCAAAGTCCTTGCTCGAGCTCTAGTCATCGGCCTACTCGGAATGTAGACTGGATCGTCTCTCACAGCTGCTACTTGGGCTCCATCATTGAAAAACTAAAGGAGTAAATTCGAAATTTAATTAAAACCAGGCCTAAACATGTTGGCCCAAAATAACTAAAAAAATTAAACTAAGCCCAATCATTACACATTATTAAATTAATAACTTTTGGGTCTTCATTTAATTCTTCCAACACCATCAACTCCTTGGAAATATTTGCAGCACAAATACCTTTAATAAATAAATTCAATTCAGCCCTCAAAGTCCTTGCTCGAGCTCTAGTCATCGGCCCACTCGGAATGTAGACTGGATTGTCTCTCACAGCTGCTACTTGGGCTCCATCACAATGGGTTTATCCAATTACGTCTATTTCATCCAAAATTGTTCACTACATGAGCTTTTAATAAAAGTGTATTCATAAATAAGTTTTTTCACACCAAATATTCTATTCAAGATTTCAATGGAATTAACCAATGTGATTCCTAAACCAACCAACCAGTATATCGATACAAATTTAATGTTTCAACCAAATTTATTGGTCACAGTTCAAAGTATTTTTCTCATATCTTGCTGGTTATTTTTTTTCTCATCTGCAGATTCTGCCCAATCCTCTCAACCAAATCGTGCTCATACCCACCTCTGTTGTAAAAAAACATGAAAAATCGATAATAATAGATAATTTGATATGACTATAAATACAACTTTCTTCGTTGTATTTCTAATCATGAATTAATAACGAATAATTTATTATAGCATGTTTTTGTTTGTAACTGAAGTGTTTGCTGACGGGAAACTCGTGAAAGGGATAAAAGACTTTACAAGGATTGAAATGGAATTTAGAATTATAGAGCTTTAATGAGTAAAATGGGGGTTGTGTTTAGAACTGTCCTTTTTAATTTGTAAAATTTTGAAAACTCTTTATTAAGGATTTCAAGAGTGACATCCTCTGAATCCGAGCAATCAAATTCAGTGTCATTTTCTATGCATGCATGAGAGTTTGAAATTGTGTTAGTAGAAGTTACCAAGTTTTGCGACTCAGTTTCTGGTTCTCCTCCTTCTTCTACATCCAATGCATCTTCTCCAAGCTTAGCCATTAATACCAAAAACGCTTTTTGCTCAGGTTCATCGTTGGAGGTGTAGTAGCCATCATCGTTGTCTGAAATATCTGGCACTTCAGTTCGCAACAACATGGCCTTTGCAACGGCCTTGGAGGCTCTCTTCTAAAAATTCCTCTTGAGGTGCTTCCTCTCCTCCTTGGAAACTAGCGGGCATTCATACTTCAGGTGGTTAAGAGAGTTACACTCGAAGCATGCTTTTGGAGGTCTTTCACTGAACTTTTGTTCACCTCCTTGTGAACCTTCGAAGTTTGCTTTTGTCTTTTCCAAAAGCTCGCTTAGCTTCCGCATTTGTTCCTTAAGCTCAACAACCTAGCTCTCTTCCTCTTTCTTCTGGGGGTAGGAAGGTGTTGGGGTCAATTTTGATGTAGAGCTTTGACCAGCTGCTCTGTCAGCTTGGTATGGCTTCTGGGGTCTCCTCTTGAAATTGCTCTTGACAAAGTAGGAAGCATCTTCTTCGGGCTGCACTAACACTTCGAATGGCTTCATTCATGTTCTCCATCTGAATGTCTCATTCATGGGCTTGAAGTTGGACGAACACATCCTTTGTCGACATCTTTGACAAATCTTTCTCTTTAAGGCTCGTGGTTTTTACAAACCAGTCTTCTTTCGACATCTTGGAGAGGATCTTCGCATTCAAATCTACAACAGAATACTCTCTCTCCCCAAAATTTTTAGTTCACAGAGAACAGCATAAAACCTTGCTTCCATAGATTTAATGTTTTCACCAGGAAGCATTTGAAAAGACTCATACTTATCTACACAGTTTTGAAGCTTGTTCCGCTTCATTTGATCGGTCTCTTCGCAAAGAGTGCCAAGGAAATCCCAAACCTGTTTGGCCGTATCATGCTCCAGCACTTCGACAACCAGAGCTTCCTGTAAAGATTGGAGAATCATCTCCAAGGCCACGACATCCAGGTATGCACGAGCTTTGTCTTCTGTCCACTCAGCATAGGGTTTCTCTATGATCTCAGGGCCATCGCCGCCTCCAAGCTAAGTGTTGATCTTCGTGATTTTTATAGGTCCATCGGCTATAACATCCACCATTTATGGATAGATGTTGTTTAACATAATCATAGACCTCTTCCTCCATATATTGAAATTTTTTGAAGAGTACTTTGGAAGCTTGTCAATATGAGCCATCTCTAACCTGAGCTAAAACACAAGAAACAAACAGGTGCAAGGAAAATAGATTTGGTCCTAAGTGACTCAACACAATCAGTAGGTCTGTAAGAACTTTGGCTTTGATACCACTTGTTGGTCCCGAAAACAGAGTACATAAATGTGCAGCAGAAATAATTTTAATATACATTTGTCTCTGAAAATTGACTTCGACTCGGTTTTAAGGTTAATAGAAAAGTAAGTTTAGCTCATAAGTGATTAAGTAAGTTTCAGATAATACACTTAATACTTAGAAAAATATTGAAGGTTTCAAAGTAAGTTTGAGAACTTAAATGCAGAAACTTAAACAAAGCAGTGGTTCAAAATCTAAGTCCTACGTCCACTCTTCCGAACTTAATCGGGAATCTACTAAGTTTTAGAGTACAAGCTTTCTCACAATCTATGGACAGCCCGTTGGAAACCTTCGTTCTTCGGTCTATTGTCGTCCCTCACACATAAACTCCTTGTATGATGATCCTTCTTCACGTCGAAGTGAGGACACACCCCGCAGCCTTCTTCATGGATGGTTAGATGTTTCCTCATTCTTTCCAGAACTAAGTACGGTTGGCTAGGCCCGTGATAATCAATATCTCAGAATAAGATATTGACTACTATGAATATAATCTTGGAAAGTTATATTCACCAAGAACAACTTCAGCTTTAAGCTTTAGCCTCGTGCTTTGAAACAATAGCACAGAAAGAATAACTTGAGTTGGAAACTCAAGTCTCGTGATAGGAACTCACGAAATTTTAGAAAGTATGAGTAGAAAGTTGAGCAGAGTGTCGACTTAGCTTTTCACAAGAATTTCGATGATGATTCTGTTAGGTTGTCGACCTATTTATAGTCTCCAGGTGCAGATTGGTTGATGATTTGAATTCTTCCCGTTAGACACATAAATCAAGTTGTTAGAGACATGGAGAATGTCGTCCAATCACCACCCATACTTTTGGCCTGCTCTGCTCTGCCGCCTGCTTTCTACTTTTGGCAATGTACTCTCCACCTACTTTTGTCAGACTAAGTTTCAGTCCGTGAAATCCAAGTATGAGACTTCCTCGTATTGACTTTTTGACTTAGCATTGAAATGACTTTAGTCTGACTTCGAACACTTGTGTTTCACGTGCTTCTGAAATATTGAACCTCTAAACTGACATTCCAAAATTAGTATAGACTTCTGCCATACTTAGTGAAACTCAGTTTCCAGAAACTAAGTTTCAAGCACGAACATATGTCTTCAGAACATCGAGTGTCTTAGGATCTTCTTTTTAAGTATGGAAACTTGGTTATGAATATTTTGAGCTTTATCTTCTTGAATATCTTCATCAGTAACTCAGTTTTTGATTCCTTTGCTCGATCTTCAGCATCTAAATTTTTAGACGATTACAACTTAATTTAATCATATACAAAGATTACATATAAGTATTCTAGAAACTTAATACTAAAGTAAGTTTTGACATATCAAAACATCAAATTAGGAGAGAAGTTTCTAACAACTTTGGAATCAACATTAATACCTCCAAGAATATCAAGTGTATCGGACACAATTTTGCTGCAGCAATGGTGATTGCCGACATGACATTCAATTTTGTGAAGAACCAAATCTAAATATCGCTGGGGAAATTTAGTACAAACATATTGGGGAGTTGCAATTAAAGTATTTATATGAAATTAGCATTATGCACAAAATAATGATTTATATATTTATTCAAAAATAATGTATACACATTGTATTGCATTGAAGGTAAACTAATTAAAACATTAAAATAAGAAATACACTGTTGGGGTAATTTTCGTGGATTAGTGTTTTAATTTTTGAGGCTTTAAAGTTAATTTTTATTATTTAATTAAAGTTTAAAATTAGGGGCAATAAGAGCAAAATTATAATAGTATATTATGATTTAAAATTTATTTATGAAAGGACTATATTTAAACGATTGCATTTAGACTATCATCATCAGTGACCGGACACGACCAAACCATTACATAAAATGATAATTTATCTTTCATTCATTACATAACCTACCATCTAATATTATTTATAATCCCATTAGAAACAACTATCCAACCTAATTTTTAAAGTAAAATATTAGTTTCTTATACAATATAAAAATTAATAAATATTTTTAGTTTTAATTATATAAAATGAATTTTTATTGCTAAAAAATTATAATTTACTTGACAATTGAAGATTATGATAATTTATTTAATTTAATAAAAATTACAACTGCTAATACAAATTTATTTATCTTTTGTAATGTGTTTTGAAATTATAGCAAAATTAAATTATATTTAAAGATAGTTGTTTTTTTTTTATAAATTCTGAATTACTATTTAATATATATATAATTTATTTAATGTTAAAAAATTAGTGGCGCCCCACATGTATATATCTATTATGTATATATAAAAGCAAGATGTTTCAAGAAATTACGAAAATGCCATTTTCCCGCCTAAAAACATCACATCACATTATTATTTTATTAATTTTTTTTCTTTTTTTTCTTTTTTAATTTTATCTAATCCATCAATATTTTATCCATATATATATATATATATATATATATAATCCTTAAACCACTTAATTATGTGACAAGATTAATAAGTGATAGATATAACAATATTTAACTTATTATCAAATTTATCTCATTCATAAAATACTACAACCTATAACCTATTTTTTTTAATCTATTATTAAGATAATATCTTATTGATCTAAATAAATTATAGGTATACAATAGATAATAAGTTAGAAGATATTATTTGTGCCAATTTTTTTTTTCAAAATTACAAATATCTTTCTTTAAGAGTTATTTTTAGTTTAGGTTAGAATTTCAAATGATAATATAAATTAGGTGAAAACTTGATCATAATTCTATTATGTTGGATCATTTTTTCGGAAGGTTGAATTATAGAGTATATAGTCTCACACTTATATTTATGAATATACTAGACTTGATTTTTGGTGCAAAGAGTTTTGAGTTGGATAGTAACTTTAATTTTTAACAGCCTAACCTTTTTTTTTTTGTAAATTGTAATACATAAATTGAGAATAAAATTCACGGGTATTAAACTTTATATATATATAGGGATTGGATCCGGTGATTAACATTTTCCCCATGATAAAATGATAAAGCCACTTGAGTACCTATACAATATTGCTTGGTTGTGTTTTAGTTGTTGTTTGATTACAATGTTGCTTGATTGTATTTCAGTTGTTGCTTGATTGCGTTTTAATTGTTGCTTGATTAGATATCAACCATTGATTTAATTAGATCTAATGGATGAGATTCATTCTTATTTTTAATGTATTTATTTATTATCATTTGATCTCATCCCTATATATATATAATGTATGAATTAAAGTTCATTCAAATGACCTACTGTAACTCGAAATCATGACCTATTGAACAATAGTAATATATTAACTACTTTCGTTTCGCATTTTGAGTGATTTTATATTTTTCTAATCCTCAAACACATACACTATAAAAAAAATATTTAAATAATGAAATTTAATTATGCAAAGATATATGTAAATATATAAGAATATAAACTAATATATTTCACATGAAAATATTTAGTCTATTATTTAGTGAGAAATGCATTTTCACATTTTATAAATGAATTTCACGAGGGAAAGAAAGTAAAATTTTAATTATATTTATCTAAATATGCAAATATATAGATATTAATATTATAGTTATATTAATATATTGATGAAGCAAAGTTAGACAAATGAAGAGGAATGTTCCGAATATTATTTAAATATATAATCAATTGATTATAATTAAAACGCTAACTGCGACACTCCTCATTGATAACTCACTCAATCTAATTATATTATATATAATTATTCATTAGTTTTATTTGGTAAAAAAGAATTATCCAATTTCACCATATATTATTAGCAAAGATATGAGCTCAACATGCATAAAATTCTCTATAATATAATAACTCATGACTTTCTAATATCAAACATTAAGATTATTATAATAAAAAATTGCATTTGCAACATGATTTGAGATGTATAGGAACTTAAGAACTACCCAAGTTTCTACTTTTTCAAAAAATATATTTTGGCCTTAATTCGTACAATTCTTAATTGTCTACAATTTATCTATTATGATATATTCATTAAATATAATAATTTGTTATTTTTAATTTTTATTAATAATATTATAAATTATATCTCTTCTTAAAATTATGATAATTTCTAAATTTATGCTTATATATATGGATTAATATAATGATGAACCTTCAAATATATATAATATAAAATTTATAGATTCATTTAAAAAATTTACTTTTTAGAAAATCTTAGCAATCGAGATTATTAAAAGATAAAAATCCTAATAATAAGTATATTTTTCACTTTATCCCAATTATGTGGTTTGTTTTTTACATTCATTATTGATAAGTATTTTCATTATTAAAAACTAATATACTATCATTCAACTATATACTTCTATTTAAAATTATTTAAAACAAATAATATTTTACTTATTCAATAAAATCATATTATTTGTCTTAATATGTTAGAATAGAATATTATATTATTGTTAAAAAACTATAAACTTAAAAGATAAAATCAAATATAAGTAGTTGAATAAATTAAAATAAAATATTGAATTTATGAATATAAGTAATTTAAAATTTTAAAAATAAATAAATTGTGAGATGAAATGGTTACTCTTGTTTGTGAGATGAACGAAAGTCACCACTTTTCTCCTTTTTGATTTATTTTTTTCCTGTTATACTTTTGTCTTTTTTGGTGATCGATTGCGCGCCGTCACGGTGTGTATGATCTTAGACCATCGCTTGTGGCGATCGCAAATGCGGTTGGTTGCCTCCATATAGGTAAAAAGGCAAAAAAAAAAGAAAAAAAAATTGATATTTCCTCCTCCAAATCAACCGACCACGATTTCCATTCAACTTTCATTCCAACTGTGTGGACCCCACCACTTTTTTTATTTTTTATTTTATTTTTAATCAATTAGAACCTGACATGTGTATTGTTTATATTTTTTGCAGAGAATAATAATAAAATTGATATATGTTTCATATAATATAAAAAAATATACCAAAATTCATAATTTCTTTTCTCTACAAATAGAGACCAATTTTGATATATTTATTTTTGGTTTATATTAATATATATACTAAATCATATTGATTGATCTACACCATTCATAAAAAATAATCAATTGGAACCGTCCGTACAAAGCACAATCTATATCAATTTGATATCTACCATTCATCAAAAGCAATCAATCTCAGTCGTTCGTATAAAACACAATCCATGTCAATGTGTTTTCACACATACCAAAATTAATTATTTTTCTCTATAAATAGAATTCACACTTTATAACATTAAGTCACTACAATCAAAACCTTCTCCTTATCCAAATTATAATTGACTCAAACCTTCTGCATTCTCCAAAAAATGTCGTTAAGTGCTAATTTTCATGATGATTCAGATTCTAACTTCGATAATGAAGTTGATGAATGACGGCAAATTGACTCTATGATAGAGGAGGTGGCTTTTCGTATTCCTACTTTATCCTTACAACCTAGTCATTCACATTCACGAACCGTCCGTAGAAAGCACAATCTAAACTCGTTGTTACAGATCTATTTTTTCAACAAAGACGTGATGCTGCTGGTCGATTAGGTATGTCCTCTATTCAAAAATGTACTGCTGCATTAAGAGTTTTAACATATGGCACAAGGTCTAATTTGCATGGTGAAATACCTTCGAATGAGCGCACAAACTATTAGAAAATCTGTTGAAAAATTTGTTGAAGGTGTGATTTCCAATTTCGGTGATGAATACCTCAGAAGGCCAAATGAAAGAGACATAACATATTTGTTACAAATCGGTGAACAATGATGTTTCCTAGGTATGTTAGGCAGTATTGACTGCATCTATTGGGAGTGGAAAAATTATCCTTCTGGATGGGCAGGACAATTTACAGGAAGAAATGATAAGACAACGATCATTTTAGAAGCTGCTGCATCACAAGACTTATGGATTTGGCATGCCTTTTTTGGAACTCCGGGGTCTAGAAATGATATCAACGTACTTGAACAATCTCCTGTTTTCAATGATATCTTAAAGAGTCGAGCACCAAAGGTTAGTTATATTGTCAATGGTCACGGAAAAAATATGGGATATTATCTGACTGATGGTATATAACCTCCATGGGCAACATTTGCTAAAGATGAATATGCTCAGCACTTTACTTGGTAAAAGTAACTTGTCTGCTCATGAAGAATCCATCAAATCTGTCTTATGCAAGAATAATCCCATGTTAATTTAGCATTGTACTTCTATTTTTAATGTTGTAATTTAAATGTGTGGTTTAATTTCATGTAACCGTCCTTATTTTCAATGTTGTGTCATGTAATCGATATAATTTTATTTTGCTTGATCAATGAAATGTACTTTTATTTCCTTTCCTTACAAAAAAATTATAATTTTTATTATTGTAATTATAACTATTAATTTAAATTTTATTTCCTTAAAACAATTTATAATTTTTAGTATTTTAATTATAATTATTAATTATAATTTTGAAAATAAAATTAAAGAAAGATTATATATAATATTGTGGTTGGATGGTTGTTGATAGAGTATTTAAAATTGTTGTTGTTGGGTTGAGATGATATTGATAATGTGGAGGAGAGAAAAATTAATTTAATATTAAAGTAATTAGATGATTGGAGTGATTGCTGTTAGAGATAGTCTTAAAAATACCCATAAAAATTAAGTCTTGGTAATAATTTGACAATATCAAAATTAAGCTAAAATATTAGGGTAGAAAATGATTTTGCGGAAAACGTTTCCCGCCTCACCAAAAATAATTTAAATTTCACTCGGTTTGAATCTATCAGCATCACTGCATCAATTCCCAAATTTCAAAGAACTTAAAAATAATCTGAAATCTGTTGCTTGTTCGCACACTCTCCAAGCACCAAACATTCAAAGTCTTTCCAATTTTGGTCAGTAATTTCTGCAACTCTGAGGGGAAATGCACATTAAGGAAATCTGTTTAGAGGGGTTTAAATCGTATGCGACGAGAACCGTGGTTCCGGGCTTCGACCCGTTTTTCAACGCCATCACGGGTCTCAACGGCTCCGGAAAATCCAACATTCTCGATTCGATATGCTTTGTGTTGGGCATCACCAATTTGCAGCAGGTTAGGGCTTCTAATTTGCAGGAGCTGGTGTACAAGCAAGGCCAAGCTGGAATCACCAAGGCCACCGTGTCGATTGTTTTCGACAACTCTGATCGCAGTCGAAGCCCTCTTGGGTACGAGGATTCTCCAGAAATTACAGTTACTCGTCAGGTATATAAGGAAATATTTGTTAAATTTAATGCTTATAGCTTTTAGTCGAACCATTTTGTTAATAGTTTTACTTTGGGATAGCGCCTGCATCTTGTCTGTGTAGAGCTTGCGTTAAAATTTGTGGAGGTTTTTTTTTTTTTTTTTTCGCTTTGCAATTCTAAGAATTTATAGAAATAGTTGCCGCTTAATCAGTCATGGTAGCCAGCCGATGTGTATATATATAATTTTTTTTGTTACTTTGTTGACTTGTTTTTTCAGCAGCAGTCGTTTTCACTAATTTTGTCATTTTGAGGGGATGGCTCCATATCTTGAGTAAAAGTGTATTCGGTTGCATGTAGTGAAAACCTTACATTCTGCAGATTGTAGTTGGTGGAAGGAACAAGTATTTGATCAATGGGCACCTGGCGCAGCCTAATCGAGTTCAGAATCTCTTCCACTCAGTTCAGCTGAATGTAAATAATCCACATTTTCTTATAATGCAAGGGCGCATTACCAAAGTGTTGAATATGAAACCTCCAGAAACATTGTCAATGCTCGAAGAAGCTGCAGGGACAAGAATGTATGAAACAAAGAAAGAGGCTGCCCTCAAAACTCTCGAGAAGAAGCAGAGCAAGGTTGATGAGATTGACAAGCTTCTGGACCAGGAAATACTCCCAGCTCTGGAGAAGTTGAGAAAAGAGAGGATGCAGTACATGCAATGGGCCAATGGAAATGCTGAGTTGGACAGACTTAAAAGATTTTGTATTGCTTATGAATATGTTCAAGCAGAAAAGAATAGGGAGAACACTGCTCAAGGCGTTCAAGCTATAAAAAATAACATGTTGGAGATTGATGCTACTGTTGGAAAAATGCATGAGGAAATGCAGGAAATGGAGAAGTTAATATTGAAATTGAGTGTTGAAAAAGAAGCGAGCATGGGTGGGGAGCTAAAGTTATTGTCAGATAAAGTTGATACACTTTCACGTGATTTGGTGAAAGAAACTTCGGCACTCCAAAATCAAGAAGACAATCTTAAAACTGAGAAAGATAATGCAGCCAAGGTATGAGGAATTAGTTAGCAATATATTATCTCTTTGATAGTCGAACAATTTAATTAATATTTTACCTTGCTAGGTTTGTTAGTTCATATTTAATTTCCATGCTCTTCTATCATATACAGATTGAGAGGAACCTTCAAGAGTTAAAACAAGCAGCCGAAGAGAAGGCTACTGCAATTAATTCTGCTGAAGATGGGGCTGCTGAACTTAGAAAAAGTTTTCAGGGGCTTTCGAAGAGTTTGGATGAGCATCAGAAGGAATATCAAGTAAAATATTGAAAGTTTTCCAGATTAGTATTTATTTACACCATTTAAGTTATCTCAATATTATATTTATCCATCTCTTCAGGGTGTAATGGCAGGTAAGAGCAGTGGAACTGAAGAGAAGTGCCTCGAAGACCAACTGGGAGATGCCAAGATAGCTGTTGGACAGGCTGAGACAGAATTGAAGCAGTTGCAGAATAAAATAAACCATGTTGAGAAAGAACTGAAGGAGAAGAAAAGTCAGTTGTTGTCAACATCTAAAAAAGCTACTGCTATAGAGAATGAGTTAAATGCCAAGAGGAAAGAAGTTGAAACAGTTAAAAAGGAACTGGAATCTTTTTCCTATGATGAGAACCTAATGGAATCACTTCAAAAGGTACCTTTCTCTTATTGGGACCACACAATTGCAATGGAATAAATGTCTTTGCCAATTTTGGTTTCTGAATGCTCTCAGGATCGAAGGACTGAGGTAGAGATGGTGCAGAAATTTGAAAAGACAGCACGCGAGCTCTCTTCAAGATTGGGTAAGGTTGACTTCAATTACAGAGACCCAGAAAGGAATTTTGATCGGTCAAGGGTGAAAGGGGTCGTTGCAAAACTAATTAAAGTGAAAGACAGCTCTGCAGTGGTTGCTTTAGAGGTTTGCTATTGCATTCTTGGCATGTAGACTTCAAATTTGACTCATTTTATATCTTTCTCTGTAACATCAGAACTTTTGTTGATTTGTTGAAATCTTGCTCAGGTAGCTGCTGGTGGAAAGTTATTTAATGTGGTTGTAGATACAGAAAATACTGGAAAACAGCTTCTTCAAAAGGGTGGACTGCAGAGGAGAGTGACAATTATTCCTCTGAACAAAATCCAGAGCCACCCTGTCTCACAGAGAACCCATGATGCTGCTGTTAAATTGGTTAGATTACAACTATATCACTTATAAGGTTTACCTTTTGCTTGTTATCCAAGAGAACATAATTTTTGATTGTCAGGTTGGCAAAGGCAATGCTGCCGTGGCACTTTCTCTGGTTGGATATGACCAAGAGCTTCAGGTATGGTTCCAGACAGCAGATTTATTTATTTTTTCTGTTTATTCATTTTGTTCATCTTGGAATCTACTCTTAGGTATTCATTCTTGTTAGCAGACTATGTGAATATTACCAGCTTTATTATTATTATTATAATCATTATTTTGTTAACTATGATTGTCAGACATTTGGGGTTTTATAATGCAATCTCCCCTGGAACAAGCATTAGGGTGAAAGTACATTCTCGTTTGTTGAATTGCAATTCGATAATTTTGAGGATGTAAGATATGTATAGAGTTTATTTTAAAAATAAGTTGTACGAATGTTTGGATGATTGAGCCTGACGTCAGTAATGGTAAAGTTGTAATTTTTATGACTGAAAAATGAGAAGTTTTCTAACATATGATTCTTTAACAATTGGAGTGATTACTTTTTATAAAGAGTTTATAAGCTCCTAATCTTATTTAGGAAGAGAAAGATAATTCTTCTGAAAATGGTTGCCTGACACTTTTGAAGGAGCTTAAATGATCACTAGGCATCTTCTAAGTCTGCTTCTTTCTATTCAAATTGTAAACTAGCATTATTTATCAGTTGCTATACCCTTCTGAGATGAATTAATGCCGTGCAGAGTGCCATGGAATATGTGTTTGGTTCAACATTTGTTTGCAAAACAATTGATGTTGCAAGAGAGGTATGTCCATAAATAGGATGTTGCCTTAGCTTCTTTTGGAGACCTGCTATTAAATTCACCATGATTTCTTACCTACTGTTATGTTTAAATTTGGATTTTTCTAGCTTGTAAAGCCTAATGCTCTGTTAATTGATTTCACATCTCAGAAAAGTTGGATATGAGGCTCACAACATATGAACTTTCAATTGTTGGGCAAATCAAAATTCTGAAAGAATTGATTAACATGTATCAAATCTTTAAGTTGGCATGATAATGAGGTATTGGACATAGCAAAATCTTTTAATGTTGCTAATCAAACTGCTGAGTTTTCCATGCAATGCCACACTTTTGCTGTTTTTAGCTTTGACAATGATGACACTTGTGGCAATGGCATAATGTTGACTAGAACTTCAATTGTCTGATTCAAGAAAGCCTAACTTCTCACTTTCGTATTTCTCTCTTTTGAGATAACGAATTTGACTGATGAGGACTTTGAGCATCAACTTAAGCCTAATTCTCTATGATGTGGCTTAATAATTTCAAAGGAAGATTTTAACAGAGCGAATTGTTGTAAGAATAACTAGTGCATTTTCTGCAGTGGGAACGAAATACTGGGGGCCTGGGGCGGCCTCCTGTGTAATATGAGTCCAACGAGGACACTAGTTGCTATTACAATGTATAATTCTATTAAAAAGCAACTACAAGTTAAATGTTAAATGGAGTTGAACTTAAACAAATCTGGTGGACATATGGAACCATATAGCATAAAACTATTGCTTAGTTTTAGGGATGAGCAAAACCAAACCGAACGGTTGCTCACGGGCTAAGCCCCACTCAATTTTGGTTCAGTTTTCAAACCAAACCGATGGTTGCTCACGGGCTCAGCCCCACTCAATTTTTCTTGAAATTGTAATGTCATCCAAGGAAAATTGTGGGAAGACCAGTTGCAATGATTTCTCATACCCATTGATGGCCCCATATCATGCAACAATTATGCACTGTGACATGGTGAATTCCTCAAGTACAGTTATTAAAAAGACATTAGTTTTGATTGTTCAAATCGAATATTTTCTCATCAGAGCATGGCGCAGGATGAGTTCTAGCGGAAAAAAAATGAAAATATGATTAGGCTTTTAGAGTTGTATTCTCTACTTTCTTCTTATTCGAGTTACTTTTGCTTGCACAGATTCAAGCTTTCCTGCTTTTCTGTTCTTTCTTTAGATTTCTCATCTGTCATCTAATTGTTTGGTTGATAGGTAGCCTTCAACAGAGAAACCGGAACACCAAGTGTTACTCTGGAAGGTGACATTTTCCAACCCAGTGGACTTTTGACTGGTGGCAGTCGCAAGTAAGTGATGATATTCTACTTTCTGGAGATAAAATCTTGTGGGCTAATCCAAATGACGATGCAATTTAATTTCAAATTCATCATAATTTCAGAGGTGGAGGTGACTTGTTAAGGCAGCTTCATGCTTTGGCAGAAGTTGAATTGGAGCTTCTTAATCATCAGAAACAACTGAAAGAAATTGAAGCCAAGGTTACTTTTTCGAGCCTCCATTTCCTTTCCCTTTTATTGAAAAATTCAAGAGTATGCGTTTATTCAAAATATATAATAAGTACTTATGTTACATCAGCCGTGGTTATGATCATTGTTTTCAGTTGAGATTTAGTCTAATTACAATAGAACACAATGTCTTCTCAACCTTAGCATACCCCTTGGTGGACATTTTGAACCTGTGGAACTGTCTGTTTATAGCTGGTGGTTTTAGCTTTTATATTAAATAGATCTCAGAATTTTCAAAAACTGTTTTTTTTTTTTTTTTAGAAAGTTGAAACTAGCGGTTCGAACATTCAAGTTTTGAGAAATCCGATTTCATCTTTTTTACACCCAATTTTATATTCTTTAGAAAGATAAAAAGTTGTTAAGTTTTTGAATTTCGACTCAAATTAAGAAATTCTTAGTTCATACTTTTTATTTTGCATAGTTCTTTGATTTTTCTCTGTCTTTCAAACTCTCATTCTCACAGAGTTGAGAAATTGAATACGAAAACATCAACTTTAAAATAATATAAATGCCTCAAAAAGAGATACTTAGACAAATGTTTTCCCACACAACTTCATTCTTCATAACATTGGATAATATAATAAATAATTCCTAAAAATTAATTGATTTATATAGACTCTAAAAACTAATACTACACACAATCAAAATACTCAAGTATATGAAATTTGGTAAAGAACTTCCTAGATACATCCAACTAGTTGTTACAAAGTAATGATTTCCTTTCACGTATAATTTCTTAGAGAACCCTTTCATCATGTAATCATGTTGTTAAATTTTTATATTTTCAAAGTTGATTTGGCAAAGCCTTGTACATAAACTCTTAGCAAAGCAATGGGTTTTATTGAAGAGACACCAACCATATAGTGTACTTCTTAGCTCCTACATTTGCAATTGCTTTAAGCCAGATCCCTAGTATTCTAATTTTTGAAAATGAATTGTTAACAAGTGATGTTGTACTACGAAATTCAGTATGTACGTTCATTAGTTATAGTTATATTTTGTGAAAACTCTAATTCTTCTATGTATTTTCTTCAGATCAATACACTTCTTCCCCTTCAGAGGGAGTTTGAAAGCCTTAAGAAAGATTTCGTACTCAAGTCACATGAGCTCAAACTGTTAGAAGACAGAGCTAAACAAACTGAGCACCATCAGGTAGACTTCAATTAGTTACCATGCATTTACAATTGCACAACACTTTCTCTTGGTTTTTCCCATTCCAGATCTTCATGTCTGAGACATGCATCATTATTATCTATAACAATTCACAAATCATGTCTTGTAATATAGCTTAGGGAGTGGGTAGTGAGTACTGAGGAGAATCTTCAAGAAGAGAAATCAGCCATCAAAGACAAGAAAGTTTTCTATGATGAATGTGTGGCCAGAGTGTCATCTCTTGAAAAGTCAATCCATGATCATGCTGGAAGTCGGGAGTCTAGGCTTAAGGATTTAGAGAAGAAGATCAAGGCTATAAAAAGCCAGATGCAGTCATCTTCAGAGAACCTCAGGGTATGTTTTCTACAATATAACATGCGCGTAGACTACTATTTGACATGAGATGATTTTTTTACCATGAATCCGGTAATGTAAATTATATTCTATCAAAGATAAATCTTTTTTTGCAGTTAAATAACACAGCTAATTTAATTGTACACTGAGCTACATACAAAATTAAATTCAATGCTACTCTGCATTGTATTCACTCATAAAGACAAATGATTATTCTCATCAACACACCAACATAGACTTTTGCTGAATGAAGACTCTATGATTCCTGTTGAAAGAATCGTCAACGTGTCTGGAAGTCTAAAGTAATAGCCGTCTGATTCGTGTTAAGAAAATCATAACTATCATCTTCATACCATTATTCTGTGTTAGTCAACTAAATCACTGATTGATTCCTGTCTTCTTGTTGGAACCTTTAGCGGCATGAAACTGAAATAGAGCGGCTTGTAATGGAAATGGAAGCAAATAAAAAGGAATGCTCATCGCTGGAGAGCCAATTAGCAGCTTTAAATAAACACATAGTTGATCTTACTTCTGAAGTGGATTCTCAGAGAACCAAGGTACATACACTAAATTAGATTTTGCAATATATTAGAATTTAGAAGTGATTTTTCTGTCCTTTTTCTTTCAGGTTTCTTCTATAAAAGAATCTCGGGATAAAGTCCAAGCTGAGCATAACATGGCCAGCCGGAAGATCAGGGAATGTGACTCTCAAATTACTAGTATTGTCAAGCAGCAGCAAGATATCCAACGAAAAATTAGTGAGGCCAACCTAGAGAGGAAAAGAATGGAAAATGAGGTAGTTCAATGTGGTTTTTCAATTGATTTCCCAGAAGACAAACCTCAACTTTCTCCTTTGCTGTAGGTCAAGCGCATGGAAATGGATCAGAAAGATTGTGCTTTGAGGGTTGATAAATTGATTGACAAGCATGCATGGATTGCATCTGAGAAGCAGCTCTTTGGACGAGCTGGAACAGATTATGATTTTGATTCCCGTGATCCTCATAAGGCTAGGGAAGACTTTGAGAAACTGCAAGATGAGCAATCTGGGTAAGAACTGAGCAAGATAATTGGTAAAACATGCAAAAAAAAAATTCTCTAATATTTGTATATCTTCATTTCCTATTTGAAGCCTTGAGAAGAGGGTGAATAAGAAGGTCATGGCTATGTTCGAAAAAGCAGAAGATGAGTACAATGATTTGATATCTAAAAAGAATATAATTGAGGTTAGCACTTTGAAAAGTAAGATTTTACTCCCTACTATGTTTGTATTTATGCAGTTTTTCTATGTAGAATGACAAGTCAAAAATCAAAATGGTTATTGAAGAGCTTGACGAGAAGAAGAAAGAGACACTTAAAGTTACTTGGGCTAAAGTTAACATGTTAGTACCACTTCTTCTTCTATTTTTTATTTTTTTTGATTTGTAATAGCACGAGTTCTTGATAAGAAGAAATATTTCTACCTAACCTTGCCGCTTTGGTTTCGGTCCATTTTTAAGTTATGGCCATTCTAGATAGTTAATTTCATTAGGTGCTTTCTTTATTCAGAGATTTTGGATCTATATTTTCTACTCTCTTGCCGGGCACGATGGCCAAATTGGATCCTCCTGAAGGGTGCAGCTTCCTTGATGGCTTGGAGGTTCGAGTTGCTTTTGGGAGTGTCTGGAAACAGTCCTTATCTGAACTCAGTGGGGGGCAACGATCTTTACTTGCTCTTTCTTTAATTTTGGCTTTGCTTCTATTCAAACCAGCTCCATTATATATATTGGATGAGGTATGCAAACTATGTCCTTGAACTGGTTGAATCATCCGTACAAACAACTTAAAGACGGCAAAAAAGTTTTCATGCTTTCATGCATAGGTAACAGATATAGGTCATGCTCTAAGATACACAATGTGTCTCAGGTTGATGCTGCTCTTGACTTAAGCCACACGCAGAACATTGGAAGAATGATCAAAACTCACTTTCCACACTCCCAAGTTAGTGTTCTTTCTTGAATTTGGCTCATTTTTAGCTGTCTGAAACATATTTCACCATATCCTAGACAGTTTAAGGATAATAATTAGATAATACAACTACTGTATATGTTTTTCACTTTTCAAATTGTTTCTGATCTCACTAGGAATCTCATTCATCCTTTTCTTTTGAATGTGCAGTTTATTGTTGTCTCCTTGAAGGAAGGCATGTTCAACAATGCCAATGTTCTTTTCCGAACAAAATTCGTTGATGGTGTCTCCACTGTTCAGAGAACTGTGACAAAGCAAAAATAATGACTTCGATTATCTGGTGAGCAACTCTCATAACTAGCTGACAATGTTTAGCTAGATTCAGCTTCTCTACTTTGATGACTCCTCAGGATTATCACTCTAATGATTTGTTTTGTCTTATTTCTGAAGCTTGATAATCTATGTTTTTGTTTGAGGACTGAGTGAGCTGCTGCTGGTTACTGGAGGTTTTTGGGATAGTTTTAGTCTTTTACTATCTGTATCTGTGATTTACAGACCTATCCCAATTTAGAAACTGATTTATTTTGGTCCTTGTAATTAAGCTGCAGTTTTCTTTCTCAATCTCATGTAATTCTTGGATGTTGCTTCTATGCTGTGACACTTGTGATTGTCATTGAAATGGATAGTTTCTCACAATGTCAAAAGCAAACCAAAAGCCAATTATATATTAAAATGTATAGCTTATGGACATATAGCATTTTAAAATTGGACAATTTCACATCCTTATCCCAAACATTGGATCAATTATTCTTTGAAATAACAACTAAATATTTAAAATTATTATTATTTTGGGAAGGTTTCAGATTAGGCAGGTTTAAATGATTTAGGTGGAGTTTATCTATTAACCCAAGTCAAACTCATTTAATATATCATAATTGGGGATTAATAAACCCTATTTGAGATGGGTGAATCCATTTGAATATGTATAAAATCCGCATAAACAGTTTAGGCGTGCCTAACATAAGTTTTTGCTGACTATTTTCACTAACCAATATTTTGGATTTGAAAGCATATGCAGGTTCTTTGGCTGAATTTTAATAACTAGTGATCGGATTTTTGTGGGTAGGATTGTTAATCTTGTTAAGGTTGAAATTTCTTGAATTTAATCTTAATCATTTGATGCTTGGGTTAATGAATTGATTTTTTCTACCATTAGTTTCGTAAGATTTGTCCTTAAAATACAAAAATCGGTGCTTAGGGTTGTCTAGGTATCGCCAAATCACTAAGCAGTCAACCACTGCACTAAAAATTGTTTTTTTTTTCCCATTTTTAGTGCAGTCAACCACTGCACTAAAAATTCAATTTTTTTTCCCATTCGTTGTCTAGGTGCTGGCTAGGTAGCCTAGGTGCACCGATTAGGCTGATTGTTTGGCCGATTAGTCAGATTAGGTGGTTTTGCAATTTTTAATTAAAAATGAATTTAAATTTTAATACATAAAAATTATAAATAAAATAAATTTATAAAAATATTTACAAAACATAAAATTTAAATATAAATGATTGAAATATTAGAATACAAATTATTAAAATATTGAAATACAAATTAAATTGAATATTAAAATAAAAAATGTCGGGATAATAATTTTAGACGTTTGAGTAAAATGTTGAATATTTGAAATGTATGGAAAAGGAAAATAAATCGCGTTAAGCCGTTAACCGTCTAGACATTAGATCACCCTTGGACACTCATTCAGCGTATAATGATTTTTACAACACTGTTCCAAAATATTTCTCACTATCCCTTTAAAATAAAAAATTTAGAAAGAATATCACCATGTTTATGTATTTATAAAATAATGTAACCAGCTTGGTGTCATATAAATAATAATTGCAATGTGTTACAACTAGGGGTGACAATTTTTGATCCGATCCGATAATCGGACACGAATCCGCACGATAATAACGGATACGGATTGAGGCTTATCGGATATGGATTCTTATCGGATGGACACGATAAGGATACGAAAATTTCGGATCGGATTCGGACTGGATACGGATCGGATACGGATATCCGTTAATAAATTAATAAAAATTATTTATTTTTTAAATAGAATAATTAATTAATTGATTTTGATATATTAATATAGATTTAAAGTTCTTTCAAAAACTCAAATCTTTTGATTCTACAGTGTTCGTGTCCCATTATTAATTCACCACTAAAAAATGTATTTATTTATCTATTAATTATATTTTTAATATTTATTTTCTTCTACTATCAAAATTTAATAACTTTTTTTTTTCTCAACTTCAAGTTTTCAATTAAGTTGTATCAACAACGAATTAACTAAAAGGTGGGATCTTAAATTTTAATGTTGATGAAAGTATTGTAGATTCTCATTAATTGTCACAACTCTTTCAATTTCACCATGATAGATTAAAAGTATTTATTATAATTTATTTTATTTATTATAAATCTTAAAGTTTTAATTAATATTTTTCTCCCTCAAAATTGTAAGTGAAGTATAGACGATTAAGGTGAAAGATTGATCAGTATTTAGAAATGAACATGTTTGATAACTAGAATTGGAATTTAAGATTTATCTATGTATCTTCGGATATTTGATTGAGGATTTTAGTTTCAAATGAAGTTGAAGTTTTATTTATTTAGCAAACATATTATTTGAACAATCAAATATGAATATTTTGTATTATCTTATCAAATTTTTATTGGATTATAATTGTGTTTATTGAAACGAATTCTTATTGAATTAATCCGATTTGGATTCTTATCGGATCAGATACATAACGGATTATTCGGATTGGATACTTATTGGATCCTTAACGGATACGAATCGGATTCGTGCGGATACGGATTTGAGCTTAACGGATCGGATATGGATACGGATTTTAATTTTTCTTAACGGATCGGATACAGATTTGACCTTAACGAATCGGATCGATAACGGATTGACACGATAAGGATCCAATCCGCACGAATTGCTTGTAACATCCCACCCCTCGGGTCCGGCGATGTCAGGGCCTGCAGTCCGATGCACTCCAACCACATCTCCAGCTGGCGTCTACCAAGCCTGGAAGGTTGTTGGTAGGAGGAATCGAACCCATCCCCCACCCTTTAACACCAAACCTTAAGGGTAAGATGTCACCAGTCTCCTATCCCTCAGGGCGCGGGCGTCTACCCTCGGTGCTAGGACCGTAGCCCCTTTCCAGCTCCAACTGGCGGGTTGTTGGTAGGAGGGATCGAACCCATTCCCTACCCTTTAACATAAATACCAAAGGGGAGGATGTCACCACTTGAGCTATTACAATATAGCCCAGAAAAGTGAATCTTGAATATTTTAACAAGCAAAAAAGTAAAAGAATTATAGTGCAATCACATGCATGGTTCTGCAACTCAATTATATAATACTCGATATTTTCATTTTTCTAAAAGAAAAAAGAAGATATTTTTATAATATGTATCAGGTTTCTGATTAGGTTCGTTACATCTTCACAAACAAACATTAAATTACATACACCTTATTATATTAATATTGTTATGCTTCTAATGCACGTGTTTGGTGAAACCTTCTTTTCTGCAAAGGAATTTTTAATACTAAAGCAATTTCACGATTCTTCAAATGATGGAATTATGAGAGGCTTCGAGAGAAGAGCTCAATATTAAAGAATATGATGCATGGGGAATGTTATCTTGGATGATTTGAATAGATATAAACATTACAACAAAGTGTAGTTGAATCAAATTAATATAAGAATGGCGATATATTTTTATAGTGCATTATATCTAGCCTTCTTACTCACAAAATGACCAAGATGATGACATTCCTGATATATATTAAACATATATTAATAGTGCAAATATATAGTACCACACATAGTCTAGCCAAGTTTGAACAAATTTTATCCCCTCGCTCGGGTATAGTGGTGAAAGCACCTTGCCTGAACCAAAAAGTCACAGGTTCGAGTTTGATCGATAAACTTACGTATTTTAGGTTTTTTAAGATACTTAATCTTACGTATACCATCAAATATTATTTATTTCTCTCTCTTAATCTTATAAAAAAAAAAAAAATTATACATGAAACATTTATATTTTTATAAAATACTTGAAACACATCACAATTGTAATGTATTCAATTAAATAATAAATTATATTAAATTTCATTGATATTTGAACATGTTCCTACTCTATAATTTAATAATTTTCAAAAACTTAATTTTTATTAAAAAATATTTGAAATTAATACAATTTGTATAACTTACAACTTAACAATATAAATAATCGAAGTAAGCTTTTATTAATATAATTAATTGTGATAAAGAATACTATCAAACAAACCAGTCCAATGAATTTCCCGCTCAGCCTTATCGATCTTGGACTATTGTGTCGGAGCTCAATGTAGCTATTTATTTTGAAAAACTATAAAATATGAAAAACTCAAGAAAATGTGAAAGATGGGTGTTTATAAATAGACGTAGACCTCAATCTCAATGAAAATGGTAATGGTGGGTGGCACACAACCTCATCTCTTGCTTCTTCTGCACCTCTTCTCCATCGGTGAGATTTTTATGACGTACTAAATTAAATATTCAGTTTAATTTAATTTTGTTCGTCGATCAGGGCTGTTGGGAATGGCTTCGGCGGCGCTATTCACTATCCAAAACAGCTGCAGTTACACCGTCTGGCCCGGCACACTCTCCGGCAACGGCGGCGGCGGAGGCTTCTCATTGGCCCCCGGCGACAACGTTCAGCTTCCAGTTCCGGAAGGATGGTCCGGCCGTTTCTGGGCCCGAACCGGATGCAACTTCGATGACGCTGGGAATGGGGAGTGCGCCACCGGAGACTGCGGCGGCGTGATCCAATGCACTGGCGGCGGCGCCCCTCCAGTCTCATTAGTGGAATTCACCATCGGGAGCGGCGAGGCGGGGAAGGACTTCTACGACGTCAGCCTGGTCGACGGCTACAATGTAGGGATCTCCGTGACGCCGTCTGGCGGCTCCGGTGATTGTCAGTCTGCCGGTTGCGTGGCGGATGTGAATGCGAACTGCCCCAAGGAGCTGCAAGTGGTGGACGACGGTGGCGCGGTGGTGGCGTGCAAGAGTGCCTGCGCGGCCTTCGACACGGCTGAGTTTTGTTGCACCGGAGACCACGCGACGTCGGATACATGCGCGCCGACGCCGTATTCGGAGATGTTCAAGAGTGCGTGCCCGGCGGCGTATAGCTACGCGTATGATGATTTATCCAGCACATGTACATGTATTGGGTCCGATTATTTCATCACATTTTGTCCTTCATGAATTCATATCATTAATCAATCATTATTTAATGTAGTTAACCAATAATATTTCTTGTTATTAAAATTTGAATCTATTATCAATTTAATATTCGAACTTTATTATTTAATATTTTAATATTCATGACCTTAATTAAATCTAAATAAAAATCTTACATTTAAAATACTGTCAAACTATTCATAAGTTTCATTTATTAATATAAAATATCATATTTTCTCAAATTCACACTTTTATGACTAAGAAAGATAATAAAAAACTTATTATATTAATTACTATTTAAAGTATTAAATTATGAATTTTTGATTTTCAAATAATTTACTAAATGGGATTGTTCACAACTACTCGTATAGTTCTAATTAACTTAGTTTAGTTAACAAACTTTACTTGATGAATTGAAAAGAACTTTAATTAAATCAAGAATGAAATAACTTAGGAGTAGTTCCCTATACATATCTAGTTGAGATTAGGATTTTTGATTTGATTGCATAATGAATGTTCACATCAATAGAGCCAAACAGATACATGCATTTCTAATTTGATAATAAATATTATTTTAAATTATCATCGTTTAAAGGTTTTGTTATGTAGTTGTTAGATTCGGTATAAGTGAGGGCAGTTATGTGTTTGTTATTTTTTATTTAAATGTTTTCAATCTTAATTTTATACATTAGTTTTATTATATAATCGTTGTGGGATTTTTGGTTGAACTCTGAAATGAACTAAACCTTTTGTAACAAAGCAAAAAAATGAATTTATATGCGATCCATTTTGAGAGAAGTTTATGTATATTTGAATGGGCTTGAGATCCTCTATCCCATTCCCTGTTCCATTCCGTGTTCCACAACTAAAAAAATTATTTTTTATTTAATAATTTTTTTAAATTTATTTTTTATCAAACAAAATGGGAATGATTTAGCAACA
>JAPKLW010000351.1:143597-159247 GCA_026898455.1 Plectranthus barbatus
GTATATTTTATGGGTTTGAATTATTTGTTTCTTGCATGTTGATCAGATTGGTAGATTTCCTTAGGATCTATGCTTTCTTTATTTGAATTTCTTTAGAAGTTGTTTTCATAAAACCCAAAAAAAACTCTCAAATTTGGTTTTGCCCAAACAAAAGATTGAAAAACTACACCCAGTACAAGAATTACTTTCGTTGTACTATCTTAGTGGGTTCGACATACCTTCGGGTTATCTATAAATTTATTTGCCCTGTGCTATAATCTGTGTGCAGATTTTGCATCGATCAGCTGCCAAAGAGTTATTCGAACTTCAAGGAAGCCTTAATGTGTGGAAGAGAGTCATTGACCATGGATGAGGTTCAGTCTGCTCTAAGTTCGAAGGAGTTAAATGAGAAGAACGAGGAGCGAGAGAACTCTCATGGAGAAGGCTTGGTGGCTAGGGCGGCTCGAGGAAGACCGAAGATGAGGAACTCCAACAGGGGAAGTTCGAGGTCAAGGTCGAGGCCAAAGCCAGGATCACAGCCAAAGGTCAAGTGCTTTCTCTGCCAAAAGAAGGGACATATCAAAAGAGATTGTCCGGAGAGGCAGACAAAGCAATAGCCGAAGCAGCAAGCGGATGTAGCTGTTGCTGAGCAGGAATATGACTCTGGAGAGGCATTAGTGATTTCGAATGAGAGCTCGGAGAGGGAATGGATATTGGATTCAGGTTGTACATTCCACATGACACCTAATAAGTCATGGCTCGAAGGGTTCGAGGAGCAGGAGAACTCGAGTATTCTTCTGGGTAACAATAAACTATGCAAGGTGGTTGGAATGGGTTCGGTGAGGATTAAGATGCACGATAATACAGAAAGGGTACTTCGAGGTGTAAGGTATGTTCCAGAGCTTAAGAGAAACTTGATCTCTTTGGGGATGCTCGACGAACTGGGTTACACGATCAAGATGGAAGCTGAGACTTTGAAGGTGTGCAAAGGATCCCTGGTCTTGATGAAAAGAGTTCGAAGGAATGGAATATACACTCTGATGGGGAGCACGGTGATCGGGGAGGCTTTGATAGTGACGTTTGACAAGTCAGTACTGTGGCACCAGCGACTCGGTCACGTTAGTGAGAGGGGGCTGCAGGAGTTATCGAAGCAAGATCTGTTGCTCGGGGATAACATCAGAGAGCTGGATTTCTGTGAGAATTGCATCTATGGAAAATCTCACCGGGTAAAGTTCGAAGTAGGTCGAGAGAGAGCTCGAGGAACTCTGGACTACATCCACTCAGATCTATGGGGACCTTCAAGGTTCAGTTAGAATGGAGGAGCGAGGTACTTCATGATCCTCATTGATGATCACTCAAGGAAGGTGTGAGTCTACATCTTGAAGAATAAGAGTGATGCTTTGGAGACCTTCAAGAAGTGAAAGTGCTGATCGAAAATCAGACTGGAAGGAAGGTGAAGAGGCTGCGAAGTGACAATGGCCTTGAGTATTGCTCGAAGGAATTCGAGAGGTACTGTTCGAAGCACGGTATTGCGAGGCACAAGAAAGTGGCTGGAACACCTCAGCAGAACGGATTGGCAGAGAGGTACAATCAGACGTTGCTGGAAAGAATGAGGTGCATGTTGTTCGGTGCGAAGTTACCCAAGTTATTCTGGGCAGAAGCAGTGACTACTGCAACTTATTTGATCAACCGGTGCCCCTCGACTGCACTAGGTTTCAAGACACCAGAAGAAATATGGTCTGGTCATCCTCCGAATTTTAGCAACCTCAGAGCTTTTAGTTGCGTGGCTTATGCGAACATCAAATGAGATAAGCTTGGGAGGAGGGCATTAAAATGCATATTCATTGGGTACCCCGAAGGTGTGAAAGGGTACAAGTTATGGTGTCTCGAGCCAGATGTAAGAAAGTGCATCATTAGCAGGGATGTGACGTTCAAGGAGGAGCTGGTAGGAGAACCTGATAAAGGGGGCGAAGAACGGGAAAATATCCTTGAGAAACAAGGTGGTGCTTTGGAGGAACAGTCTGACAAGGTCGAAGGAGATAGATCAGTTGCTGAGATTGAGGTGGAGCCGACCAGTGGGTCGAAGAGAGTACCTCAGGTGGATGGCGAGATCGAGGTGGTTCGAGGGTCAGGTGCACTTCAAGATTATAATCTCACGAGAGATAGGGAACGAAGGCAGATAAGACCTCCCACTCGATTCGGATATGCTGATGTCGTAGAATATGCCTTTGTTATGGCGGAAGAGGTAGAGATAGATGATACTGAGCCGAAGAGCTATACCGAGGCCATAACTTGTAAGGAGAGGCTCAAATGGCTCGATGCCATGAAGGAGGATATGGACTCCTTGAAAAAGAATAACACCTGGGAGTTGGTGGATAAGCCGGGGGAGAAGCAATCGATAGTTAGCTGTAAGTGGATCTTCAAGAAGAAACAAGAGGTTTCTGGGGTTAGATTCAAGGCTAGACTAGTTGCTCGAGGCTTCACACAATGGGAAGGTGTGGATTATGGATAGGTGTTTGCGCCGGTGGTGAAACAAAGGTCTATAAGGCTGATATTGTCGTTAGTTGCTCGTTACGACATGGAGTTGGAGCAACTGGATGTGAAGACCGTATTTCTGTACGGAGAGCTGGAGGAAAGGATCCTTATGATGCAGCCCGAGGGCTTCGAGGAAGCTGGTAGCGGGGAGAAGGTGTGTCTTCTCAAGAAGTCATTGTACGGATTGAAGCAGTCTCCAAGGCAGATGAATAGGCTGTTCGACAAGTTTATGGTTCAGCAGGACTTTGTTCGATGCAAACATGACCCATGTGTGTATTTTCGAGGTGAAAATATGGAGACTCGAATTTATCTACTGTTATACGTAGATGATATGCTGATAGCGAGTCGAGATAAGCAAGGGATAGCCGAACTGAAGGAAGCTCTGAGTCAGGAGTTCGAGATGAAAGATCTCGGTTGTGCTCGAAGGATCCTGGGTATGGAAATAGTTCGAGACAGAGCCCGAAGAAGACTCACATTATCTCAAGAGGGATACTTGATGAAAGTTCTTGAGAAGCATGGAATGAAGGATGTAAAGCCTGTGCTCACTCCGTTAGCAGCTCATTTCAAGTTGAGTGCTGCTGGGAAACTCGACGAGGAGGAAAGAGAGTTTATGAGAGGTGTTCCTTATGCGAGCGTTGTCGGTTCGTTGATGTATGCTATGGCCTGTACGAGACCGAATCTTGCTTATGCTCTCAGCATGGTTAGTAGGTTCATGGCTGAACTTAGGAAAGAGCATTGGGTAGCTCTGAAGTGGGTCCTCAGGTATGTTCGAGGGACAGTTGGAAAGTGTCTAGTCTTCGAGGATGATGGTTCGAGCTTGAGGCTCCCAGTCGAAGGGTTTGTGGACTCGGATTATGCAGGATGCATGGATACGAGGAAGTCATTGACAGGTTTTGTGTTCACATCGTATGGAACGACGATTAGTTGGAGAGCAAGTCTGCAGAGGGTAGTTGCCTTATCTTCGACGGAGGCGGAATACATTGCCTTGACCGAAGCGATTAAGGAAGGTCTGTGGTTGCTCGGATTCACGAATGAACTAGGGATTGATCAAGGAAAGATGAAGGTTTCGTGTGATAATCAAGGTGCTTTGCAGTTGGCGAAGAATGATGTTCATCATGAGAGAACTAAGCACATCGATGTGAAGTTCCATTTTATTAGAGATGTGGTGGCAGCCGGAGAGGTCGAGCTGCACAAGGTTAATACTCTCGATAATCCTGTAGATATGATCACGAAGCCAGTTCCAAGTACTAAGTTTGAGTACTATTTGGAACTGATCAAACTGCTGAAGTCGAACATAAGAGGAGGTGCCAAGCCGAGGTGATATTGAGCATAAGGTGGAGAATTGTTGGAGTAGTCTCAATATATCTCGAGGAAGTAGTTCGAGTGGGTCGAGGAGACTAGTCCGGTAATGTGGGTCGAGCTGTGTAGGTCGAGGAACTCGAGGAGCAGTTCGAGTTGGATAGATATGGAAAATATATTGTGTATATCTTGTTTCCTTGTTGGACAAGATTTATCCTAATCAGTATTAGATTTGGATGGGAATAAATCTATTTTAGATAGATTTAGGTTTAGATATATCTTACCATATCTAGGTATTATATTCCTTATGTATATAGGAATATCTCCCTATATATACCCCTGCTCCCCACCAATTGTAATTGTCATACTTTGTAATTTCTTCACCATAATAAAATCATCACCGAGGAGGCTTGAAGAGTGGACGTAGAGCTTACGCTCGAACCACTATAATTCTTTGTGTTCTTGTATTTTCTGTTAGTTATTTGTGTCGCAATCGCTTCAATTCACAACAAGAGATCATAATTTGATAGGTGTGTCTATTTGAAAGAAGGAGAAGTTTTAGAGTTGGTGTTTTTATTGCTATATATTGATGACATGTTGCTAGCAAGGAGACACGCATCTGATATAATCCAACTAAAAAGCTGATCTTGAAAAGGATTTTATGAAAGACTTGGTGGATGCTAGCAAGATACTTGGGATGGAAATAAGAAGAAACAAGGCTGATGGTTCTTTTAAACTCATTCAGCAGGATTACTTGTTGAAAGTACTTGAAAGATTTGGGATGATGTCTTGCAGGAAACTTACTCTTCCTCTCAGTGGTGTAGTAAAATTAACTAAATCTATGAGTCCCAAAAGTGAATAAGATAATGAGTACATGGAGAGACTCCCTTATGCAAGCCTTGTGGGTAGTTTAATGTACCTCATGATATGCACAAGGCCTGATATTACTTCTTATATTAGCATCACAATCCGTTTTATGTCAAATCCAGGGAAGGAGCATTGGGTAGCTCTTATAGGGATACTCAGATATCTAAAGGGTACCGCTCATTATGGTTTGATGTATAGAAAGGATGGAGTAGAATCAGAAGCTCTAGTTGCCCTTGTGGATTCAGATTTTGTAGCAAGCTTTGATACTATAAAGTGACAAACTAGATTTGTTTTCACCCTATATAGTACAACTGTGACTTGGAAATCGAAAATTCAATCAGTTGTTGCTTTGTGAATAACTGTGGCTGAGTTTATGGCAGTTACAGAGACAATTAAGAAAGCTTTATGGCATAAGGGACTGATCAAAGAACTTGGTATTCAGCAGGAGAAAGTGAAGATTTATTGTGACAGTTAAGGTGCATTACACCTAACTAAACATCCGGTTTTCCATGATAGGTCCAAGCATATAGACGTAAGATATCATTTTGTGAGAGACATCTTGGAAAAGGGTGAAATGTATGGAAAAGATATCCACACATCATAATGTTGATGATGTGTTGACATGGTGATTCCATCACAAAAGTTCATGTCTCTTCTGACTCTCATTGAGGTTTGCTGATTTGTTTAAATCAACATTTGAGTTATGTAGTAGAACTATGCTAGAGGGGAGTTTAGAGTTCGAGCAGATGCAGTAAGGGGGGAGTGTGTGAGGTTGTGTGACTGCATGTTTCTTGCAAATGCAGCTCGGTTGTATAAGGAAGAAGTTGCAAGGGATAAATACTTGGAGTTGCAAGATTTGGGGCTCGATGATTGAGTCTGTTTTGGTGCACCGAGTTAAAGTCAAATTTTCACTTATAAAAGTGAAACTCATTTTTTGGTGTTTGTTATGAGAGCGATAGGTGTCGTGTTATGATTGGGTGTGTAGTTATAGTCGTTCAAACCAGTTCTATTCTTCTTCTTCCTACGTTTTGCTAGTTCAGTTCAGAGATAGGATTTTAGAGCTCATTTTGATTGAAGAGATCATTCTCTCTCCTGTATTGTAGCTGCGATTGTGTTAGTGAATTCTCCGAGCCATCTTCCGTAGATGTAATCCCAATTCTTGGGTGAACCACGTTAAATTTAGAGTGTTCTTATTTGTGTTTTTAGGTTATGTTTGGCATTCAATCGTACAAAATCCAACAATTTTTGGGATTTTAATTTTTATTTTACGTAGATGAAGGTGAGAGTATATATTTAAGTTTTAATTTTATTATTAAAATTAAGATTTTAAATTTAAGCTGCAAGGATAAAATTGTAATTCTTTATAATAATTTAACTTTATATTTTAAAATGGCTACGTTTAACAAAAATATGATTGCATTTAGAATCACATAGAACCACAAGAAATATGCAATATTTATTTTTAATGCATATACAAGTTTTACATTATACTCCCTCCGTCCCATTCGATTAGATGCTTTTCATTTTGATACATGAATTTCGGAGCTAGTGTTTAGTAGCTAATTATGGTCGGTAATAAAATTGGCAATCGTAATTTACTTTTGTAAGACTTAAACAAGTTAGTAACGATTGCCAATTTTATTAACGACCACAATTAGCTACTAAACACTAGCTCCAAAATTCATGTATCGAAATAAAAAGTACCTAATCCGATGGGACGGAGGGAGTATTTAATTAAAAAAACATTGTAACAACTTAAGTTTATTTATTATGAAGTGATAATTATTATATATTAAAACTTGATTATATGCACTCTCAAGAAAATTGATTGTATTTTAAGTGTAAGAAAATGATGACAATATTCTATATATTTTATTTTAGAATTTTCTTTTGTAGAATATACTCCCTCCGTCCCGGCTAAATTGTCCCGGGTTGACCGGGCACAATAACCAAGGAGTGTGAGAGTAAAGTAAGTTGAGTGGAATTAATATTTTATTGTTGAGTGTGAAAAAGTTGCCTTTTTAAGTAATGGGACAATTGAGGTGGGACGGACGAAAAATGAAAGTGGGACAATTGAGGTGGGACGGAGGGAGTATATTTTATGGTTCACTATATGTTTATCAAAATTACTTTTGAAGTAATATCTTCTCAACATCTTCATTCAAAATGTATGATTTTGTGAAAATTATTTTAGGGAAAATTATACCTAAAATAGAGTACAAAATCATACTAAAAGTAATATTAAAATAATCAAAAAATATTGTTCATGACATTTATATAAAGATTTATAAAAATAAACAACTATTTAACTTAATTTATATATTAATTAACCTTATATTCTTTTATTATATATTTGTATATGTTATGTTAGAGTAATTCAAAATCAAATATGAAAATAAAGTTAAAAAACATAAAATTTGTTATTTTAATACATTAAAATTAAAAATATATTAAAATATAAAATTATACAATAAAATAAAAGATGAGAAAAAAAATAACACTATAATAGTTTTAAGATAAGAAAAAATAAAAATCGCTTCATCCCATTTTGTATGCTCTACATTACTATTTGAGGTTATTCCCATTATATGGTCCAATTTATGTATTTGGTATTACTATTTTAAAGTAATTTTCAAATGCACGATTGGATAATTTTGGAATATAATGAAAAAGTAAGGTTAATTGATGCTTTAATTAAATAATGGTAATGTTGGAAGTTTGTCTATATATATTTACTTTCCTATATATTTTTTGACAAACGTGCAATATCAAATAAGATTACATAATCGGAACGGATGAAGTATATTATTTTGGAAACTAAATATATAAGCACTACCTACTAAAGAAAATCTCATTCAATTATGTTATAAAGTGAATGTAATTTGTTTGGTAAGTGGTGATTGCATTAAAATAACATAACACATCTTATTTTACAGGAAATAGGAGTAAAAAATTTGGTTGAATATTCTCAATCTAAGTTGTTGATCCAAATTCTGGCTTAAGAATATTAATTAAAGTAACCATATTTGAAAAATATTTTTATGAAACAATTGTGATATACCCTACACAAGAATATATATATATTTTTGTTGCATTGAAGATTTGAAAATTTTTGAAACACGTTTGAGCTTGAGAATATTTATTTCAACATTAAATAAATTATTTCGAAAATATACAATCAACAAATGGATAAAATGCATAAAGGATTTACATTGAAAAAATCACGAAAAAGAAAGTGAAGAGAATAAAGAAATGATTTAAGTTGAAGGTAAGAATTAAAACCTAATGTTTATGTTATAATAGTCTAAGAGAAAATATGATTTTGTACTGGGAAACACAATTGGTGAAGTTATTTTGTTTTGAAGACCTAAACTCACAAACACAAAACAGTATCATGCTGTGATGAATCAGTATGAAGTATGAACTATAGAAGACCAAACAATACCATATAAAAGTCAATATTATGTAAAGAACTGTGTGGAAATCAAAATTGTTATTTATAGAATACGAGCGTCCTTACCATAGTGCGATATCCTGATTTGATTGAAAATATTAAAGAGCTGACGATGGAGATTGAGTTTATAAATCTTTAATATATGTGAGAGTAGCAAATGAAATTGTATATCAAGCAGATTGAGGTTCAAGTTTAATAATATGTATAAATCATACATCAATGTATGTGTTAAATCTATTGATGTAACTAACAATCTTTATGATGCACCAGTTATGAAAGTTCCTTTTGAAGATGCAGTGAAAGAGAACTAATTGGTTGAAAATAAAAAAGATTTAATAAAAATCCATTGAAATTTTTCGACACAATAAAAAAAATACTAAAAATAGTTTGCATCAGAAATTATAAATTATGAAGTGAAATTTATCATATCAAAAAAATAATATATAAACTTCAATCAAGAAATGCAAGTGGTTAAACACTTTATTTATGATTAATTGGCTATATTTACGAGTCATGTCGAAACACCCACTCCCCATTTAAAAATAGTATATCTCAATTAACGAAAAACAAAATAATGTATAAAGTTTTTTTAAATAGGAAACTAACATTTATGATTATAAAATAAAATTTACAAATTAACCAAAATAAATGTAAGTTAATATAATCTAATATATATATATATATATATTTATTATATGTTATCATATAATTTGTAATTTACGAATTTTAAATATTCATATTATTTACTTATAAATAAAATATCAAATTTAATAATATGAATAATTAAAATTCTCATACATAGCGTGAATGTAATACTAGTGAATATATAATTGTAATTTCTACATAATTATTAAATTATCATTAAGATCCATGTAATATGCTCTAATTAGATTGATTAGCATAAATTCCGGGAATAACTCTCTTACCAAAATATGTTTAACAAATACATGCTAAAATTTAATTATTAATTTAATACATATCGTGTTATATATGTTTATATATTATTTATTTTATAATATGTGTATATTATTTATTGCTTAGTTTGGTTAATAGCCAAATCAATGCAAAACATATAAACTCATTAATTTATAATTGGATTACGGAAAGAATTTGGGTTGTTAATATAATTCATAAGAAACCTACAACAATGTTAATTAATTTAATTTCCATAATTTTATGAACATTCTATATTTGATTTGGTTTCTATTCACTCAATCACCTATTAAGTATTCTTCACCCAACATTATTCTCATTCAACTTTGAGTTTTACTTTGTAGGCTCTCCTATTTATATAGTTATTTTGTTTTATTTGTTAATGAGAAGAATGCCAAAGATTCGTCCAGCAGATAAGAATGTTAAATTTGTCAATCAGAAGAATGCCTAAGATTTATCTGAACAACGAAGAATATTCTTCGGCCAACATTATTCTCATTCAACGAAGAATGCCCACCACGAGGACTTGTTAGTGTTCCCACGAATGATGTGCTAATAAATTAGAAGTGTTTAGAATAATTAAAATTGATATCACCACCAATCTTATAATTCCACATAAGCTCGTGGTTACATTAATAAGTGCCTACGTAGGCATTGGAATGTTTATATTTTTAGGAATATTTATATTTTAGTAATATATTGATAAAAATATAAACATTGAAATACTAGTAAAACCAATAACATAACCATCATCATCATAATTCATTTCTAAAAAAAATCAACTATCTTTGAAATGATAAGACTGAAAGAGAAGGGAGTTGCAGGACTGACCTAGCTAGCAAGCTGCTTGGAATTCGAAATCTGATCTTCAAAAAGAAGAACTGGAAGTAATATGATGTTCAGCAAATCCTTCCCTTTCTAATTGTGTGGCAAAGGATTGCAGTCGACTAACTCAATTTTTCTATGTTTAGAAGAACGAGATGGCCAATGGAACTCCTGTAATTTGTAGCAGTGTTTCATGCTTAGGTAGGTAAGCCTCGGGAAACTTCCAGGTCCATTGCACCAAATCCGTATCTTCAATTAAAAGAAATTCAAGTTTCTCAAAACTTGTCTCTTTCACATCCCACTTTGGACCTCGGAAAGCAATTTCAGTACTTGAAGACATGCCAACGATCCAATGGCATCCATATATTCCCATGGAAAGCCCATCCCACTTAAATGCAGCCAAAGTGGGAACTTCAATAAATCAGGAGATGGAGTGCTCACAAACCCACGATTCATGTGAAGATTTACGATGCTGCATTTAAGTGTCTCCAAATATTTAAGCCTTGAAACATAATGGAAGCAATTTAAAAGATTTCCTTCATCATCATAAGGCGTGAGTTCGATCTGAACTACTAGTTTGCTTATCTTAGGAAATTTCTTTTTGAGTTCAGAAATAGTACAGATGTTAGCATTCACACCTACAAGCGATGAGAGTTTCTTTAAGGAAGCAACACCATGAGGAGAGGGAAGGTTCCTCCCCAAGATCTCTAGGTGCTCTAATTCTTGCATATCCCATATCTCCACAGGTATATACGTTGGTGCTCCACGACATCTAATGCTCATATGTGGATGAACAATCAAGACTCGAAGGTTGAAAAGTTTTGATATAGTAGAGGGAAGATCTCCATTGCAAGTTAGAGCAAGGTATTGTAATCGAACAAGCTTCAAGATTTCAGTTGGGAAAGTGTAGAAACGCAGTTTCAAAGCATCAAGCTCCCTCAGCAACTTGAAACCTACGTCTATTGGGACTGGATATTGCTGGTAAGGACCAAAGCAAAGAAGACGCACAATAACATTGCACCGCATCAAACACATCTTTGACTCCAAATAAAATGTTATAACGATTTAAGATGTGAAGAAACTTGTTCTTGGGAGCTTCTGCTTGGCACATGAACAATGAAGGCGACATGTTTTCACTTCCTGCTGACCTATTTTCCACCACCAACATATGCTTCTTATGTTGTACCTAACAAGGTGTCTCCGCACACACA
The DNA here is from genome assembly GCA_026898455.1 of Plectranthus barbatus. NCBI lineage: Eukaryota > Viridiplantae > Streptophyta > Magnoliopsida > Lamiales > Lamiaceae > Plectranthus > Plectranthus barbatus. Next base: position 154,701 of record JAPKLW010000351.1, read on the forward strand.
TCTCATGCAGAAATTCTGAAAGAGATTCTGTCTGGATCAACAAACCACCCCTCACCAATCAGCATATTGCTGAGTATGGATGGGGTGATCTCGCAATCGGAAGGAAAAACTCCCAAATAGAGAAACAACATTTTTATATACTGAGGTAAGTATTCATAGCTTGGGAAAAGTACCTTTGAGATTTCATCCAGAGCATCCCTGAAAACTGAGTTACGCTCTTCACATTTCTTGGCAATCTTCTTGGCCGCTTTCTCAAGTTTAGAAGGGAGAGTCTCTTCCCCAAACACCTTGTTGCAAAGCAGATTCTTACTCTCTTCGTCATTCATGAACGGCACCCTTAAGTAATCAACAGAAAGGTATTTATATATTTCATCAAATATGCCTGCATCTCTTGCTGTAACCAAGATTTGTGTTGCTCCACTCTCATTTTTTGGTAAAGAATACATCACTAAATTTAAAACGTGTGCCTCCCACACATCATCAAACACGACGAGGCATTTCTTACCCTCCAGTCTTTCCTTCAAGTTCCCACACATCTCCCACATATCTCGTTTGTGATAGTTTGGGTCAAGCTGGAGCTAGAATGGCACCTACGTAATATTCTCCGTTGCGAGATTTTCTGCCGACTGTTACCCATACACAATGATCAAAATGGCTCTGAATTAGTGTGTCTGCAAAAATTTCCTCAGCAAGAGTAGCCATCCCAAGAATCACGTAGGCTCTGTTCTCGAAATTATTTTCCACAAGGCCATTTCTGACATATTCAAATTGATGATATGATCCAAGCATCTTCGACTTCTTTCCACCAAAACCAATCATTTTTTCTTCTTCTTCATCATCATCGGGTAGATTCTCTAATTCATAAATATATTCCTCCTCCATTAACTCCACACTCCGGATAAAGGAATTAACATCTTGTTGCAGACACTGCAAATCTATGGAAAATAATACTACTTCTCCCGCCCCTTCCAAGCTTCTAGATTGTGAACGATGTGATTCGTTTTCCTTTTCTTCTACCTCTCTTCTTCTTCTTGCGCTGCAGATATTTCTTCTCAGTTGAATCTGATCTTGATGGTTTTCAAACTGTGAGAGAATGTGATCTGTGAAATGGTGCTCCAGTGAATCCTCAAACTCCCACACTGCGTCTTTGATTCGTCCATCCAAACCATTTATCTTCTTCCTGCTCTTGTTCAATCTGGTGCGGTCCAATTTTTTCAGAAGTTTTTGTAAGGGCGTCAGCTTCTTGTACACCAGTTGTATGATTTCTGAAGATGGGGGATCAAGCCAGATACGAGAAGATTCTAGAAAACCCTCGATTGTATTCTTAAGCGATATCACTGCAGCATAAGCCGCCATCTCTTTTCGATCTGATTTCTTCAAGCCACCATAATCTCCTCAACAAAAACAAATTCAATTACAAGACCATCTAAAAAAATTGTCTCATATTCATTTGGTGATAAATGAGTATTTGAGCTTCTCCAGCAGAAAATAAAATAAAAAAGCAAACAAAAATATGAGAATTTTCTTGTCCAACCAAGACTTATCTACAAACTCAAACTTTAAATCAACGGATTGAAAGAGGAGAGAGAAACACAAACTGTAGTATTATTTTTTTTATATATAAAGGTTAATTGCAAATGTTGACAAAGATTTTCACACATTCTGAAATAATAACAAACTTTTTAAATTTTAGCAATTATAACAATGTTTTTTAAAAATCTGCAATTACAACAAAACTTTAAAAATTAATGTTTTATTTCACTATTAAAATTCTAGATTTTTATATTTCATCAAAATATCAATATATCTCAAGCAAAAATAAAGTTTCAAATTCCTAATTCAATTCTAAATCTTTTTTATGGCCCAAAGTCACAATTTATTTGACATTGCATTACTAAATTTACAATTTGTAATTTAGTCAGATCTTTTTTTTTTCAAAATCCAAAATTTAATTAGAATTATTGTATTTGTTAAAATATCCTAATTTGATTTTTTTAATACAAAACCTGCCTACAATTCGGACATATTGATGTGAAAATTAAAAAAAATGAAAAATTCCATGTAATATGATAATTTATTTCTTACGTTTTAAAAAATTATTAATGAGACAATTTATTTCTCGCTCGAAGTCGAAATTATTTGTGTTTTTGAGTCTCCACACAATTGTTAATGAAATGATTTATTTCTTAAGATTTTATTTTTGTAGAGATATAATTTTGTTTGAGATTTTGATGAAAAAAAAAAAACTAGAATTGAGATAGAGAAATATAATATTAATTTTTAAAGGATAATTATAAATACAATCACCATTTTTCTCAATACAGCTTCCTGATTTTTAAAAAATTAAATTATTATGTATTATTACAAATTCGTCCCTATAGCCAATAAATTAAAATCTTAATTATAAAATTATAAAAAAAACTAATGTATTCATCTCATAGCCCCCTAAATAACTGCAGCCCCCATATCACTTAGCCCTAAAAACGATGTTTTTCTACCCATTTATCCTCTTTCCATTGTCTTTTCCCGAATATCATATAGTGTCTGATTGTCGAGTATATCTTCCAGTATTCATATGATTTTCGAATATCATAAGACACCTAATTGTTGAATTTCAATCAAAATTGTCGCTTAAAATAAACGCATAATCACTTTAGAATTGTACGACTTCTTAATCTTTTTTAGTTGCTTACACTGAAATGTAATAGCAATGGCATCAAGTACATATAATAAAAAAAAGAAAAAAACATTGATGAATGATTGATAATATTTGAGCTTCATTTATGAAAAATCTCTCAAAAGAAAAAACATAAGGAAAGGCTATGAATATATTGTAAAATGAAATAATGCAAGGTTATGTAGATATCATCTGTAATACCCCGTGTATTAACTCGACATTGTATCAGTTAATTGGATTAATACATTGAATTACACCAATGTTGGGTATGATGAATTCCCGAGTTAAATCAATGGTTAATTATTATTATGGAGTTGGAGTAGAATATTCTAAAAGTAAGAAGTGAAGGAATTACATCTATAATGAGATTGAATAATTAATCTTGACAGAAAGTCTATGAATTATTGAAATAGTATGATGGAAGTGAAATGATATACCCTGAAAGATTATTAGAGGGAGGAAATTATTTGAGTTGATTATTGATCTTGGAGGATTTTTACTTTAAGATGTTGGGAAGTTATGGAAATAATAGGATTTATCATATTATTATTGAGAAAATGTAATTGGAATTATAAGGGTTGTATAATTACATAATATGGTGGGATTATACAAGAGTATAAATAAGAAAAATCATACCTTATGATATTTTCCTACTTTATATTATAATTCTAGAGTGAGAAAGGTAGAGAGAGAGAGACCCCCACCATCCCAAACCCGTCAGCCCTTCTCCGACCCATTTTCCGGCCGACTCCGGCCGTTTCAGGACGAGCAGTCACCGCCATCTCGTAGTACGTTCGAAGACCTTCGATTTGAGTACTCGTGGACTCCGGGAGGCGGAGAAACGGAGAAGTTATCACCGTGGGAAGTTGGTTGCCGGATTTTGGTGAGATTTTCCTTCCAATAATTTATATCTCGTTAATTTGTGTTTTTCACGAGTAATGGTTGTTTGATTCGAATTCCTGATGTTCCAAGGAGTGCTCGGACACCTAGAAGAGTGAATTTGGTCGCAGAAATCAAGCTCGCCGCCGTGAAAGAGATTTTCCGGTGAGCTCTCGTTCACTCCCTTATTTCGTACTTTAATCCGTGATTTGAGGGTAGATTCATGTTCTAGGAAGCCTAGGGACCCCAATTATGTAATTGCATGTATGATCGGGGGTGTAGAGAGGAGTTTTCGTCGCAGTTGCAGGTTTCCGGCGAAACCCGCGAAGAAGACGACCCCTGTCGATCGACAGAAGGCATGTCGATCGACAGGATGGTCGATCGAGAGAGGGGAATTCGAACGCGTGTGTCGGTCGACACAAATCTTGTCGATCGACACAAGGCCGAGTTGACTGGGAAGCTAACACATTGGTGTCAATCGACATAAAGGTGTGTCGATCGACACAAGGAAGTCGATTTGGGGGTCGACCGAAAGCATGTCGGTCGACAGGAAACGTGTCGACCGATAGGAACCTTGGACATGTCGTGTCGACTTGTGTATGTCGACCGAGTCAAGCCTGTGTCGACCAGGGCTGTGTCGACCGACACAGAGCCCTGTCGGTCGACACAGAGGCTTGAATTGTTATGAGTTGTCATTCCATCCTAGTTCTTTCGAGTTCTGTTTATTTACGCTTAAGATATATTGTCCTAGATATATCGTACTGACTCGAGAACCTTACTTGACTGTAGGAATTTGAAAGAAAGGAGTGGTCAAGCTCATTCTAGCAAAAGACATCTAATCAAGAGCTGATAACGAGGTGGGAAACTATTTCAGTAAAAATCCAAAATGTGCGTTTTACTTTTCAAAACGTGTTATAAAATGTTTTGCTTTAAATTGAGACTGTTATGCATGTTTTGTGCTATTATATCTGTCCTCTATCGTTTCCCAACG
>JAPKLW010000351.1:159257-248815 GCA_026898455.1 Plectranthus barbatus
CCCCACGTCTATCTGTGTGAGTTGCATAGCATGTTTCCTATATAATGTATGTTTTCGGGCATGTTTCTCATTGGGTACGAAAGTACTCAGCCCCTCGCGTTACTTCTAAAACGTGCAGGTTAAGCAGCTGGGATGGAAATAGCGGGTGTAAGCAGGCGAAGAATAAGTGGTTTTTGTGGAAATTGTACAGATCCTGTGACATGTATCTCCATATACATGTTACCATCACGTTACACACACTGCTGCACCGCTCTCTTAAATCCTTCCATTTTTTTTTATTTCTAATGTTTGGATTTATGTTTGTTAAACTGGCTCGAAGGATTCACTGCTTCTGTTTAACTATTTTTAATTAAGTTTCAGTCTTTTCCTTATTTAAGTATTTTATTGCTCATAGAAAACCTGAAACATCAATGTAACGTGGCTCCATATTGGAAGGTCAGATGGGGGCGTTACAGAGGTGGTATAAGAGCACGGTTTTCAAGTTTTAAAAAGATTTTCGAAATATTTTAAAACTTCGAGTCTTAGAATGTTTTGAAAATCCGTGAGAAGTGATCGCTCATGCTTACACCCTACTCCATCCTGCGCTACCTGAGGTATGTTTTCAAGTTTTAAAGTTTTTAAGTTTCTACAGTTTTAAAGTTTCCCTACTTGCAATTTCGGTACGATTTGAAAGCTTTGAATCGTATGAGTCCTTTGAAAGTAATTGAGATTTGAAAAGAAAATGAATTCATTACGGAGTGAAAAGGATGGTTTGATTTGAGAATGTTGAATTTTATGATTTAGCAAGAATGCTAATTTTGTTTGTTGATGAAAATGGTAGGGAAGTTGTGATTTTGGAAGTTGAGAATGTGATGTTTGAGGAATTTTGATGTTGATACGTGAAGAAAATTTTGTGTTTTGGCACCGGTGAGGTGACCACCTGGGAAATGTGATTTAATTATGAAAAGTACTGTGTTGATATTTAAATAAATTGCAAGTAATCAAACCTCAACGATATGGCTATTGATGTGCTAGATGAACTGAGCTATTTTGAGATGTTATAAGGATGAGTGAGTTAGCATTTATGACTCTAAACTTAGAACTTCAACGTGTAGTTGGAAATTGAAAATTTCTGTGAACTGAAATATTCAGTAATTGTGTGAGTGTGCAAAATGCATGAAAGTAGTTGGGATTAAGTGTGCAGAATGCACAGGGAGCCTGGCATGTTAGTCGAGACTCGAGTGAGTGCGTTTTAGCGCGAGGATTCGTTTAGACTCGAGTAACTACAGAAGCATTGAGGCTGAGGCTATTCCCTTACTCTTTAAGGGATAGTGTAAGAACTTGGTTGAACAACATCTAACCAGAGACTGTAACATCATGGAATGAGATGGCAGAGAAATTCCCATTGAAATACTTCCCTCCTACCAGAAATACAAGGTGCAGAAATGACATCATGGCTTTCAAACAAGATGAAGAATCAGTTAGTGAAGCTTGAGAGAGAAATAAGGAGCTATTGAGGAAATGTCCACATCATGGCATACCTCATTGCATTCAGTTGGGGACTTTCTACAATGGACTGAACCTAACTTCAAGGCTGGTGCTAGATACCTCTGCAAATGGAGCCATATTGTTGAAAACTTACAATGAAGCCTTTGAAATTTTAGAAAGGATCTCTGAGAATAATTGTCAATGGTCAAATTCTAGAGCCCAGACAACCAAAAAGGTGACAGGAGGTGCAGAATCCAACATTCTAACTACTATGCAAGCTCAGATTAAAGCAATAGGAACCTCAGTTAAGAGCATGAAAGCTTCCATGGCAGCAAGTCTCAATCATCACAACCAGTGCAACAGACTGTGAACCAAGTGTTAATGGATACTTCTTGTATCTATTGTGGAGAAGCACATTTGTTTGATGAGTGTCCTCATAACCCTGCGTCTGTTTGCTACATGGGAAATAACACGAAAAATCCATATGCTCCTACATACAATGTAGGATGGAGAAATCATCCTAATTTCTCTTGGTCAAATCCAAGAAATTCTTCAGGGTCTCAACAACATATGCAGCAGCAACATGTGCCACAACAACCAATGCAACAACAAGGTCAACAGCCGCAGATACATCAACATCAGAATAAGCAGAATGTTGTAGGTGGTTTCCAACAACAACAACACATGAAGCAGGAGCAGATGCAAAACACAGCTCAGGCATCTATGCCCCTAGAGAATCTGATGAAGGACTTCATGATCAAATCAGAGGCTAGAAGCCAAAGTCAAGAACTAGCCACTGAAATGAAGAATAGGCCACAGGGTACCTTGCCTGGTGACACAATTAATCCCAGACCTGGAATAGAGCAGTTGAAGGCAGTAACTCTAAGGAGTGGCACTAAACTAGCTGAGATTATTCTTGAACCACAGAAATCTGATGATATATCTGAATCTCAGAGGGAGGACAAAAAGGGTGAAATGGAAGAGGAATAGATATCTCAGGAAGATGCTGGGAAACATGCTGCAGCAAGTAAGCAGCCGGTTCCATCTGAGTTGGAATCAAAAGAAAAGGAGCCATGTCAGTATATCCCTCCACCTCCACCTTATCCTCAAGGACTTAAGAAAAAGAAAGAGGATGTTCAGTTTAATAAATCTTTTGGAATGCTGAAATAACTGCACATCAACATACCATTTGTGGAATCACTGGAACAAATGCCTAGTTATGTCAAGTTCTTGAAGGATGTGCTAACTAAGAAGAAGACTTTGAGTGAATTCGAAACTGTAGCCATGGTTGAGGAGACAAGTGCTCTATTCAACCAGAAATTACCTGCTAAGCTCAAGGACCCAGGAAGTTTCACAATTCCATGTTCCATTGGAGGTCAAGATGTGGGAGGGCATTTTGTGATCTTGGTGCAAGCATAAACTTGATGCCCCTATTTATTTTCAAAAATTTAAGGATAGGAGGAGCCAGACCTACCACTGTAACTCTGCAACTGGCTGATAGATCAACAGTGTATCTTGAAGGGAAAATAGAGGATGTCTTAGTCAAGGTGGAGAAGCTCATATTCCCTGCTGATTTCATCATCCTTGATTTTGAAGCAGATGAGGAAATTCCCATCATATTGGGAAGACCTTTTCTAAAAACTGGAGGAGCTCTAGTTGATATGAAAAATGATGAAATTACAATGTATGTGCATGATCAACAAGTCACATTCAACATGTCCAAGTCTATGAAGAATAGAAGGGATGATTTGGAGGAATGCTCTATGCTGGATTTGCTGGACTCTTTGGTATATGAAAAATTGGATGAACTGTATGAAGAAGACTCAGAGGTTTTGGATGAGCTCAAAGTACTTAAGGAAAGGAATGAAGGGAAGCCAATGATGTTCAGAGAAAGGTTTGAAGTGCTAGAAATGCCAGCAGCAGGAACTCAAACTCAGAAACTTTCTGTAGAAGAACCACCTCAACTTACTCTGAAGCCATTACCAGCTCATTTAAAGTATGCCTATTTGGGGCAAGAGGAAACACTTTCGGTGATCAATGCTATAGATTTGGAACCAGAAAAAGAGAGGATGCTGATACAAGTGATGCAAAAGTATAAGAGAGCCATTAGGTGGACAATTGCTGATATAAAGGGGATTAGTCCAGCTCTCTGTATGCACAAAACATTCTTGGAAGATGACTCTAAAGGATCTATAGAGAGATAGAGAAGGTTGAACCCATTAATGAAGGAAGTGGTTAAGAAAGAAATTATAAAGTGGTTGGATGTTGGGATAAATTTTCCTATCTCTGATAGCACATGGGTTAGTCCAGTTCAATGTGTCCCAAAGAAAGGAGGAATTACAGTGGTGGAAATCAAGAACAATGAACTCATTCCCACAAGGACAGTCACAAGCTGGAGAATTTGCATTGACTACAGGAAGCTTAATAATGCTACCAGGAAAGACCACTTCCCACTACCATTTTTGGACCAGATGTTAGACAGATTGGCTGGGAAAGAATATTACTATTTTTTGGATGGGTATTTGGGTTACCACTAGATAACCATACAGCCAGGGCACCAGGAACGGACAACCTTCACTTGTCCATTTACAATTTATGCTTTGAGAAGAATGCCCTTTGGGCTATGCAATGCACCAGCTACATTTTAGAGGTGCATGACAGTTATTTTCTAAGAAATGGTGGAAGATTACCTTGAGATCTTTATGGATGACTTCTCTGTATTTGGAATCTGGAGAAGGTTTTGGCAAGGTGTGATCTTGTCTTAAATTGGGAAAAATGCCATTTTATGGTAAAAGAAGGCATTGTTTTGGGTCATAAGATCTCAAAACGTGGGATTGAAGTTGACAGGGCCAATATAGCTATTATTGAAACCTTGCCACCACCTCTATCAGTCAAGGGAGTAAGAAGCTTCATAGGACATGCAGGATTTTACAGACGATTCATAAAGGATTTCTCAAAGATATCTAAGCCTTTGTGTTCGTTACTGGAGCATGACTTAGCATTCAACTTCACATCTGAATGCCAAGCAACCTTTGATACTTTGAAGGAAGTTCTAATTACAGCTCCTGTGATGTGTGTGCCATACTGGAACTTACCTTTCGAAATCATGTGTGATGCGAGCAATTTTGCTATTGGGGTTGTGCTTGGGCAAAGGTAGAGCAAGATCTTCCACCCTATCTACTATGCCAGCAAGACTTTGGTGGATGCTTAGATTAACTATACCACCATAGAAAAAGAGCTATTAGATGTGGTTTTTGCTTTTAAGAAGTTTAGACCTTACTTGCTAGGGGCTAAAGTTGTTGTCCACACTAACCATGCAGCCATCAAGTACCTCTTGTCAAAGAAGGATGCCAAGCCTAGGCTGATTAGATGGGTACTTCTCCTACAAGAGTTTGATCTTGAAATTCAAGACAGGAAAGGTACAGAAAATCAATTAGCTGACCACCTGTCCAAATTGGAGGGGATTACTCAGGAGGAACAAGCTGTCCAAGTTCAAGAATGGTTCCCTGATGAAAAGCTATTCAATGTCTCATCTGATACTCCACCTTGGTTTGCTAATTTTGCTAACTTCAAAGCAAGTGGATTTCTTCCTCCACATAAGAAAGGACAACAATTAAAAAGGTTCTACCATGATGCTAAAATTTACTTTTGGGATGAATTGTATAAACTCTGTGCTGACCAGGTGTTGAGAAGGTGTGTTCATGAAGTTGAGATGACAGACATTCTTGAGAAATGCCATTCGGCTCCATATAGAGGGCACTTTGGAGGGCAGAGAACAGCTGCTAAGGTATTCTAATCCGGTTTCTTTTGGCCAACAAGCTTTAAGGATGCTCATGAGTTAGTGAAGAATTGTGATAAATGTCAGAGGGTAGGTAATTTTCCATCTTCAAATGCTATGCCTATGACTTATATTTTGGAACTCGAATTATTTGATGTTTGGGGTTTCGATTTCATGGGGCCATTTCCACCTTCCTTTGGGAACAATTACATACTTGTTGTTGTAGATTATGTCTCTAAGTGGGTAGAAGTTGCATCTTGCGTTAAAGAAGATGCTAAAACCGTGATTAAATTTCTGCATAAGCATATTTTCACCAGGTTTGGCACACCAAGAGCCATTATTAGTGATGAAGGGTCTCACTTCATCAACAGAAGCTTAGCCTGCATGCTGGCTAAATACAAGATCAAGCACAAAGTTGCTACAACATATCATCAACAGACAAATGGTCTGGTTGAGCTTTCAAATAGAGAAATCAAGAGGATTCTTGAAAAGGTGGTGAGTCCAAACAGGAAGGATTGGTCCAAGCATCTGGATTATGCACTTTGGGCATACAAAACAACTTTTAAAACACCTCTAGGAATGTCACCCTACAGATTGGTTTTTGGGAAAGCTTGCCATCTACCTCTGGAACTGGAATAAAATCTCATTGGGCTATGAAGAAGTTGAATTATGACTAGTTGCAAGAGAAAGGAGATGTGCTGAGATCAATGAACTCGAGGAGATGAGATTGACATCCTATGAGAGTGCTAGAATTTATAAAGAAAGGAGTCAAATGTGGCATGCAAAAAGAATCAGATTCAGAATTTTGGAAGAAGGAAATCAGGTGCTGTTGTTCAACTCCAGATTGAAATTGTTCCCTGGAAAGTTAAAGTCTAGATGGTCTGGTCCCTTTACCATCACCAAGGTTTACCCCTATGGAGCAAGAGATCTGAAAGATTAAGTTTCAGGAAGGGAGTTTAAGGTTAATGGTGAACGGGTGAAGTTTTATCATGGTGGAGTCTTCAACAGGGATAAGACCTCCACTACCTTGCAGGATGCCTAATGCAATTAAGGTACCACCGGTTTCTCTCTTGCTTGTGCATACAAGTATTGAGTGAAATCGGTTCTCGTTGTAAATATTTTCTTTTTTTCTTTTTGTTAATGTTTTGCTGTTATTTCATTTTTATTGGTCCCTGATCAGAGTCGTCGTGTTAAGCAGCAGAAGACTATTTAACAGTTGCAGCAGAATATATCAAGTTGTCTTGCGCTTAGTTTCTTCTCAAAGTGTTTAGCTTAAGGTTGGAGTTAAGTTGTTTCAGATATACACTAGCAACTTGAGGTTGTTAGGTTTTAAATCAAAAATAGAAACAATAAAATAGTAACAAGAACACACGATTTATAGTGGTTCGATCCTTAAGATCTACATCCACTCCTTAGTCAAACACTGAGAATTTCACTAAAAAAATATAATCAAGTACAAGGATTCGCCGGTCACTTGTAACAGGTGGTGAGCTTTTGAGCCAGCCACTACTAAGCTATCCTCCGTTACTTTATCTTTCATCAACTGCGGCTAAGTTAAGGGTGACACCTTCGTAAAACTTATTTTTGCTGTAATGGAAGCTTTAAAGTTTCTTCCTGAACTCTTCTGTGGGTTTCGGCAACAGCCCGTCTTCGTCAATCTCTTTTCAGAGATGTGACTGCTGGATGCATCCTAGGATGGAAGTTATCCCAATGATTAGAGATTCTCGAACAAAGTCAAGGAATCTCCTCTTGAATGCAGTGCCAGATATTCAATGTGTGACACTTGCTGTTGAGAGCTTGAGATTCTTCTTGTCACTTTATGAGCTCTCTACTAACTACTCTTTTGTTTTGTCTCGTTTTGTAAAAGTTATCTCTTGCGAATCGTATTTTTCAGGTGTAATAGTCGTCTCTCTATTTTGGACTTCTCTTTTATATCTGGAGATTCAAGCTTTGAATCTCCAGACCCGTTAGAGACACCGTCTTCTTTGTCCAATGGAGCCGTCTACTTTTCTCGTTCTTTCCGGCTTGGTACAGTGCTTTTTACCTACTTCGGGAAGGCTATTCGTCCTTTGGTGTACCTTTTGTCAGAACGGTAGTCTTAGCAAGCGTTGCTGGATATTTCTTTGCTTAGCATCCTTTCAGAGAATGTTGGGAACACTTTGCTAAGTCTCTTGACTTTTTGACTGCTGAGATCTTCTAGCAGTCTTGTCTTTGTATCCAACTGTTGACTCCTCAGTAGTTGCGTATTCAGCACTTGTGTTTTGATTCCTAATTGCTATAGCTTCTAGCAATCTCCTGAGTAATAGTGAATGCTGACTACTTCAGAATTTCGCTATCTTCCAACTGCTGACTGCTGGACAAGTATTCCTTGTAGTTGTTCCTTTCATCATATGACTACTAACTCCTTAGCAGTCATTCTTCTCAGCACTTGAATACTACCTCCTTAGCAGTCATTTCTGTCTGCTGACGTCTCTAGAAGCCAACCTCTTCCTGACTGCTGAGAACACTCCTAGCATCCAGAATATTTTAAAGTTGCTTGGAATCTGATTTCCTTCCTTTCAATTGCTGAATCCTTCAGCATTCTTCCACAAGCACTTCTAATCTATTACAACTCAATATATAACCTTAACAGGACTTTACAAATGAGTTGCTAGACTATTCTAGACTTCAGCAATGATCCACCAAAATAACTAAGGCTTTGATTCAACAAAACCTTTACAATTTGATCTAAAGGGAGATTTACAAGATAAATCCAGGAATAATTCCCAACAATTTCCCCCTTTTTGGTGCGATCAAAGCCTACTATCAATTGCTGAATCTAAGAACTATAGTGCTTGCTGAATCTAAGCCTACTATCAAAGCCTACTTTCAACATTGAGGACAATGTTGCCTTCTAAGTTTGGGGGTGTGAGGGCGCTATATGCCAAAAAAAATAAAAAAAGGGAGGACAAATCATTGAATATTATCTTTTGTGTAAAAAGGGAGGAGTATGTGAGTCATTATTTGAATAAGAACTATAGTGCTTGCTGAATAAATGTTGCAGCATGTAGTTAGCATGAGTTCTGAGCTTATAGTTGATTATTATCTTTTTTAAAAAAATAGGGAAAGAAGCAAGAGGTTTGCTAGGGATAATGGGGTATTACTTTGGGTATAGAATAAAGAGGACCTTTGAATGCTAAAAAAAAAATTAGTCACTTGATCCAAAATGACCCAACCTTAATCCCTGCCTAACATTACAAGCCGGCAAAGTCCTTCTGATCCTTTGGTTTTTAGAGCACCATTAGTGGAGTGGTTTGCATATGATTCATTATGGAGAAAAGAAAAGTAGGTTCAATGAGCATGATGTCTTATGCATTGAAAGATGTGTGAAACTTGTTTGGCTTGAGTCATGTTTACTTCTGAAATAAGTTATCATGGAATTGAAATAAATGAGCCAGAGGAATTTCCTTGCTAAACCATTTCGAAATATGAAGAGATGAAGTGTTGTAGAGCTTATAATATGTGACTACTGCTAACCCTTCCGATTTTGATGAGAGCAAAAATGAGTTGTACCGAAGCATTGAGTTGTTCTCTAGCTATGTCTTGTTGCGTCTATGTTATTTTGTTTACTCGGGGACGAGTAAAGATTCATGTTTGGGGGTGTGATAACTCTCTTATGAGAGTTATATTTATGTCTTTATTTGAATAAGTTTGGAGTCTTTTTAGTATGAGTTAAATCCATTTTAGGGTTGAATAAGTATACTTATGCATAGTTAGTGTCTAGTGGGTTATTGTTGCAAACTAATCTCTTTTGGTCAATTTTAGCAAGAATAGTGCAGGATAATACAAAGCTTGGAACTCCAAAGGAAATGTACATGCAGAGTGAAAATGTTGAGTGCATGCCGTAGCAAGCTGGTTACTCCAGAGAGAGAAAGTCTGGGAGAGAGAAGATCCTAAACTGGGCCATCTGCTGGGTGCTGACAAGGACATGATGATACTTGGCTGAGCTGGAAAGCGAGAGCACCTAGATTTGTTGCCACTTGGACGGGGAGAATTAAGGCATTACAACATTAATTGAGGAAACCTAAAAAGATCTTCTTCTAGAACTTTGGGACCAGATATAAAAAGGGAAACCAACTCATTTCCTGGGTGTACGTGATTTTAGAGAGAAATATACAATTCTTGCGAAGGAAGAAAGATCAGACACCAGAGAGTCGAGCTAGAGAGTGGCCGAAGGAGGAATCCTCTCAGTAGTTTTAATCTGCTTTTATGTTTATGTGTGAAGATATTTTAATCATGACTCGACTGGTTTTAGCTATGAGCTAAATATTTTAGACTTGGGTTGTTGATCTCTTGTTGGATTGATGTTGTATTTTGGGATCTTTGCTAATCTATCAGATCAGGGTGTTTATGAATCTTATTTTACTTTGTCTGGCCAACTTAGTTAAAATATATTTCTGTTCATGTTTGGAAAATCACGTTTAGGAGAGAGCTTTGATTTGAGCTAAGTCTAGCTATTAGAAAATGTGTGGAATTGGTGTGCTTAATGGACCTGTCTTACTTTGAGCTAGATATCATTCAGTCTAGCATAGGAATATGTGGATCGAATATTATCTTAGTAGTCTTTATGGATTGGAAGAGCTGTACAGTATTTCAGAGGTTCAGCACTAGAGCATGCTAGGATCCATGCTGCAGCATCATTTCAGCAAGTAGAGTCAGCAACCTAAGTTGCTTTTTATAACAAAATCTATATTGTCTTGTTTGTTAGTGTGGTCTTTGCAACTGCCATTGTCTAGTTTATGCTTATTACTTTTTCTGCAGTATGATTAGACTCAACACAAAATTGATTAAACCCTACTGTCTGTTAATGTGTGCACGATTCTTCATATGAGGCATTCCCTGTGGGATCGACTCTAGATTACTCCTAGATATTAATCGATAGTGTACACTTGCACTTTGCTGCACATTTTTACGTATCACCAAGCGATCAGAAATTGAGTTTCTGAAGATAATAGAGCTCGAGATATCCAAAAGTAAGTTTCCATGCTTAAAAGATAACCCCAAAGAAACTTGAAGATCTGAAGACATGTGTTCATGCTTAAAACTCAGTAAGGCTAGAAACTTAATTTTTTGGAAATTAAGTTTCACAAAGTATGGAGAAGACCTATACTGACTTTGGAATGTCAGTATAGAGGTTCAATTTTATCAAAAGCACGTGAAACACAAGTGTTCAAAGTCAGACTTAAAGGCATTTCAATGCTAAGTCAAAAACTCAGTACGAAGATGTCTCATACTTGAATTCCTCAGACTGAAACTTAGCCTGACATGTGCAGGTGGAAAGTACACTGCCAAAAGCATAAAGCAGGCGGCAGAGTAGACCAAAAGTATGGGCCATGTCTCTAACGACTTAATTTATGTGTCTAACGGGTGGAAATTCAAATTGTCCCCCTGAAGAATACAAATAGCTCATCATCTCAAACGAAAACAATACTTGAAACACGTGAAAATCTAAGCCGACACTCTGCTCAATATTCTTCACACATTTTTTGAATTTTCGTGAGTTCTATCATGAGACTTGAGTTTCTAACTCAAGTTATTCTTTGTGTGCTATCTTTTCTAAGCACGAGGCCGTAGCTTTTAGCTGAAGCTATACTCTTGGTGAATATAACTTTCCAAAGTTATATTCATATCAGTCAATATCCTATTCTGGGATATTGATTATGACGGGCGTTGCCAACACACTAAGTTCTGGGAAGCACAAGAAAACATCCAACCGACCAGGAAGAAGGCCGAGAGGTGCGTCCTCACTTCGACGTGAAGACTGAGTCAGCATACAAGGAATTTCTAGATGAGTGACGACAGCAGACCAAAGGATGGAGGTTTCCAACATGCTATCCATAGGTCGCAAGAAAGCTTGTACTCTGATATTTAGTGCATTTTCAATTAAGTTTGGAGGAGTGGACGTAGGATTTTAAGTTTGAAACGCTATAAATATCCTGAGTTCTTTACTTGCTTTATTTAAGTTTCGAAACTTACTTTGAAACCTTCAATACTTGGCTAAGTATTGAAGTGTATATCTCTGAAACTTACTTAATCACTTCTTGAGCTTAAACTTACTTTTCGATAACCTGGAAACTGAGTTTCAGTTAGTTTCCAAAGACAAGTACATAATCAATTCTAATTCCGTTGCACACTTACATACTCTGATTTCGGGACCAACAAAAGTCAATACTCAGCTCGAAGGAGCCGATGGCCCATAGATAATTGAGAAGTCGTATGCTGAATGGAAAACTGAAGACAAGGCCCGTGCTCACTTGGATGCAGTAGCCCATGAGCTGATCTTGACATCCCTACCAGAAGCTTTGGTTGTCTTTTGAGTAAGACAATGCTAAACAAGTATGGGGTTTCCTTGGTACTCTTTGCTAAGAGATAGATCAGATGAAACGTAACAAGATGCAGATATGCGTTGATCAGTACAAATATTTTTAGATGCTTCTCTAAGAGAACATCAAGTCCATGGAAGCTAGATTCAACGCCATTGTTTGCGAGTTGAAAATTTTTGGGAGAGCATATACAGTTGCTGATCTTAATGCCAATATCCTCTCCTAAATGCCCAAAGAGGACTGGTTTATTAAGGTTACTAGTCTAAAACAGAAGGACCTATCCATTATGACCACGAATGATGTATTTTGCACAATTACAAGCCCATGAGTGGGACATCCAAATGGTAAATAAATTTGAAGTTGTCCGAAGTGCAAGTTCACCACTTGAACAGGATGTTGTTTCTTTGTAAAGAGAGATTTTCAAAGAAGACCTAAGAAACTATATCAGTCCGAGAGACCAAGTGGCCAATCATCTGCAACCAAGGAGGCTCCAACAACCTCATATTCCTAGAAAAAGGAAGAAGAAACTTCATTTGCTGAGCTGGAGGAACTAATGCGCAAACTAACAAAGCTTATCGAGAATGCCAAGGCCAAAACTAAAAATTACCGAGAGAGCACCTAAAGCTTGCTTTGAGTGCAATTCATCTAACCACCTCATGTATGATTGTCCTCTTGTTTCTATGGAGGAGAGAGACAGACAGAAGAAAGTGTTCCAAAAGAGAGCCTCGAAAGCTATTGCAAAGGCCATGCTCTCAAGAACCGAGGTGCCCGACATCCCAGACCATGATGACGGTTATTACACGTTGGATGATGAAGTGGAGCAAGAAGCCTTGCTGGTCTTCATGAACAAATTGGGAAAAGAGAGTTAAGATGAAGAAGAAGAAGAACCTGAAACTGAGAAAATGGTAACTGAACTTGAACCCATTTCAAGTTCTTCCGCATGCATAAACGAGGAAACTGAATCCATTTGCTCAGATTCAGATGAACTTTCCCTTGAAAATCTTTCTAAAGAATTTACAAAATTTTATCAATCAAAAAATGTTCTAGTCAATGGAAATGTCCCACTGAAACTTAAAGTTTCTACCTTGACCAATAAGATTGAAGAATCTAGGTCACTCAGTGAGCAGCTGACAAAACTTAAAGAAGAACATTTTGTTTTGCTAAAAAACTTTCAAAATATTTCTGAGGAATGTGATTTTTGAAACTGAAAATTACTAGTGACCAAAATCTGATTTGCTCACTTTATTCGAGTACTAGCAAAGTTGCAGAAGTCCTGAATATTCAAAGAGATCCATCTGAAAAATCAGACTTGGTTTCAATGTTTAAGTACATATCTCCTTGGATTCGGTTTCCTGAGTAGTAATGTAGGATACTTTGCTATTTGATTTCAAGCTAGCTCCTCATTATTTTTACTGTTGTACGCTGACGATATCATCATCACTAGCAATGATCCGGCTATCATTTGCCACTTATAGACCGTACTCATCATGAGTTTGCAATTAAAGATCTTGGCAAACTTAACTATTTCCTTAGACTTGAGGTTTCCTATACTTCTGATTGACTTTTTCTTGGTCAAGCCAATTACGCTCATGATATTGTCAAGCATGCTAAATTGTTGGATGCAAAGCCTATAGCTACGCTGTTAACAGCTGGCGAGGTGCTCATTCGTGATGGCACACCTTTTTCTGACCCGACCTTGTACCATTCTCTTGTCAAAGCCATCCTATATCTAACGATTACTCGTCCAGATCTTGCTTATGTTGTTAATATCGTTAGCCAGTTTATGCAAGCTCATACTTTCGATCATTTTCTTGCCCTGAAACGAATACTACGCTATGTTAAAGGCACGTTTCATTGTGGATTATCCTTTGTTCGACATTTTGATTAAAGTATTATCAGATATTTTGATGCAAATTGGGCCCGTTATGTTGACACACGATGATCAACATATGTGTGAAAATCTAGTTTCTTAGAGCGCAAAGAAGCAACCACCTATTGCGTGTTCTAGCTGTGAGTCAGAGTAACGTGCTATGGCTCATGTCGCTGCTGAACTTGTTTAGCTCTCCAATTTGCTTTTCGAGCTTGATCTTCCTTCTCGTACCTCGCCACAACTACTATGTGACAATAAGAGTGCTATTTTTCTTAGCCAAAATTCCATTGCAAACAAGCGAGCCAAGCACATCGATTTGCATTACCATTTCGTGCGAGAGCTCATCTCCTCTGGTCGGCTCTCAATTCTCTTTGTGCCTTCTCATCTTCAAGTAGCTGACATATTCACAAAGAGT
Source organism: Plectranthus barbatus (assembly GCA_026898455.1). Lineage (NCBI taxonomy): Eukaryota > Viridiplantae > Streptophyta > Magnoliopsida > Lamiales > Lamiaceae > Plectranthus > Plectranthus barbatus. The sequence continues at coordinate 173,150 of JAPKLW010000351.1, forward strand.
CTGCCTCGACCCTTGTTTGAGTTGCTCCGCTCCAAGCTATGCGTTTGTCTTCATCCCACTTAACGCTTGCGGGGTAACAAGGAAATAATCTCTTATGATCTATAGTAATATTTGTATTGATTTCGTGTATCCTTTTGTGATATGTATTTCACAATTGTGTACATATGATATACGGTGATTCCACCATCACTTTCTACATAAGGAGGTAATATTCAACACGAACTTAACTCAATATCATAATTATTCCATCCGTTACGATTATTTGGTCTGAATTATTATTTTAGGATGTTTCAATTATATGGTCCAGTTTCTACATCTGGTATTGTTTTTCTCTGGTAATTTACACTTACACCTCCGAATAATTTTGGAAAATTAGAATATTAAATTTAATATTATGAAAATGAGATGTCAATTAATACTTTAAATAAAGGTATTATTGAAAGTTTGTTTAAATATTAAATTTTTTTTGACAAATATACAAGATCAAACTAGACTATAGAATCTGAAGAGAGGAAGTAATTAGTAGGAAAAATACTTAATCAATTGTGCTTCGAAAATCGGGATTCATCGCGTCTCTTGATTTTTATCTTGCTCTCTTGATTCTCGTAACAAATAAAATAACGGTTGATTGATCAGACTAATTAATTTGACATTATTAATGGTCATTGACTCCCGTGAAGTATCACTACTATAATTCAATTGGACAAAGAAAATTAAGGGGCGTTTGGTTTAAGTGTCGGAATTACTATGGGTATGGGTATAGGTATAGGTATAGATTTGAAAGTAGAGCGAATGGGTATGGGTTTAACCATTTCAATAAAGATGTTTGGTTTATAAGATGGTTTGAGAATCATTTTAAATTTTGATATTTTATTTCTTAATATATTTAGGAAAAAGAATTAAATAATAATAAATAATTTTGTAATAAAAAACTAATAAATAAAATAAAGTAATAAATAATATTACATTGAAATATTTTTCTTTATATTTATTTTATACAATATAAAATTAATACAAGAATAAAAATAGTATAAAATATTATCAAAACATTTAATTATAGAAAATATTTTATTATAACAATATTAAAATATATAGTAATATTAAATTAATAAAATATAATTATAAAAATATTATTAATAATAATTTCTTTAATTTTAAACTAATATTTTTAAAATAATTAATATAATTATACTAATATTATTATATTAATAAAACTATATTATTAAAATAACATTTTATTTCATAATTTATATTTAATTAATAATATTTAATTAATTATATAATAAATGATTTTACAAATGTTATTATACTAATAATAAAAATAATAATATTAATAACGATAATAATATATAATTAAAATAATATTTTAATCATAATAAGATTCTATTATTATTATTATATATTTAATTACTAATTTAATATTGTAATATTAATTAAGTAATAAATATTATTATTATGAAATATTTATCTTCTTATTTATCTTATATAATAAAAATATTTTTATTAATATTATAATATTAATTATTATATTATTTGTAATGTGAAAATTTATAGGTTAAAAAAATAAAAAGTTTGGAAATATATTTTATAAGTCAATTATTATTTCAATTAACTATTCATTAATTTTATATTGAAAATTTGTAATTAAAATATTTTATAAGTAATCAGAAATAAAAAAATAAATAGGAATAATATAATAATATTTTTATAAATAAAAAAACTAACATAAAACTTGATTTAAAAAATTAAATAAAAATAATTATAATACTATTATAAATATTAATAATATCAGTAATAAAATATCATAATAATATATAATTACGATAATTATAATTAATATAATACTTCATTACTAATTTAATAATTATATAAATTTTAATTAATATTCTAATTATAAAAGAAATTAGAGGATATAAAAAATAATAAAGTTGATTAAATTTGGGAATGGAGATGATACCCACCATTTATGTTGGGAATCACCATTCCCAATTATTTGGAAATCAAACCCATTCCTCCATACCCATACCCCTAAACCAAACAATGAGTTTCGGAATCAAACCCATTCCTCTATACTCATATCCATGAACCAAACACCCCCTAAATGCTAGCACCGGGATGTAACTAAATTCGTATAATTTAAGGAAGTTTGGATATTTTAAATTATAAATAGTTTATATTTTCTTAAGATTAAACCAACTACAATTTGTTATATAATTGCGCATCTATGTATCTTTATTTGAATGGGGTCAAAGTTCTTGGTAGCAATTTTTTAGCTGTCACTTACCAGCCATATGCCATGACTATAATTAGCTCTCCATTATCTTGTTACAGATTTAAGCAAAACTAGAAATGGCCCCAACTATTCATTCGCTCAGAGTGTACTGGTTAAAGCACCTTGCCTGCAACTCAAAGGTGATAGGTTCGAGTTTCTAAAGAACATCTGAGTGTATGAATGGAATGGAGGTGTGTGTTTAAGATTAATATAAACTTATTAAAAAAAAAAAAATTAACCCCAACTCAAATAAACTAAGATTTTTCAAAAATTAAGCACTACCTCCATTTCTTTTAGGTTTTTGTCTAAGGTCGTAAATTTAAGATAATAATATACAATCATAAATTAATGATTTATGATCATAAGATAACCACTCTTCCAACTTCAAGGATAATTTAATTACTAATTATTAATTTAATATTTAAAAATAAATTAAAAAATTTAGAATACACAGTTTTTCAAAACTTTTAATTTTAATTTAGGATCTCAATGTATATTGAAAATTATAAAAATCTTAAATTCTAACTCGAATTAATAATTTATGTTCAAGATTTTTAATTATCTTAAACTTTATTTATTTTTATTAATGGTGCTATTGGGGAGTCTGATGATTATTAATATTTGGGTGAACATAACCGTCAACAAAAACTGAATCGAATCAGAGATTTCGGGTGAATTAAGTTTGATTTTAATTCTGCTAAGAAAACTAAAATCAAACTTATGTTTGAGCTTATAAGATTTTGATTTGGTCCAAATCAAATTGATCAGAACCAATATTTATTTCAATTTTCATATTATATCATTGATTTTTTATTTCCTAGGAATCATTAGTTACAATTCAAATAGGATTATAAATTTGTTGTTTGTAATTATAAATTGTGTTTCAATATTATTAACGATATTATTTTAAAATAAATAATTTATATAAAAAATAAAAAACAGGAATTCAGTCTAAACTGAAGCTAAACATTATTTGAATCCGTTTAATTAATACATCTATGGACGCTAAGTCGGAATTGAAATTTTAAAAAACTTTGAATTAATAAATTTGACAGGTCTTTTAACTAATGGTTGGCCATTATCGTTTATCCAAATCAAAACCAGACATTTGTTTCGCAAACTCTTCTATGATTCATTTTGTTGAGAAAATTAATGATGGCATTGTCCTGAGAATCTAGCAGGAGATCCGATCGGAAAGGGATGGCGGCTTATGCTGCAGTCAGCTCTCACAAGAATACGATTGAGGGACAGCTTCTACAATCTTCTCGAATTCGGCCATCTCCAGATATCATACAACTGGTGAACCAGAAGCTGACGGCCTTGCAAGAAATTCTGCTGAGATTGGATGGCAGCAGATTGAACAAGAGCAGGAAGAAGATAAATGCTTTGGATGGGCGAATCAAAGATGAAGTTTGGAGGTTTGAGAATTTACTCGAACACCATTTCACTGATCACATTCTCTCAGAGTTTGAAAACCATCGAGATCCACTTCAACTCAGAAGAATAATTAATTCAAGAAGAATATCGTCTGATGAAGAGGAGGTTGAAGAAGAAGATGATGATGATGAAAAAAAAGAAAAGGAATTGCATCGTTCACAATCGAGAAGCATCGAAGGGGAGGGAGATGTAGCGCTATTCTCCATAGATTTGCAGGGTCAGCAACACGATGTTAATTCCTTTATCCGGAGGGTGGTGTGTATGAAGGAAGAATACATTTATGAATTAGCAAATCTACCAGATGAAAAAGAAGAAGAAGAAAGTATTGGTTTTGGTGGAAAGAAGTCGAACATGATTGGATCATATGATTATTTCAAAAGTGTCAGAAATTGCTTTGTGGAAGATAATTTCAAGAACAAAGTCAACATGTTTTTGGGGATGGCAGGCATTGCTCTTGCTGAGGAGGTTTTTGATGATCCACTAGTCCGAACCCATTTTGATCATCGTGTATGGGTCACAGTCGGCAGAAAATCTCGAGACGGAGAATATTACGCACATGCCATTCTAGATCAACTCAATCCAAACAATATTGGTAAACGAGATGAAAAGGAAATCGGTGAGTACTTGGAAATGAGATTGAAGGGTAAGAAATGCCTCATCGTGTTTGATGATTTGTGGGAGACACATCCAATTGATTTAGTGTTGAGTTCTTTACCAAAACCAAAAGATAAGAGTGGAAAAACCCAAATTTTGGTTTCAGCCAGAGATGGAAACTTAGATAAGGGTATAATTAGTCGATACATCATTTCTATTTCTCACATCAAGGTACAGTTATTGAATGAAGAAGAGAGTAAGAATCTACTTTGCATGAAGGTGTTTGGGGAAGGGAACACTCTCCCTACAAAGCTTGACAAAGTCGCCAAGAAGATAGCCAAAAAATGCGAAGGTCTTCCCCTTTTGATCGTGGCAGTCGCGAACCGTCTATCCGAAGGGGACACGACCGAAGAATATTGGAATGAGATAGCCGAAGAGAGGAACTCTGTTTTCAAGGATGCGCTCGATGAAATATCAAAGGTACTTTTCCCAAGCTACGACTACTCACCTCAAAATTTAAAAATGTTGTTTCTCTATTTGGGAGTGTTCCCTCGCCCCATCCAAACTCATCAGCATGCTCATTGGTGAGGATTGGTTTTTTGATCTGATGTTTTTTACACCATACGAAGAATCCTTTCGGAATGTTTGAAAGAGCTGTGTGAGCGGAGAAGTCTTGTTTTGTTCAAGAAAAGTAGCAAAGATTGGTGTGAGTAAACTGGCCATCAGGTATTCAAAACATGTGTTGGAAATTTTTGCAGTCTGAGAATAGAGATACTGCAACAATTTACAACTGTTTATGCAACTATTTACACAAAATAATGCAACAAAACTGGGCGGAATAGAAAAGTGCGAGAAATTAAATATAATAGCCGAGTCGAGGAATTCCTCTTCCCGCAAAACAAAAACGCCAACGTAGTGCTCGTTTTGACAACACTCGTCCCCAAAGGTAAAACGACTTCATCTTATACGAGACAACACCACAATCGTAGAAGCTCCGGCGAACTAAACGGAGTTAGAACTGAGCAAGCTAAAAAGCTTATGAAAGTAATGCAAATTTTCTGAAAAAGTTGCAGTAGAGTGGCTATTCTCGATTATCATCGATCAACATTGGACATTCACCTACGTATGCCTATATATAGGCAAAACCACCTGGGGATTACGATCGAAAATTGAATACGATCGATGGTTACAAATCGAGCATTATGGTGTCGACAATTACGTCTCTCGTCACTAATGTCGTGATGTTACAAACCGAATACTAAGTGCTCGTGACGGTTGCATTTCGTCACTTAATATCGAAACATTACAACGTCATCGTTGTCTTGTTGGTTACAAAATCGACAATATTATCACGCAGGTTAACAACCGATGACAATTACGATTTATATTGCAAAATATCAAGCACATAATATTTGTGTCCCCACGTGTTGCAACTACCGTATCGACTGAGTCAACTACGTGTGAATGCACAAAACAAATGTTAATCTCAATGTTTTTTTAACATCCAACAGACTTAACAATCAGTCCATGTTAACACTAACATGTACCACCAATGCACACTTATTGTTACACGCATACAAGTCTCAACTTGTATCAATTTGGGACATTAAACACATGTTTAATTATCTCATACACCATAATACGCCATTTGTGGTTTACTTTCTCACTCACCGAAATTCGGATTTGAGAATACATATATACCACAAAAATATTTAATTACGACAAAATTAATTTTTTATCATGGGGAATTTATTCAATTAACCCCGAATTTTCAACAATCCCCCCATGAGTGGAAATACCTAAATGCATGAATGCATAGCCAACTCAGTTCTCGAGAAATATTAATGCATTTGAATAAATAGCTTATGGCTTTGAAGCTTTCATCTTCAATGTCATCGGGTACACTGGTGACTTAGTGGTAAGAATACCTTGAACCACTCCTCCATAGTGTGTACCAAGTCAGCAAGATTGAAACATTAACATTTCAAACTACATTCGTTCTCACGTTTCGTTCCATTTTGGGCCATGGAATCCCCCTTTGGTTTCATAAGTATTCATTTGAAGCAGCCCCTACTTCAACTTTTATATAGGTGACCTCCTATTCCGAGCATCCTGCCAAGCTCAAACATTACGAGGTTTTCAGGAGTCATTAAAAGTCACTTAAGACTTAACCTATACCACATGCAGGTCCATAACACCTCACTTGCTCTTTAGGGATGAGTAGATAATATCATCTTTAAGGCATCACCACTTAAGAAGATATTATCTTGTCGGTGTTATAACTTGAATTCATATAGTTTACTTTTCCCATTGAACGTAGTTCTTGGGATCTCCAATCATCTAGGTTGGGCATCTACTATATTCATTCATCTTGTGGATTTCAATCCCATTCCCTTTAGCAACTTGATCTCATTCTTTAAACCGTTTGTTAGTACTAACATTCTTGTCTAGTACTCTACTTTAGAAGTTTTAACTCAATATAGTGGTCGCTTAGGTTATATTTTCTTTTTTACTTAGCCAAGTAAATAGATATAACCTCAATGAGATCAAAACATACATGTGTTATGACATTATAACAAATTAACATGTTATTTACCATGTCATAATGCATTATCTTAACTTACATTAGTTAATCATCTTTGAGCAAGAAACTTGTATTTTTTAGCTCATCAAAGATGCATTAACTATGTACAAAAAAGATTACTATGTTTCAAATTCACCTTATAGTGAATTGTTTATAATGCCATAAATACTATTACTTTGGCATTATCACCACAATAAATCTCACATTGTGTTTACTTTGACCACCTAGAAGCTCTTTCATAGTTCAAAAAATGTTTCGATACACCTTTTCACCACAAAGAATTGAAGAATATTCAAATAAAATTGCATGATCAATTTCACATTTTAATTTTTCAAGTAATACTACATGAAAAATTATGCTTAATATCACATTTAGCAATTTGATTGAAATATTCATAATTCTTCATCACATTCAACTTGGTCAATTCTCTTAGTCATGTCTTAAAATGTAGACATACCAAGCAAAACAAAAGAGTATTTCACAATGCTTATAATTTCTTAATCAATTGATTAAGTTTTCACTTTACAATTTTGTGAGCATTTTTCCAACATTTTAACAAAGAATTGATACACAATTTTGTATCATAACTTCTTTGAACCACAACTTTTATTTTTCTTGATAAATTAATAACTTTATTACAAGAAAATAAAAAACACAAAGACTAACACATAAGTCTTCACATTTGTTGTCTTCAACAAGTTGTAAAAGAAAATTGCCTTTGCAATTTGCTTGGCTTAGTGCAGTCACTAGACACGTGACAACACTTGCCACAATTGTAGCAATGCTACTTGAACTTAGGCTCACCCAAAGGTGTTTTGCCATTGTTCTCAACATTAAGCCTTTTACATTTGTTAGACAAATACCATGTTCTAACAAAATTGGTTTTAGCATCCTATTCAATCAAGACTTTAGGATTACAATTCTTATTGTCCTCTTCAATTTGAAGTTTAACAATAACGCCCTCAAGAGTCAAACATATGCTAAATGCAAAAGGTATCTCTTAAAATCCTATCACGAAGGATTCAATCATCACCACAATGGTGAACTCATGCGGTAAGACCATCCCTTTGACATGAACACAATGCATAATGCACTTGTTTCATGACCGACCGAGAGTCTACCATTTTGTACTCAAGGTACATGGACACGACATACATTTTCGTGCCAACATTTTTTTCCTCTTTCATAGTATTTGGAATTACATTACAATAGATCATACACTATGAATCTACCAAAGTATCAAAATAAATTTTTTGACAACATAGAGGAAAATAAAATCAAAACATTCACAACTTCTTTTCCTCCAATATTCACCCTAATCCATTCATCATCCTAATCTTTGGGGAGGTGATGGACTCATCATATGGTGAGATAGTAAATCTCTTTTGTTGTCATTTCTTGAAGTCCACTGAAGCAAATTTGAAGGGTTTTTCAACTTGAGGACTTGGGGGGAAGAGACCCGTTCATCAATGTTGCATTTGGATGATTGTTGTTTCCACCAACGATATTAGTGTTGATGGTGTACTCAGCCATGCCTCAGATTGCACAAACACACTTTTCGTCTTGCGTTGTTGGAAATTTTGGCAGTCTGAGAACAGAGATACTGCAACAATTTACAACTGTTTAATGCAACTATTTACACAAAATAATGCAACAAAACTGGGCGGAATAGAAAAGTGCGAGAAATTAAATAAAATAGCCGAGTCGAGGAATTCCTCTTCCCACAACACGAAAATGCCAACGTAGTGCTCATTTTGACAGCGCTTGTCCCCAAAGGTAAAATGGCTTCATCTTCTATGAGGCAGCACCGCGATCGTAGAAGCTCCGACGAACTAAACGAAGTTAGAACTGAGCAAGCTAAAAAGCTTATGAAAGTAATGCAAGTTTTCTGAAAAAGTTGCAGTAGAGTGGCTAATCTCGATTATCATCGATTAACATTGGACATGCACCTACGTATGCCTATATATAGGCAAATCCACCTGGGAGTTATGATCTAAAATTGAATACGATCGACAGTTACAAACCGAACATTATGGTGTCGACGATTACGTCTCTCTTCACTAATGTCGTGACATTACAAACCGAATACTAAGTGCTCATGACAGTTACATTTTGTCACTTAATATCGAAACATTACAACATCATCATTGTCTTGTCGGTTACAAATTAGACATCATTATCACGTCGGTTAAAAACCGATGACAATTACGATTTATATTGCAAAATATCGAGCACATAATATTTGTGTCCCCACGTGTTGTAACTACCGTATTGACTGAGTCAACTACGTGTGCATGCACAAAACAAATGTTAATCTCGATATTTGTTTAACATCCGACAGACTTAACAATTAGTCCATATTAATACTGACATGTACCACCAATGCACACTTATTGTTACACACATACAAGTCTCAACTTGTATCAATTTGGGATATTAAACACATGTTTAATTATCTCATACACCATAATACGCCATTTGTGATTTAATTTCTCACTCACCAAAATTCGGATTTGAGAATATATATATATATATATATATATTTACCATAAAAATATTTAATTACGACAAAATTAAATATTTATCACGGGAAATTTATTCAATTAACCCTGAATTTCCAACAACATGTCGCCTTCATTCTTCGTGGAGGCACTTGCGCCAAGTCAAAGCTTCCATGAACAAGTTTTTTCATGTCGTAAATTGCCGTGTGGATTTTGCCGAAGAAGTTATAACAGGGCAACATTTCTTGTGTCTCCACATTAACAATTTATTTGGAATCAAAGATGTGATTGATGTCGAGCGGTGTAATTGTGCATCGTCTATGCACTCTCTTCTTTGTTTTGGTGCTTACCAACAATATCCAGTTCCAATAGATGCAGGCTTCATGTTGTTGAGAGAGCTAGATGCTCTAAAAATGCGTTTCTACAGCTTCCCAAATGAAATCTTGAAATTAGTTCGACTACAATACCATGCTCTTACTTGCAATGGAGATCTCCCATCTACTATATCTAAGCTTTTCAACCTTCGAGTCTTGATTGTTCATCCACATATGAGGATTAGATCTCGCAGAGCTCCATTTACTATACCTGTAGAGATATGGGATATGCAAGAACTGGAGCATATTGAGATCATTGGGCGGAACCTTCCATCTCCTTATCATGTTGCTTCCTTAGAGAAACTCTCAACGCTTGTAGGTGTGAACGCTAGTATTTTTGCTACCTTGGATCTCTTCAAGAAATGTCCTAATGTAAGGAAACTAGGAGTTCATATCGAGCTGACGCCTTATGATGATGGTGAAGAAGGAAATCTTTTGAAGTGCTTTGATCATGTTTCAAGGCTTGAAGATTTAGAGACACTTAAAAGCAGCATCAAGAATCTTCACATGAACCGCGGGTTTGTTGGCCATCCATCGCCTGGTTTATTGAAGTTCCCAGGTGGATTGCGAAAGCTGCATTTAAGTACGATGGGTTTTCCTTGAGAATACATGGATGCTATTGGATCATTGCCACATCTTCAAGTACTAAAATTGCGAAGCTATGCTTTTCGAGGTCCAAGGTGGGATGTTATAGGGTAAAGCTTCTCGAGTCTCGAGTTTCTTTTGATTGAAGATTCAGATTTGGTGGAATGGACACCTGGATCTGGAACTTTTCCAATGCTTAACCATATAAACATGAAGCATTGCTACAAACCGCGAGTGTTGGACTGGCTACCTGCTAAAAATTTAGCTGGACAAATTGAGGTGGTGGACTGCAATCCTTTAGCTGTGACGTGTGCCAAGAAGTTGCAACGAAGACTTTCCACTTATATTTGGCTTACTTTGGAATCTTCTTATATATGACTCAACCTTACAAGGTTAGTACATTTTTTTTTAGATGGGAACTATCACACATTGATCGATCAAAGAAAGATTCAACCACTAAAAGAGAAATTGATTCTTTGGATCCTTCGATTTGAAGTATCAATGAGCTCATCCTCAATAAGATGATCCTCTGTTTATATTCATATACCGGTGGATTTATGTGTCGAGATTCTTTGAGTCTTTATTGATATCATTTTCATTGAGTCTTTGTTATTCCAGATGAATTTGTTTTACATTTACGATTGCACGGTGTGTCTAACTTAATATTTGGAGTTTCTGATTTGTTTATTTGAGTTGTATATATTTTGATATTTGGAGTTTCTGATTTGTTTATTTTAGGTGTGTCTAACTTAATATTTGGAATTTCGTTTTTAGTCGAATGTATGCGTAGAATGAAATGTTTTGCTTTAACCAAAATGATGGAGTCATATATTTATTTAAATTTATGATTGAATTCTATCAGATTGTTAATATATTTGAAGTGAAAAGAACCATCCAATTTTTATTGTATTTAAATCGTTGCTTGATTACAATGTTGTTTGATTATACTTTAGTTGTTGCTTCATTAAATATCAACCATTGATTTTTTTAGATCTGCTAGATATGATTCATTCTTTTTTCTCACAGGGGGATTTTTTCTTACATGATCCCTCCTACATATATATATATAGGGAGTTCAGTTCATCTCATACTAAAAGTTAATTTGTACTAAATATGAATGAATCTACACCATATTAATAGTTTAATATTGCTACTTATTAAGGGCATTTATTTCAAAAAATTAATTTATGAAAGAGGTAAAAATCTCACGAGGGTTACATCCGACCCTCAGAAGAATTTTCGTCCACAAAAATTCAAACTTTTATCGGAAATGTTCGCGTATTAGTCATTTTCTTACATTTCAATTGGTCTTTGCAGATTCATAAGATTGTCACAAATGGTTTTGACCAATTCAATACCGTTATTTCAAATCTCTTCAATTTTTCCCTACTAGTATAATCTCGGCTTCCCTTGACCTTGGGAATTCGGTATAGAATCAACTTTTGACATTAAATCACATATCTCACAATGGATTTGATTACGCACCTGAACAATCAAGCATATGAGACTTAATGGTTACACCCGACAAATATGCATTTTTGGAGCTAACCGAATTACTCTTTATAATCATTTACTACACGACGTTACTCATTTTAATATTGCTTGCATGCAAAAATGATATGGCGTTCTTAATGTAGCCTTATTATTTTTTTTCAGTCTAGGGTAGCGTCAATATAAATGAACCATAAGTAGATTTAAATTGATGTTGACACATATTGTGACTATTAGCATGCTCGAGTATAGCTCGCATGCTTAATGATATTTCTCATCATGATTCTCTACCTCTGGGTTAGAGCCTATTATTGCGGTGGTTTACACATTTCTTCGAGCATGGTTTCCACAGTTGCTCCCTGCCACCTATTATCAATTTAAATTGCATGTATTCCTTGACAATATACAAGGGCATCTTCTGTTTATTTTTCGTATGTGTGATTGTCATAGGTTTCTCGTTGCTTGTCAGTCGTATTTTAGGTAAGCTGGTGTGGTACTATTCCTTGCGATGTTGTAAGTCACTCTTTCGCTATTTCACAATAAAACACGCCGCCCAAGTCCAACCTTTAGTGCGTTGTCATAATATCAACATCCTTGTACAACGACTACAACGATTGTAGTGTTTGAGGGTTGTTTTTACTTGTCTAAGTCTCTCTTATACGTTCATGTTCCTTCATTTTTTCCTTGTACCATAATCAGATAATATATTCTTCCAATTTGAGAAATCCCTTAATAGGGTGGTGATAGTGCGCATATTGGTTACGAAAAACTTATAAATTAAATATTGTTCTCTTGTCATTCTATACTCATTGTTTACATGCATTTGCATTCCAATAAATTTCTTAAAATCATTTCATAGGATTCCTCCAAAATCTGAATAATTCATAGCTTTAGGTTGGAGTAGTTTCGTTTGTCGGTTATGTGATAATATTTGTATGGAAAAAACTTGCGTTAGGCATGCCTAAACGGTTTAGGCGGGTTTTATCCATACCCAAATGGGTTCACCCATCCCAAATAGGGTTTATTAATCCCCAATTAGGGTATATTAGATGGGTTTGGCTTGGGTTAATGGATAAAACCCGCCTAAACTATTTAGGCGTGCCTAACCTGAGACCTTCCCTACTTTTATTACTTTCTACATTGGCCCTTACCTCTTTGGCTCATTTGTGGCTTGGCCACAAGAATGTTGCATATTCTGCTTTCTATACGCATTTCGTAGAATTTTTAAGAAAACTCTCTAGTCTCTTAAAAAGGATTCTCATTCAACTTTATTATTAAGTTGCAAAGCGATGCTAAGTTAATTTTAGCATGCCGAATGTAATATCGTCATTGGCCAAAATCTCTTAGGAACTTAACACTAGACCTTAGATCCCTTACTCTGACTATGTGAGAATTATCCATTCGGTTGGGACAAGTAATATCCTCCCCTTTAGCCGTTCTACTCTCGTGTATAGCTTTGAGCACGCTTTCCGCATCTGTTACGAGTTTGCTCAGAAAAGCACCACTTACAGTGTTACTCCAATTGTTGATTTCTTGGTTAAGATTTAGGGTTATTTACCATTGTTGTCTTGGCACTAGTTGCTTAGTTCGGAATATCTCAAATGTCATCTGTTTGAACTCCGACTTTGGATTATTCATGGTATCAATTGTCAATTGGATCCGTTAGGCAGGTTGAAGAGGCTGACGACGCTTGTCTTAATCATGACCGGTATCCTTTGGCCTTCTTAGCATTTGCATTCCCAACTACATAGCAGAATAAATACTAAGTGGTACCATGTATTGATCCTTATACAAAGGTTGAAAATTTTTCTTTCAAGCTAAATCATTTCCCCATGTAGAAACACTAGTTTCCAGAGTCAACGAAGGGTTACCCAAAGTTCTACCTATCGATTTTCATCAAAGAATCTTTTCGGTTAGACTTCCCATAACTGAAGATGGTGGGAGCTAAAATTGTGAATTTAAACGCATAGTTCACTCCTCTAGGTCAATGGGGTGACTATTAATTATGACAATAAAATTGTAGAGATAATAGCGAAGCGCTCAGAGCAAAAGCTAAAATGAACAATGGGTACACTAGTGTGACATGTTTCAGAATGCACGCATAAGGGTACCTCCTTAAAAAAATTATATTATATATTTTAAGAATTACAGGACGATAATTTAAATGCGTAAAAAATAGTAGTATGATGGTCAAGGGATTTTAATCCAAGCATAAATTTGTAACAATCCTTTTACAATGCGCCCGACATATGCATTCAGGTATAAGATTAACTACAGAACACATGATGAGAAGTTCTAAAAGTTTGATCAATACAAAAAGATATAGAAGCTAGACTTCATCACTCATAAAGTTCACACGAAATCTACTCACCAATACTATCTATATCATCTATATCTCATGTAGGGTTATTGCTCCTTGATATCAATGACATCTAGCTCCCTCTAGTTCTGCTCATCTGGGTAGGTTTGGTCTCTCTATAGGACCAATAGTATTCTCTATGTACTTGTCAATAAAGTCGGACGGTATCTCTGGCACTCGAACATAGGGTCTAGCCGGTGGCTCCTCGCTCTAGAGGTACAACTCTTTAGTTTGTCGAATGAACCAAATACAATCATATCTTTTAACTACCTTATAAGGGAACACCTTAATATAGAATCCTGATAAGTCTGTCACCCATGGGCGCCACTCCTGTGGTGCTGCTAGGACTATTTTTAGGATGCCCACAACATCATTTGCTCCTGCAAAAATCTCCCAAGCCTCCTGGTGTAGGCATAAGGTGCCCGAGAATCTTATTCTCACATATCAGGGATCACAAGACGAGGTCTATCTCCATGTCCATCATCTAGTACGCTAAAATCATACCCATCTTTTTTCTTGATTACATAAGGATGGTTGAGACTCAATTAGGACAGTGGGATGGTCCTGCTTAGATTAAGTTGGTTGCTCGATGTAGGTATGAGTTACTCCACTTTGAATTCGACTAGTGAGGTCTAGTTAATTTAGAAGAAAAGACTTGATTAGAGAAAAAATTGACAAGTCCATGTTACCATTATTAGCTAAAAGGGGGTCTTGGTGAGTTGGTTCAATGGACTAGATACTTGGTAGGTAGGAAGGGTGTTCATTTCACGTAATATTTATACACGTATCATGGGCGTTGAAAGATCTTTTTCAGTCGATGCCTCTTATTGTCAACAGGTTGTCCTTCCAATTGTGTACTCGGTGCTCTGATCAGGTTTATCGTAAACTTCAATTTCATTGAGTTCCACTCTTACAGCCCTATACAAGATTCATCGAATTCCATGTAGCCTTTTCTTCGCATGTAAATGAGTCCTTAGAGGCAAAACCTATGTTTTAGTTGCTTCTTGCAACACTTAGTTGACTTCTTTGTATATTTCCTTGTATGCTAGTTTGTATGTACTTCTATTCATTTTCTAGGGTTCTATTGATCATCATCCATAATAATTGTTTAACGATAGTTTAAGAAGTCGTATTCTATGATACTTCTTTAGTGTGAGATATTACGACTAACTTATTCGCCCTGCATCATAATATTCTTGTAATGGTGGTAGTATCATGGTCAATTGAGCTTAAGGTTCACTTCCGTAATGATGTACTTCTTCCTTTTACCCTTACTACGTAGTGAAAGATCAATAATGTGAAAATGATTTATCACGTATAATTGAACATACTCAACTCAAGTTCTCTCCCTTAGCATTGTCGTTCTCATTCGTCCATCCAGTTGTGTGTCATGACATTAACCTATCGTCCTTAGGACATAATGTTGGTTATGGTTAGTTTGTAGATGTACTAAACAAAATTTTGCTTCCACCCATTCAAACACATTGAGGTCGACTTAATTTGTTTGAATCCTGAGTCACAAGAGAATACTACATTGGTAAGATCAAATGTATACATTATAAGTTCGAGCATTTTAATTCAAAAAGTGAATGGAAGAAAATGGATCTCAATCTGGAGTGGTCGATTGCATTTAATCATTTGTCCTGCTCTTCAAGTAGACAACTGCATCTAAATCGATCATTTTTTTCTTGTATAATGTAATTTGATTCAACTATCGTACATAGACTACAACCATGATGGTCGACTACATGCTAAAAAACGAATGTGTTTTCTTTTGGTTATTCATATTCTATAATGATTTTTCTCATGAAGTGTCGCATTTGTTTCACTATATGGAGGGAAGTATTCCTAAACTACACAACTCATTCGATTTAAAATATGTAGATCACTTCGTAAGTAGATATAGTTATCCATTCACTTCATTATGATATCCCCTCATAGGGTAGTATGTTGGTGTATCAGTTTGTGATAATTCTGAATGGGATGTAAAAAGAAATGAAGAAATATTTAGTGGTCGACTGAGATTTCAGGATGATTTATTGAAACTATGAGATGAGTGACTTTGTCGCATGATCGACTGGTTAGCCAAATGATCAACTCTTTCGTATTAATGGTGATCAACTTCTTGCATTCGTTTGACTGTTTCTGCAAGATGGTTGTCTTCGACATTTCAATTTTCATTTGGGTGAACATTGTAGTTTCAATCGACCTTCATGTCAGTTGGGCGTTTCATATGTACGTGGCATGTCACGGCGCTGCTCGTGGTTTGTGAACATCACATATTCTTCCTGATTATCTCGAATATATTTCCATATACTTATTCATATTTAATTCCCTATGTGCGTTATCACACAACATAACTTTGAATCAAGGAAATATAAATAACTTAATTCAATTGGTCCAATATCTCGAAAGCGTACCTTAAGTTGCGGCGATGGAGGGGGTGCTGTGGGGTTCTTCCATTCTATTTCGAATCAAGGATCATATATGAAGAATAAGTTTAATAACAAATAAAAATTTCCCATCAATCAAACATAGTTCATGATGAGGAACAATAAGTTCATACAATACAAGAGTCCTAAGAACGGACAAATTCATTAAGGAGGTTTCAAAATCTCAAGACATTTACATCAAAGGATATCATGCTCGATCTCAATACATACAGATTAAATTGAAATGACAAGAGAAACACCAATCAAGTTTTAATAGCTCATGCAAGAGAACAATTAAAAACAAATTGCATGTGCTAAAACAACGAAGTCACGTGATAAGCTTCAAAGATTAAAGACATAGAAGCTTAAGAACGTCATGTTTGAGCATAAAATAATAGCTTTGAACTAAATTTGGGAAACCTCGAATTGAAAAGGTCTTTTGGTAGAGAGCACAAGAAAAACCTAGGCTCTGATACCACTTATGTCACAGCCCAAAATGGGGCCCATGCAGCAGTCCCGTATGTTGATAAATATGCTTAAGACACATTAAACAAAAATAATTGAAAAATGGAAATAATCAATTATCTAGTGCGCAAAAGAGTATTTAGGCGGCAGAAGTATTCAATCACCAAGTATAAGAGACAAATAATGAAACATGTGATCACAATAGATAATGAATAACATTATTATCCAAAAAGTTAGATGGAACATATGGTTAGGATTTGAAAATAATATACAAGATGATAAGATACAATGGAAGGAGCATGAGAAATTCAAAGAACTAATATGAACTAAGTTCAGACATATGAAATGGATCACGAAATTGAATCGAAATTAGTTCATAATTAAAGGAAGATGGTCAGTTCAATACCAAATCAACAACTCTAAAAAAAATGGATATCAAAAGTGAAGCTATGTATGAAGACATAGCTCATGGCTCAATACCCAAAAGAATCAACAGGAATACATGGAAGAAAGGAATAGCAAATAGATACATTATACAAGTATAAAAACAAATGCTATAAGCTTTAACAAAACCTCGGAAGAACCCCCACGCAGTATCACCTCCCGCTCCATCACCTGCAACCTGCACATTTAGAAATATGTAGAGGGCTGAGTACATTGATTGCACTCAGTAGACACATGCCCAAATCATACAATAGTATATGTATGTAATGTCAGTATATTCACACAGCAAACACAAGGATTTTAGAGAAATTCTTGTGATTGCCAAATAAGATTTTTCCTCACCGGGCATGCCCAACTCATTCATGTTACCAAACCATCAATTCTTATCAACTTTCATCCAATTTATACGGGAGTGGCCTCTCGCCGTTCACTGTAACCAGTGAGAGTTCCAACTGGTCCATAAGTGCACTAGGTCCTGCATCATTCGCAGAGGAATACATCGATCGCGATCGTTAATTCAAATTTCCCAATATAACATACAAGTTATGGTACCAAAACCATTTTTACTAACATACTACTTTTATACTAACGTACTACTTTTATTAAAGCAAAAAAAACATCATTCTATCATTCGAAAAGAATTTTTGAAAAGTGATCATGCTTTTGAATTTTATATAGTAAGAAAGCGCATCTTTTGTCATGTACGATCAACTGTTATTTAGTTCCACTCGTGGATGCCACTTTGACATTCTCGTCTAGTCCTAGAAAGAAATTAGTTTCAAGTTACTACGGCGTCAATGCATAGTTCTAGCTAGTTGCTAACTCTAGAATCGATACTTAGAATACATACAATCATCTTAATTCAATATCATAGGACAAATGGTGCATGATTAGTTTTACTAAAAGGCTGACATACACAAGGTGGATTAAATTAGTTTTACTAAAAGGCTGGCAGCATGGTATGCCGATGGACAAATGGTGCATTAAACTTACTTTCGGTATTCGGATTACGCTAATTTTCATAAGACATGGTGCTAACAAGTTAGGGAACATATATATGGAGAAAATTAGGCCTAATCATACACCAATAGTCGCAGTGAACTCAATAATTAGGCAGACGTACATGATTTTCAGGTTCGACATCAAATGTTCACCGATCTACCACAGGTGTCACCTATGTCGTTAGGGGCTGAGATGAATTCACAAACTACCTAAACTTAATTATTTAATGTATGAATGTTCTTAAATAATTAGACTTACGAGGGTCTAGACTTATGTGGTGCCGAGCATACTATTCATGATCATAAACATGTAAAAATGCAACTATTAATGCTCTCATTCCATATCATCGATCGTGTTGGAGTAGTCTCAATATAACTCGAGGAAGTAGTTCGAGTGGGTCGAGGAGACTAGTCCGGTAAAGTGGGTCGAGCTGTGTAGGTCGAGGAACTCGAGGAGCAGTTTGAGTTGGATAGATATGGAAAATATATTGTGTATATCTTGTTTCCTTGTTGGAAAAGATTTTATCCTTATTGATATTAGATTTGGATAGGTATAAATCTATTTTAGATAGATTTATGTTTAAATATATACTACCATATCTAGGTTTTATATTCCTTATGTGATTAGGAATATCTCCCTATATATACCCCTGCTCCCCACCAATTGTAATTGTCACATACTTTGTATTTTCTTCACCATAATAATATCATCACCGAGGAGGCTTGAAGAGTGGACGTAGAGCTTACGCTCGAACCACTATAATTCTTTGTGTTCTTGTATTTTTTCTGTTAGTTATTTGTGTCGCAATTGCTTCAATTCACAACAAATTGGTGCGGTGAACGTGGATAGAGAAGGATTGCGATGGTTTCAGCTAAGTTCGAGGTGGAGCGCTTCACGGGATTGAATGATTTCGGTTTGTGGAAGTTGAAGATGCAAGCGTTGTTTGTGCAACAAGGCTTGGATGGTGCCTTGAATGGAGAGGCTGGGTTACCTGACACGATGACGGAGGAACAGAAGAAAGATACACTGGCGACGGCGCACAGTGCGCTGATTCTGAGTCTCGGAGATACGGTGTTGAGGAAGGTGTCGAGGACCAAACTGGAATCCTTATATATGAAGAAGTCCCTGGCGAATCGGCTCTATCTTAAACAATCGTTGTATTCGTTTAAGATGCAAGAGGGAAGACCGATCAACGAGCAGCTTGACGAGTTCAATAAGTTGATCCTCGATCTGGTAAATATCGATGTGGCGATAGGAGATGAGGATCAGGCATTGATGTTGTTGAGTGCGCTGCCAAAGAGTTATTCGAACTTCAAGGAAGCCTTAATGTATGGAAGAGAGTCATTGACCGTGGATGAGGTTCAGTCTGCTCTAAGTTCGAAGGAGTTAAATGAGAATAACGAGGAGCGAGAGAACTCTCATGGAGAAGGCTTGGTGGCTAGGGCGGCTCGAGGAAGACCGGAGATGAGGAACTCCAACAGGGGAAGTTCGAGGTCAAGGTCGAGGCCAAAACCAGGATCACAGCCAAAGGTCAAGTGCTTTCTCTGCCAAAAGAAGGGACATATCAAAAGAGATTGTCCGGAGAGGCAGACAAAGCAGGAGCAGAAGCAGCAAGCGGATGTAGTTGTTGCTGAGCAGGAATATGACTCTGGAGAGGCATTGGTGATTTCGAATGAGCGCTCGGAGAGGTAATGGATATTGGATTCAGGTTGTACATTCCACATGACACCTAATAAGTCATGGCTCGAAGGGTTCGAGGAGCAGGAGAACTCGAGTGTTCTTCTGGGTAACAATAAACCATGCAAGGTGGTTAGAATGGGTTCGGTGAGGATTAAGATGCACGATAATACAGAAAGGGTACTTCGAGGTGTAAGGTACGTTCCGGAGCATAAGAGAAACTTGATCTCTTTGGGGATGCTCGACGAACTGGGTTACACGATCAAGATGGAAGTTGGGACTTTGAAGGTGTGCAAAGGATCCCTGGTCTTGATGAAAGGAGCTCGAAGGAATGGAATATACACTCTGATGGGGAGCACGGTGATCGGGGAGGCTTCGATAGTGATGGTTGACAAGTCAGTACTGTGGCACAGGCGACTCGGTCACGTTAGTGAGAGGGGGCTGTAGGAGTTATCGAAGCAAGATCTGTTGCTCGGGGATAACATCAGAGAGCTGGATTTCTGTGAGAATTGCATCTATGGGAAATCTCACCGGGTAAAGTTCGGAGTAGGTCGAGAGAGAGCTCGAGGAACTCTGGACTACATCCACTCAGATCTATGGGGACCTTCAAGGGTCAGTTCGAATGGAGGAGCGAGGTACTTCATGAGCCTCATTGATGATCACTCAAGGAAGGTGTGGGTGTACATCTTGAAGAATAAGAGTGATGCTTTGGAGACCTTCAAGAACTGGAAAGTGCTGATCGAAAATCAGACTGGAAGGAAGGTGAAGACGCTGCGAACTGACAATGGCCTTGAGTATTGCTCGAAGGAGTTCGAGAGATACTGTTCGAAGCACGGTATTGCGAGGTACTAGACAGTGTCTGGTACACCTCAGCAGAACGGATTGGCGGAGAGGTACAATCGGACGTTGCTAGAAAGAACGAGGTGCATGCTGTTCGGTGCAAAGTTACCCAAGTCGTTCTGGGCAGAAGCAGTGACTACTGCAGCTTATTTGATCAACCGGTGCCCCTCAACTGCACTAGGTTTCAAGACACAGGAAGAAATATGGTCTGGTCATCCTCCGGATTTTAGCAACCTTAGAGCTTTTGGTTGCGTGGCTTATGCTTACATCAAAGGAGATAAGCTTGGGAGGACGACATTGAAATGCATATTCATTGGGTACCCCGAAGGAGTGAAAGGGTACAAGGTATGGTGTCTCGAGTCGGATGTAAGAAAGTGCATCATTAGCAGAGATGTGACGTTCAAGGAGGAGCAGGTTGGAGATCTGGATAAGGGGGCCGGGGAACGGGAAAATATCCTTGAGAAACAAGGTGGTGCTTCGGAGGAACAGTCTGACAAGGTCGAAGGAGATAGATCAGTTGCTGAGATTGAGGTGGAGCCGACCAGTGGGTCGAAGAGAGTACCTCAGGTGGATGGCGAGATCGAGGTGGTTCGAGGGTCAGGTGCGCTTCAAGATTATAATCTCACGAGAGATAGGGAACGAAGACAGATAAGACCTCCCACTCGATTCAGATATGCTGATGTGGTAGCATATGCCTTTGTTATGGCGGAAGAGGTAGAGCTGGATGATACTGAGCCGAAGAGCTATACCGAAGCCATAACTTGTAAGGAGAGGCTCAAATGGCTCGATGCCATGAAGGAGGAGATGGACTCCTTGATGAAGAATAACACCTGGGAGTTGGTGGATAAGCCGGGGGAGAAGCAATCGATAGTTAGCTGTAAGTGGATCTTCAAGAAGAAACAAGAGGTTTCTTGGGTTAGATTCAAGGCTAGACTAGTTGCTCGAGGCTTCATGCAACGGGAAGGTGTGGATTATGGCGAGGTGTTTGCGCCAGTGGTGAAACAAACGTCTATAAGGCTGATATTGTCGTTAGTTGCTCGGTACGACATGGAGTTGGAGCAACTGGATGTAAAGACCGCATTTCTGTACGGAGAGCTGGAGGAAAGGATCCTTATGACGCAGCCCGAGGGCTTCGAGGAAGCTGGTAGCGGGAGAAGGTGTGTCTTCTCAAGAAGTCATTATATGGATTGAAGCAGTCTCCAAGGCAGTGGAATAGGCGGTTCGACAAGTTCATGATTCAGCAGGACTTTGTTCGATGCAAACATGACCCATGTGTATATTTTCGAGGTGAAGATATGCAGACTCGAATTTATCTACTGCTTTATGTAGATGATATGCTGATAGCAAGTCGAGATAAGCAAGGGATAGCCGAACTGAAGGAAGCTCTGAGTCAGGAGTTCGAGATGAAGGATCTCGGTTGTGCTCGAAGGATCCTGGGTATGGAAATAGTTCGAGACAGGGCTCGGAAAAGACTCACATTATCTCAAGAGGGATACTTGATGAAAGTTCTTGAGAATCATGGAATGAAGGATGTAAAGCCTGTGCTCACTCCGTTAGCAGCTCATTTCAAGTTGAGTGCTGCTGGGAAACTCGACAAGGAGGAAAGGGAGTTTATGAGAGGTGTTCCTTATGCGAGCGTTGTCGGTTCGTTGATGTATGCTATGGTCTGTACGAGACCGGATCTTGCTTATGCTCTCAGCATGGTTAGTAGGTTCATGGCCGAACCTAGGAAAGAGCATTGGGTAGCTCTGAAATGGGTCCTCAGGTATGTTCGAGGGACAGTTCGAAAGGGTCTAGTTTTCGAGGATGATGGTTCGAGCTTGAGGCTTCCAGTTGAAGGGTTTGTAGACTCAGATTATGCAGGATGTATGGATACGAGGAAGTCATTGACGGGTTTTGTGTTCACATCGTATGGAACGGCGATTAGTTGGAGAGCAAGTCTGTAGAGGGTAGTTGCCTTATCTTCGACGGAGGCGGAGTACATTATCTTGACCGAAGCGATTAAGGAAGGTCTGTGGTTGCTCGGATTCATGAATGAACTGGGGATTGATCAAGGAAAAATGATGGTTTCCTGTGATAATCAAGGTGCTTTGCAGTTGGCAAAGACTGATGTTCATCATGAGAGAACTAAGCACATCGATGTGAAGTTCCATTTTATAAGAGATGTGGTTGCAGTCGGAGAGGTCGAGCTGCACAAGGTCAATACTCTCGATAATCCTACGAATATGATTACGAAGCCAGTTCCAAGTACTAAGTTTGAGTACTGTTTGGAACTGATCAAACTGTTGAAGTCGAACTGAAGAGGAGGTGCCAAGCCGAGGTGATATTGAGCCTAAGGTGGAGAATTGTTGGAGTAGTCTCAATATAACTCGAGGAAGTAGTTCGAGTGGGTCGAGGAGACTAGTCCGGTAAAGTGGGTCGAGCTGTGTAGGTCGAGGAACTCGAGGAGCAGTTCGAGTTGGATAGATATGGAAAATATATTGTGTATATCTTGTTTCCTTGTTGGACAATATTTTATCCTTATTGGTATTAGATTTGGATAGGTATAAATCTATTTTAGATAGATTTAGGTTTAAATATATACTACCATATCTAGGTTTTATATTCCTTATGTGATTTATATTCCTTATGTGATTAGGAATATCTCCCTATATATACCCCTGCTCCCCACCAATTGTAATTGTCACATACTTTGTATTTTCTTCACCATAATAATATCATCACCGAGGAGGCTTGAAGAGTGGACGTAGAGCTTACGCTCGAACCACTATAATTCTTTGTGTTCTTGTATTTTTTCTGTTAGTTATTTGTGTCGTAATTGCTTCAATTCAGAACAGAACGCAACTAAATTTTATCGAGACACTCTAAACATGCATATTAAGGTAAGAAATATGTCCCACGGTGTTTGGTTTTGGTTTGGTAGGTCATCAAGTTAAAAGACACAAAGTTGTTAAAAGCTGTCCCAAAATGCATTTCTATACTCAAGCAAATTTGCAATATTTTGGCTGAAATGAGACCATTTTGTAAAATACATTACTAATACAAGTAGAATGATTTTAAAATTCTCCCTTTTTGAGCAAACAACTAGAAACTTCAAATAATGATACCATGTAATTAGATTTTACCAAAAGACATCCACACATTCATGACAACTATAATATTATGGTTAAAAACAGAGCTCACCCGAAATAGGGCTGAACGATGCATGATTTTACATAAATTCATCTTCAGAGATATAGACTTCATATTTTGTAGGAACCCTCCTATATATGTATAGGTTCCTAGGAAAAATCCATGAAAACTAAAACTATGAGGAAGTACACTTTCAAGATATATCTTTACACTTAGTCACATATTTGACACATGAATTTCAAATGCACATAACTTTTGACGCACAACTCCGATTAATGCTCATAACCTATTAAAATGCTCCCAATACAATTTAGTTTCAGAATTTTTAAGTTTCATGCTTTAATGAGGTCGGATAAATTTCTGAAAACTGCATAATATCAACGGACTGGATGCTGTCAAAAAGAGATTTGGTATTTTGCATGAATGACAAGATTTCTATTGCATCTCTAGCCTCTCAAACATCAATGTATCACTTCAAGTCACATTTTCAGAGATTAAACACATGTAAAAGAGATATATTGATTAAGTTCTACCTAGGTTTTATACCATTAAGCTTCTCTAGTTCTACTCGTGGATGCCCCTTTGACGTTCTCGTTGAGTCCTAGAAAAAAATAGTTTCGAGTTAGTACGGCGTCGATGCATTGTTCTAGCTAGTTGCTAACTCTAGAATTGATACTTAGAATACATACACTTATCACAATTCAATATCAAAGGATCAGCAAAAACCTAAATAAACAGACTCACGGATTGAATGGCTCAATTAGATTAGAATTCGAAGACATACAAAGGTGGATTAAATTAGTTTTACTAAAAGGCTGGCAGCTTTGTATGCCGATGGAAAATGGTGCATTAAACATACTTTCAGTATTCGGAATAGGCTAATTTTCATAAGACATGGTGCTAACAAGTTAGGGAACATATATATGGAGATAATCAGGCCTAATCATACACCAATAGTCACAGCGAACTAATTAATTAAGCAGACGTACATGATTTTCAGGTTTGATATCAAATGTTCACCGATCTACCACAAGTATCACCTATGTCTTTAGGAGCTGAGATTAATTCATAAACTCCCTAACCTTCATTATTTAATGTAGGAATGTTCTGAAATAATTAGACTTACGAGGGTCTCGACTTATGTGGTGCCGAACACACTATTCAAGATCATAACATGTAGAAATGCAACTATTAATACTCTCATTCCATATCACCGAATGCAACCAAATTTTATCGAGACACTCTAAACATGCATATTAAGGAAATAAATTTGTCTCAAGGTATTTGAGCTTGGTTTGGAAGGTCATCGAGTTAAAGACACGAATTGGTTAAAAGCTGTCCCAAAATGCATTTTCCATACTCAAGCAAATTTGCAATATTTTGGCTGAAATGAGACCATTTTGTAAAATACATTAAAAATACAAAAAGAGTGATTTTGGAATTCTCCCTTTTTGAGTAAACAACTAAAAAAATTCAAATAATGATACCCTATAATTAAATTTTACCAAAAGACATCCACCCATTCATGACAACTATAATATTGTGGTTAAAAACAGAGCTCACCCGAAACAGGGCTGAACGATGCATGATTTTACATAAATTCATGTTAAGAGATATGGACTTAATATTTTGTCGGAACTCTCTTATATATGTCTAGTGTCCTAGGAAATATCCATGAAAGATAAAATGATGAGGAAGTATGCTTTCAAGATATATCTTAACACTTCGTCACAAATTTGACACATGAATTTCAAATACACATAACTTTTGATACATAAC
Organism: Plectranthus barbatus; assembly: GCA_026898455.1. Lineage (NCBI taxonomy): Eukaryota > Viridiplantae > Streptophyta > Magnoliopsida > Lamiales > Lamiaceae > Plectranthus > Plectranthus barbatus. The sequence goes on from JAPKLW010000351.1 coordinate 199,118, forward strand.
TCTGATTAATGCTCATAACCTATTAAAATGCTCCCAATAAAATTTAGTTTCATAATTTTCGAGTTTCATGATTTAATGAGGTTTGATAAATTTCTTAAAACTGCATAATATCAACGGACTGGATGCTGTCAAAAAGAGATTTTGTATTTAGCACGAATGACATGAGTTCTATTGCATCTCTACCTTCTCAAACATCAATGTATCACTTCAATTCACATTTTCATATATTAAAAACATGTAAAAGAGGTATATTGATCAAGTTCTACCTAGGTGTTCAACCATTAAGCATTATGCTAGTAGCAAATCATCAACAAGACAACAAAATCACCACCAAATCAACACTAACCACTCAAATCTCAACCAACAAGCCCTTACTCCATCTAAAACTAAAATACAAGTTAATATATCATATCTATACTCAAATTCTACACATATTACACCAATAACATAAAAGAAAGGAAGTAGGGAGTGAGAGACACACATACATTAGGTGCTGAAAATTTTCAGCACAAAGACGAAAGAAGGTTGACAGTTTTCGGGCCTCTCCTTGGCTCTAATCTTCGATTTCCTTGTTTAATAAATCTTGGTGATTTCCTTGTTCTGAGAAGAACAAGAAAACATCCAACCATCCAATTTGAAGGCTGCGGGGTGTGTCCTCACTTCAACCTAAAGAAGGAGTAAGCTTATAAGGGATTTCTGGGCGAGTGACGTCAGCAGACCGAAGGACGGAGGTTTCGAGCGAGCTGACCATAGATCGTGAGAAGGTTTATAATACTGAAACTTAGTGGATTCCCGATTAAGTTTGGAAGAATGGACGTAGGACTTTGATTCCGAACCACTATAAATATCCTGTCTTATTTACTTGCTTTATTTATGTTTCTGCACTAAGCTTACTTGCATAATTGAACCTTCAATACTTGACTAGGTATTGAAGTGTATATCCTTAAACTTATTTTACAACTTCAGAGATAAACTAAATTTTGGAAAAACTGAAAACTGAGTCAAATTCAGTTTTAAGTACAAGTGCGAGAATATTAAACTTCTACTGCATACTTTATTACTTTGATTTTGGGATCAACAAGTGGTATCACGCGCCAAGGTTGTCTTTACAGACTAATCGATTGTGTTGAGTCGCTTCGGACCAGATCTCTTTTCCTTGCACTTGTTTTTGTGATGGTTGCTTAAGCTCAGGTATAAAGATGGCTCACATCACCAAGCTTCACAAATACTCCGTGGAGAATTTCAATATCTAGAGGAAGAGGTCCTTGATCATGTTGAAGAACATCCATCCAAAATGGCGAATATCAGAGCAAATGGACCGATCAAGATTAGAAAATCAACACTTTTCTCAGTGGAGGCGATGGCCCGGAGATCATAGAGAAACCCTATGCTGAGTGGACTACTGAAAATATAGCACGGTCTCACCTGGATGCTGTGGCCTTGGAGATGATCCTTCAATCTCTACCGGAAGCTCTAGTTGTCGAAACACTAAAGTATGACACGGGAAAAATAGGTTTGGGATTTCCTCGGCACTCTTTGCCAAGAGACCAATCAAATGAAAAGAAATAAACTTCAAAATTGTTTAGATTAATATTAATCTTTTCAAATGCTTCTCGGTGAAAATATTAAATCTTTGGAAGAAAGGTTTAATGCCATTGTTTGTGAACTAAAGAACTTGGGGAGAGAGTATACTGTTGCAGATTTGAATGCGAAGATTCTCTCCAAGATGCCCAAGAAAGATTGGTATGTCAAAACCACGAGCTTGAAGGACAAAGACTTGTGAAAGATGTCGATGAAGGACGTGTTCGCTCAATTACAAGCCCATGAGTGGGATATACAAATGGCGAATAGGAACGAAGTCGTCCGTAGTGTTAGCACAAAACTCAGAGATGAGGCGGCCTTCTTCGTGAAGAAAGATTTCAAGTAGAGACCACATAAGCCGTATCAAGCTAAACAATCATATGGTCAAACCTCTGAAGAAAGAGGAAGAGAGCTCAGTTGCGGAGCTTGAGGAATAGATGCGGAAGCTGACAAAGAATTTGGAAAAGGCCGAGGCCATGTCTGAAGGTTCACAAACAAATGAACAAAAGTTCAACGAGTGACCACCGAAGGCCTTCTTTGAATGCAACTCACCCAACCATCTCAAGTATAAGTACCCGCTGTTGTTTAAGGAGGAAAGAGAACGTCTGCAGAGGATCTTCAAAAAGAAAGCCTCTAGAGCGGTTGCTAAAGCCATGTGTCACGAACTGAAGTTCCAAACATTTCAGACAACGATGATGGCTACTACAGTCCTGATGATGAAGCCGAGTAGGAAGCCTTCCTGGTTCTCATTGCTAAGCTTGGGGAGGAAGCATCAGAAGATGAATAACAAGAACCAGAAACTGAGACACAAAGTATGGTAACTACTGCTAACTTAGTTTCTAGTTCTGATGCATGCATGGAAGAGGACACTGAATCTATTTGCTCAGATTCAGATGATGTCTCTCTAGAATCTCTTGCTAAAGAGTTTTCAAAGTTTTATAAATTAAAAAGTATTTTAGTTGGTAAAGATTTTTCACTAAACCTTGAAGTTTCAAATCTGACCAAGGAGATCAAAGGACTGAGGTCACTTAGTGAAGAATTGACTAAAATTAAGGAAGTACACTCCATTCTACTTAAAAATTTTCAAAATCTTTCAGAAGAGTGTGATTCCTTAAAACTGAAAATTTCTAGTGATCAAAGACTTATTTGTTCACTTTATTATAGCACTAGCAAGGTTTCAGAGGCCCTGGGTATTCAAAGAGACCCATCTAACAAATCAGGGCTAGGATTTTCAGAAAATGTTTTGAGCAATCACGCATCAATTTCTGAAACTGGAAAGGTATCTGATCACCATTTTAAAAGGAATTCTAGTTTAGAAGTTAAGTTGCTAGGTAAAGGAGTAGTCAGTTCTGACAAAAACTCCTTTTTGGCCTATCAGGGCAAGGGATAAAAGTCAGTTTTTAAACTGAACTAAGTTCCGAACTTAAAAGTAATTCAGCTTCAAAACTGAATAAGCCTGAAATGAAGGCAACAATGCTGAAGAAGTGGGTTAAGCAATCTACTCCAAATGCAGGGAAACCCACTTGATATGTGTGTAAAATGACCTATTTTTCGATGTGTGAGCGTGCATGTTTGTGGCCATTTTACCTTCATATCATATGTTTTTGTCGTTCTTTTGTCTTGTTTTTGTGTTTTCGTGTTTGAAATGATGTAGGATACATTTGAGCATAATATAGCGTATTTTGGAGAGTTTTGGAGGAAAATCGTCCAAGTATGAAGTCCGAGGAGGCTAAGTTCGCCCGAGCGGTGCAAAAAGAGGAGTTTTGGGAGCTTGGAGGAGTTGCCCGGCAGAGCGGTGTGCAGGCTCGGCCGAGCTGCCCGACAGAGAGCTCGCTCGGCCGATCGGTGTGTAGGCTCGGCCGAGCCGTGGAACAGAGACCTCGCTCGGCCGAGCCTGCCTCGCTCGGCCGAGCCTGGTTGGGCTTCCCATTTCCCCGCGGATCTTCTGGAGGCTCGGCTAGCCAACTTTGGCTCGGGTGATCCGAGGCCCTGTTTGCTCATTATAAAAGGGGGAAAACTGGTTATTTTCAGAACTAATTCATAACTTTTGATAATTTTAAATAACCACCTCCTAAATTCTCTCTACGATTCCCATTTCCATCTCTTCCAAAACCTCACCCAAGGTATCAAGGAGCTAATTAATCAATCATTGGAGAAGAATTGAAGATCCAAGGGGGTAGATCAAGACCTAGCAAATCCAATTGGGTAAGATTTCACTTTTTACTTATCAATTGTAATGGATGTAATTGATTTCAACTTTGTATTTTTACAATTGAGAGGTATGTTTCTCTAATTCAATTTGGATGTTAATTTGAACAAGGATGCATGAAGATTAGGTTTAATAATTGTTTGTTTACTTTCCTACGAGGGGTTGATTTGCACTTGAGCTTGTTCATACCTATTAGATGTAGGTAATAGCCAATCTATAGGTAGTTGATGTGAACGTTGCAGCCAATATGCGGACGGAATCGTCGTGAAAATTGCATAATCATATAGTTTTAGTTCCAATCCATGTGCGGGGCTAGGATTGTAGGGCAATAATCGACAGACGTTTTGGAGTGAGTTAGGGATTGATAACGTAGCTGTTTGAGATTTCTAATTTCATCAACGGACAATTCACCGGTACAAAGGGGATTGACTAGAAAAGAGTCGGTTGCTCAACCTCATAGGAATTAAAACTTGTTTACATCAATGATTAACCTAATTGGATTAAATCTACGTTTATTTCAACATCTTATCTACCTCATTTGAGTATTTGTTTGTCTTTGTTTACCAATGTGTGGAGAGAATTTAATGATTGTTTTGAGACTTGATATTGATTGTAGGTTTAATTCATTGCCTTGTTATATGTTGTTAGCATAGGTTTAAATTGATTACCTAGTTTGATATAAATCACTCAACGATTTTATGTTACCTAGCTATTAGACTTTGCTATAGTATCCCGGTAATCTAGCGGGCGAAGGGAAGAAGGACCTGGATTTGACAAATTTTATTCTTGTGTAGCTAAGAGTATAATTTTTATTGAACTTTTAGCCGCATCACCACTTCAGCAACCAAAACTGAGATTCGTAAGAAGTTAGTAAGCCCGGACTTTTGAAATCTGAGTTCCTACAATCATACTTCTTATGAAAGGAGGACTAATCCGAGTAGGAGGGACAACTACTTGAGGTCTGAGCCCAATCATTTCTCTTATTCAACGGCTAGAAACTTAGTTTCCAAGATTTGAACAGAAACTTAGTTTCTAGATACATGGTTTCTAGGAACTCAGTTCCAGGGAACTCAGTTTCTCGTAAGAATTTGCACACTCCCACAATTCTTTGTCACATGCATCCAAATAACATTCATATTACAGAAGGAAGAGAAAGGTAGAGAATCTTTCACCTAAGCATAAGGTGAAGCAAGTATGGATTCCTAAGGGATGGATTTTGAAAACTAACCCTGTAGAAGCTTGGGTACCTAGTGTCTAACATTCTTTGTGATGCAGGTACAGGGTCACCGGAGTCAGCTCAAGAATGAAAAGAGAGCATGGATTCTGGATAGCGGGTGCTCAGCTAACATGACCGGAGAGAAGGACATACTCTCACAACTAGAAATTGCAAGAGGACCCCCTGTATTTTTTGGAGACGATTCCATGGGGATAGTCACATGCAATGGATGCATGGAATACAATGAATCACTATAAATAACGTATCCCTGATCAACAACCTCAACTACAACTTGCTGAGTATAAGTCAGCTTATCCAGAACGATATGAGGTGATCTTTGCTGAAGCTGAATGCTCAATAAAAGACAAAGATTCTAAGAATATCGCACTCAAAGGAATCATAAAAGGTAGCATTTAAATCGTAGATTGGGAGAGCGGCCAATATGACACTTGCCTTGCTGCAACAAGCTCATACCAAGAAGGAACCAATTGGTTGTGGCATAAGAGGTTAAGCCATCTAAACTTCCAATCAATCAGACACCTGGCAAAACATAAGTTGGTGGAAGGACTTCTAAAAATTAGGTTTCAAAAGGAAGGTGTCTACCGACCATGCAAGATGGGGAAGTAAACCAAGGCACCATTCCAAAACCGCCCCATCAAAGCAAGCACGTATAGGATCTTGGAGCTGCTGCACATGGACTTGTTTGGACCAGTCAAACCACCCACCATTGGAGGCAAAAGATTCACACTAGTAGTAGTCGATAAATACTCAAGGTACACATGGGTGAGGCTTATGAAGATCAAGAACGAGGTCAAGCTCTAGCTGCCGGAACTTATTTTACAGGTGCAAAATTACAAGAGAGTGATCGTCAAGAGGATAAGGTCTAACAACAGAACTAAGTTTTGCAATGGACCGTGGATGGATTTTCGCGCCGATGCTGGCATTGCACACGAGAAGTCAGCACCGAGGAGTCCTTAACAGTATGGCCTTGCTGAGAGACAAAATCACACTCTTAAAGAAGTCGTAAGGCCCATGCTTGCCGAAACAAGTTTGAGTGAAGGATACTGGGGAGAAGCTTTGATGACGACCTGCTATACTCTTTTTAGAAGTGCCATCAACAGTCCTCATCACAAAACTCCTCATGAGGTCTACAATGGTCATAATCCTTCAATAGCGTATTTTCGTGCTTTCGGTTATTCATGTTACATCCATAATAACAGAAAGTTGAAGTTGAATACCTTTAGTCCCAAGGTTGATGAACGTGCATTCTTTGGATATAGACACCATTCATACAAGGGATATAGGGTACTCAATAAGACTACGAGACTTGTGGAAGTAACACGCTGCATTGATTTTGATGAGTCTATTTTAGTGCGCAAGACATTAAAGGAACTGGAACTTGATGCTCGTGAGATCAAGGATGCTAGTGAGAAACTAAATTATGATAAATAAGTTATTAATACAGTTTCTCAGGCTCGATCTATGAATGAAACATCAAGTAATCTAGATGATTCAGCCGAAGTGCAGCAAGCCGAAGAGGCCAGTGATGCAATTATTCTTGCTGAGGCCATAGATTCCCTAACCTTAAATGCAGGTACAAATCAAGGGGAACCTCAAGCCAAGTAGAAACTGACTTTGGCGGCCAAAATGAAACTGACTCCGCTGATGCTGACCCTATTAAAAACGAAGAAGCTCAACCTGAAGAGGTGATTCCAGTAGATCAAAGGCTGGAGTTTGTGGAAGCAATCACCGGAGGGGAAGGATGAAATCCAGAAGTGGAAGATCAAGCTTTAAGAGAAGATCTAGCCGTGGAGGAATCAATCTTAACCTTAGTTCCAGTTTCTAAAACTGATTTTCCTTGAGATTTCATTCAACCGATCGTGGTTACTCAGCTTCAAAAGCTCAAATGGTTAAGACACCAACTGGAGGATACTGTGCTGGTCAACATTGCCAATCCAGTGCGCACGTGTTAAGGAAGTGCTTTGTTAACTTGCTTTATCTCTCAACAGCCAGAACCTATGAAGATTGGAGATGCCTTGAAATCCACAGATTGGATCATTGCTAAGCAAGAAGAGCTAGCCAAGTTCAAGCATAATGAAATGTGGTATTTGGTGACCTGACCAACTCACCAAGCTGTGATTGGAACGAAGTGGGTTTTCAAGAACAAGAGAGATGAAACAGGGAATATTGTGAGGAACAAAGCAAGGCTCATAGGAAAATGTTATGCTCAGTGTGAAGGAATTTATTTTGATGAGATCTTTGCTCCAGTAGCCAGACTCGAACCGATAAGATTGCTCTTAGCTTATGATGCGCACTACAACTTCACAGTTTTTCAGATGGATGTGAATAGTGCTTTTCCAAATGGGGAACTTAAGGAAGAAGTGTATGTTGAATAACCCCCAGGCTTCGAAGAGGGAAACCAATTTTACAAACTGAGAAAGGCTCTCTATGGGTTGAAGCAAACACCCTGAGCTTGATACAAGACTCTGTCTCAGTTTCTTCTCAAGAACAGTTTCTAGAAAAGGAAGATCGACACTATCTTGTTTAGAATTAAGTATAGTTCAAATATATGTCGATGTCATTATCTTCAGATGCAAGAACTTGAAGCTATGAGAGAGGTTTGCCCAACTTATGTAGAGCAATTTCCAGAAGAGAATTATGGGTAAACTTAGTTTCTCGATCTTCAAGTAATTCAGTCTAAAGATGGAATCTTCATCAATTAAAATTAGTATACAAAGGATTTGATAAACAAGTTTTGTCCTGAGAAGACCAAGCCCTTGAGGATCCCGATGAGCCCCCGTGCTCAGATTAATCTTGATCTAGAAGGAGAAGTAGTCAACCCAACGAGTTACAGAGGAATTATTGCATCCTTGTTATATCTGACTGCAAGTAGGCCGAATATTTCCTACTAAGTTGGAGTTTGTGCGAGGTTTCAAGCAAATCTCGAGAAGTTTCACATGGATGCTGCAAAAAGGATCGTGAAATACCTGAAAAGAACTGAGTGCTTCGATATCTGGTATCCCAAAATTGATGAACTGACTCACAATGCTTACTCGGATTCAAATTTTGGAGGATTTTAAATTGATAGAAAGACCACAAGTGAAACATGTCAGTTCATGGGTCTTAAACTAATTAGTTGGTTTGGCAAGAAGCAACACTCTGTAGCTACATCTACAGCCGAAGTTGAGTATGTAGCCGCTACAAGTTTCTGTGCTCAAGTCCTTTGGACTAAGCAGCAAATACTTGATTATGAAGTCAAAACTGGATGTGTGTCTATCTATTGTGATAACTGCAGGGCAATGTGTATCACGAAGAATCCAATTAACCATTCCAGGACAAAACATATTGACATCAGATATCATTTTATCAGAGATCATGTCGAGAAGAAAGATGTGTCTATCGATTATATTAAAACTGAAGATCAATTGGCAGACATCTTCACCAAACCACTTCATAAGACTCAATTCAAGGAGCTTTGCATCAAACTTGGATTGCTAGAGAGTGATGAGATCTTGATCGAAGAAGAGTAGTTGCAGAACAACAATGAGTCCCAGCTCTCAGTTTTCAGATTCTGGACTTCTTATTTCTCAAATTTTAGTGAGATGAAGGAGATGCAGATCAAGACTGTGTCTCAGCTCTCAGCTTTCTGGTCTAGAAGATGTTCTAAATCAATTGATTCAGAATCAGAGAAACCCATTCTGAAGAAGAAGGAAGCGGATTAAATCTGAGTTCCAACTCTCTATTTTTCAGTTTCTTTCTATTTCTCAGTTTTCAGTTTGGTGGTTCTACACTTAGCCAATTTTGGAAGTAAAATTGTGTTGGCGGAGAAACTGAGAAACTGACTTTCGAAGACTAAGTTTTAGTTTTTGGATAGTTGGTTTTCTCGAAGGATGGTTGCGGAATTAAACTTAGTTCAAACTCTCGGTTTAAAAACTGAAACTTACTTCTTCTGAGTTTTAAGAGGCGGGATATTTTGAAATTCAAACGACAATTTGTCTGGTACATGCATTAAATGCTGAACAGACGCCGAGCAATCTAGACGCTCCATGTGGAGACCCCGTTCCCCCACATCAAATAAAGTCAACCCAGTCCAACCGTCGCTGCACCCTATATGTCGATCAGCTTTTGTTGACTCAATCCAGACTTTTACTGAGTTGTCGAAAGCTATATATAGGCGAAGTATTTCCGGCGGTTATACTTTTTAATCTTTGCCATTTTCATCCTACGTTCAATCTCACATACCCAGAATCTCCCGAGCATTCAAAATTATTCGACCAACATTCTATCATTTATTTCTAATCATTTGCAAACAAGATGCCTAAGTCATCGAGTTCTCAGAACCCTGATCAGAATCAAGAGCAGGTTACCTGAATCTCTAGTCGTGATAAGACAGAGGTGGTTTATCACGATCTCCCATATGCGCAAGTGCTGAAGCTATTCAAGGATGGCCCGAAGAAGCTTTCACCTAAACAGAAAAGGGTAGCCCAAGTTATAAAGGAGAAGTTGTTGAAAGTTGATGATGTGGAGAAAGCTTGTCCAGATAGACGACTTCCACGAAAACTGAATAGGGAGAAGATCGTATATTTTCTGGTAATTCGACCAAGGAGGTTCCATCCGTTTATGGTTTCTGAATTCTACACCATTGTTGTGGTGGATATTGATGCCCAAGCCTTCAACTCCTTTGTGGCAGGCACGATGATCCGGGCGAATGCCAAGTTACTGAGTGAGGTGTTCAAACTTAGAAATGATGGAGTACATATCCATACTTACTTGCAAGAAGAGGAACTCAGAAGATGAGGGAGCATATGTAGGAGCACTGGAACCAGTGGAAGAAGGAGGATGTGTCGACTGGTTGGAAAATGAATCACAAAATTAATGAACTTGATCCCCTTTACAAGTTCTTGGCCGATATTGCGATCCGCGTGCTTCAATGCAAGGTAGGCTCAAACTCTTAAATGATCAAGAAGAAGTAATCCTTATTGATGGCGATATATGATGATGTCCATGGTAACAGGGCTGAGTTTATTTTTGAAAGCTCTTTGGACTATGTTGGATGGAAGTCCACAATCGAGAGTAAGCGTACATTTGCCACAAATGTCAGGTTTGGTTTGAAAATTAATTTTTGTTGGAGAAATTGCTCGAGGTGCTGGATGATGGTGAACCTCTAATTCCTACTGACTTCATCCCACCTAAGCATAACTTGAAAGAGTCCAGTTCGGAAGAGGAGGGTGATGATGACGAAGGTGGTTGTGAGGAGGAGGCGATAGAAAATGATGTGGAGAGAGAGGAAAGTTACCAGAAGGCGATGGAGGACCTCCCCCCACTAGCAAATCTTGGGGAGGATCTGACTAAACCTCCATTCAAAAGGTTAAGAAAAAAATTCCAAACTGACAAGCCTGAGAAGCCACCTACTCCATCCAAGGGTTTGTTTGAAGTAGTGGCCATCCCTGTGATTGTCAAGAAGGCAAGAACTTCTACCTCCAGGCCACTTAAGCGAAAGAAGAAGAAAGGTGAGAAAGAGCCTGTGGAGAGGGGTAGCAAGAGGATAAGGATGGAAGAGGAGATGAGAAAAAAGGCTAAGGCAGATGCTGAAAGTGCCTTGATCGATGCTAAGGCAAATACATTTATAGAAACCCGAAGGTTGTCGAACCCACAGGGATAGTGGAACGAGGGAGAATCATGTACTGAATATGGTTTTCAAAACCTTTGTTTGGGTAAATCAAACTTTGAAGGGATTTTTGGTTTTCAAAATAAGTAATTTAAAGGGATAAAAACAAATATTAAAAACGCACAGATTCTAGGGAAATCTACCAATCTGATCAACATGCAAGAAACAAATATTCAAACCTAGAAAAGATATTTTTGGTGGAAAATCTATTAATGTGGAATTAATTCCTTGGTCGGGCAATTAAATCCTAAATTACTAACTAGTGGTTATCTCCTCTCGGTCTCAAACACACCAATTAATCAATTTGAATAAAGATTAGATTTTTCCTACGATTGAATTCTTCTTGGTCGGATAGAAAATCAAAAGTATTAAATCATAACTTCCTATTACTAACCTTCACCTCTCGGTCCTTCGATTAATAACTGTAACCTACCTCAATCTTCATCTCTCGATCATTCGATGAGAATAGATTTAAAACAAAACATAGGATTTAAACCAATTAAAAAGGGTTTGAATTATTGAATCAAAACATGCATCACAGATGGAGAAACCCTAGAACGTGTTAGGGTTCTAGCCTAACATATTGAAAGTAAACATTGTAGGAAAAAGTAAAGATTGCATTGAAAACAATAAAGGTTCAACAAAAACTAAAGAGGAATTCTGACAAAAACTAAAGGGAAAACAGAAAACTAAAGTAAAAATTAACAACTGAAGGGAACTAAAAAAGGAAGACCATAATTCTGAGCTATTCAAGAGTTTATATAGTAGTAGGGTTGAGGCCTTGGATGGTAGGAATTTCCTTCTTGAATTGATGGCTTCAAAAGGAATGATTTTCTTGGTTGAAAGTTCCCTTTTGGGGTCTTCATTGCTTCCAAATTGATGTGTGACTTGAATCCCAAGCAATTCTCGCCCAAAATATGTGGAAAAATCCCAGATTTTCGCCAAATAAATTCTCCCCGGCCGAGATGGCTTTCATTTCGGTCGAAACAGAGACCATTTTCGCCACTTCTGACCCTTCTGCGCAGTCTCACGGTTTTGGCATAACTTTCACTCCCGAACTCCGATTGACCCGATTCCAGTTGCGTTGGAAAGCTAATTCAAAGATCTTTCAAATGACATGCTCCATTAGCTCAGATCCCATCAATTGAAGAAGTAGTGACTATTTCTTTGAACATTTGCTGCTTTCGGTACGGGTTTCCATTGGATTTGGCCTAAAACCTGCGAAATCTTACCACGAAAAGCATAACACCCTCTACTACACACTCATGCTCAATTTATTCAAGAAAAAAAGCTAAAACTCATGAAAGAAAAGAGAAAAAATGCGATAAGAGAGTAGAAAAACGAGCTTATCATGCCTGGAGGGGCAAAGAGAAGATAACAGAGAGCAAGAAGAGAAAAGACGATGAGTATGATCCAAACAAGGACACATTTGCTCGAAGGAAGCTAACCTTCAAGGAGCTTGAACCTAAAATTGTCCAGGAGGTAATCATTCCCCATACTGCTGAGGACTAAGCTTTTGCAAACTTATACCAGGAGGCTTACGATCTGGATCAACATCCGGAGAAACAGATTGAGCAGCCGATTACGGAGGTGATGGTGGAAATTGAGATCGTTGTAGGGGCAACCGACCCAAAACAATCGGCGAAGGAAGTTCAGGTGAGAAGCGGGCGACCGACCCAGTACAACCGGCGAATCTGGAAGCTCAACTTGCAAATCTTATTCTTGAGGGTGTTCTTGAAGAACAAGAGATAGTTTTGAAAGAGAATGAGGAAACTTGCGGGCAACCACCCCGGATAAAATGGCGGAAGAAAGTCAGAAATGGAAAAGATTTAGTAAAATGAGTGATAGCAGCTTTCCTCTTCGGCAGTAGGTTCCACGGAAGTAGTTGGTGAGGAATTCTGATCAAAGCTCCTCCCATGTCCCTATCAAACTCTTATCTAATCCAGCAAACCAAGAGCGCGCCTCATCTCTGAGTGAGAACGTGAACAATCTCATTCTGATTACTTCCTGGATTACTCCATTCTGCTTCACAGTGTCACACACCTTAATGAATTGGTTGAGGTGGGCATATGGATCTTCTACAGCTCTCCCCGCAAACTAATTTTGTTGTACCATCTGAATAAGGCATGTGTGCAACTTAAAGTTGTTGGCATCGATGCCAACTCTGAATCCGGCCTCCGCTTGCTGTGGAAGAAATCGATCCAAGATGGACCTTTTCAGAACCACAATCTGCCAGTTGTTCAACTCTGCCAGTCTTGTAGCTTGTTCTGCCTGAGTAGCCTGGGCTGCTTGTAGTTGTGCTCTCAACTGTTGTACTTCATTCACAAATTGCCTCTGCTCCTCGGGAGTCATATTTTGCAGAGGTGCTTCAGGATTTGCTTCCATCTCTTGTTGTTTGTCTCTTCCTTTCCTTTTGTTTTTCCTACAGGTTGCTTCGATTTTAGGGACAAAAGCCTCGAGTGTTCTTCCTTGAGATCTCATGTTCATGCACCACCTGAAAGGAAAACAGCTAGATATCAATTCGGCATCGACCGACGTGGATTCCATGTCGATCGATGCAAGAGAGTGGTCGGCGTCGATCGACGCAGCTGAATTTTGATGTCAATCGACGCGTGTATGCGTTGATCGACACCGAGAACAAAAACTCACACACGCACATGTACATAAAAATAAAACTCAATCTAGCAAATCCTAGAACGAACTAGTAACAAGATAAAATCTAACAACTCTCTGGCAACGGCGCCAATTTCATCAATGATATTTCTACCAGATTAATTGCAAATATAGTGGTCAAATAAATTTATAACTCGAAAGTCAAACCCACAGAGAAAAGATGTGCGAAATAGTCATATGTACTAAAACACAGTTTCGGATTAATTGTTTGAGTAATTCAAAAATCAGGTTTTATTTATTAAACTAGGTAGAGAAAATAAAATAAAAACTTAAATCAAATTAAGCAAAACAAAGATCCTAGAGTAGAAAGCTTATTATGCATAACATGTAAGAACCAATTAAATTAATAGGTGGAATACAACAATAATGCTATATTTCCTTGGTCGGGCAAATATAACCTAGATTACTAATTAGTGACTATTTCCGCTCGGTCTCAAGAACACCAAATTAGTCAATCTGATAGGCAAATCAGTTCAATTCCTACAGTCTAATACATCTCATTGGACAGTATAGAGTATATCATGCATTCCTAATCCCACTATCAATATTCACCTTTCGGTCCTTGAATTAATCTAGAATTATAAAATAAACATAGGAATCATGAACCTAATTTATTAATCCTAAACATGCACTCAAAGTAATATCAAACCCTAGAAATAAAAGACATAATTAAAATAAAATAAACTTGCATTTAAAATAAAAATATAAATTCAAAAGTGCATAAAATAAAATAAAATCCTAACTACAGAAATTGTGGTTGAGAAGGATATATGAATTAATATTCATATAGGGAGTGAAATACACTGAATAAACTATTCTAGAGGGGTATTTATAGTGTTTGTATGGGCTTTACAAGGCTGGATCCTATAGGAAATAGGATTAAATTTGATGCATATCTATATCTCCATGTCCTACAATGAGTATATCTTTAATCTTGAGTCTTCAGGGCTTCTAGTATGATATATCTCTTCAATTTTGACCAAATCTCGCCCAAGATTCGTGAAAACCTTCCAGAATTTCTCAAAAAATATACGCATCGATCGACGCGGGTCTTGCATCGATCGATGTGAATTTCATATTGACCGCTGGGACTGCTGCATCGACCGATTCTGCTGATCACTGTTATTTCTAACAGATTAATTATAGAAACAGTGGCAAATAAATTTGTAAACCCTAAGGTTATCGATCCAGGGGAATTGTGTGGGGAAATTATCCTATGTACTAGCTATGATCCTAAGATTCATTGTTTGAGGAATTCAAAATAGGTTTTGGTTTTATAAAATTAAAGAGAACAATGCAGAAAATTAAAGTAGTTTTGAAAGTAAATTTAAAGGAACACAGATTCTAGGGAAGACTTCTTATTATGGATAACATGTAGGAATCAATTAATTTAACAGGTGGAATACTGCAACAATGCTATATTTCCTTGTTTGGCAAATATAACCTAGATTACTAATTAGTGACTATCTCCGCTCTGTTTGGATAGTGTAGATTGTATCATGCATTCCTATTCCCACTATTAATATTCACCTCTCGGTCCTTCTATCAATAGCTAGACATCTAAATTAATCGTCACCTCTCGGTCCTTGAATTAATCAAGAATTATGAAATAAACACAGGAATCATGAACCTAACTAATTAATCCTAACATGCATCCATAATAATATCAACCCCTAGAACCCGCTAGGGTTTCTAGCCACTCATCGCAGATAGAAATCCAAAAGAAAACATATTAAATTGCATAAACATAAAGAACTTACAAGAAAAATAAAAGGGTTTCCTGTTCCCCAAGTCTCCAAACTCTCAAAACCAAATTGTAGAAAAAAAATATGAAAAGGAATGCTGAAAAATCGAATTTAGTAGGCTATTTATATGGTTGGATATGTATCCTATCAAATCTAGGGCTAAAGATATGAATAAATCCATTTTTCATCGAATTTCCGCTCCAGCAGACAGCCTCACGTCGATTGTGTCTGATCCACGTCGATCGACGTGGCTCCCTGGTCGGCGTCGATCGATGCTGATTGGCGTCGATCGACGTGGTCTATCGCCCCTTCTGCGCAGTCTCACGGTTTTGGCCATAACTTCCTCTCCCGAACTCCGATTGACCCGATTCCAGTTGCGTTGGAGAGCTAACTCAAAGCATCATCCATTGCCATGTGCCAATAGCCCAAATTTCTCTTGTGAAAGAACTCTTCACTGCTACTCTTACACGTCACTGCTTTCGGAACGGTTTTCAAGTGAATTTGGCCTATAACCTGTGGAAACACACCAAAGTACGCATAATACCACCTAATATAGACTCATGCATAGAATATATATATAAACTCAATAAAACTACATAAAATAGTAGAAAATAATATAGATAAGTGAGTAAAACAGTGAGCTTATCATCTGCGCGTTCTCACGGTTTTGGCCATAACTTTTGCTTCCGAACTCCGATTGACCCAATTCCAGTTGCGTTGGAAAGCTAACTCAAAGCACTATCCAATGCCATTCTCCAATAGCCCGAATTCCTTGTGTGGATAAATCCTTCACTGCTACTCTTGCACTTCACTGATTTCGGAACGAATGTTCTGTGAATTCGACCTCAAACCTACAAAAATACACCACTACAAGCGCAATAACCTCCTAGAGTGATTCATGCAATAAAAATAACTAAAACAAATTAAAATTCAGTGAAAAACAAAGATAAATCAAACCAATAATGAGTGAAAATATGAACTCATCACAAGCCCAATCAATTGGGTGAGTAAAGTGGGCTACCACATCCTGAGAACTCATCTGAGAGGCTAAGAAGCTGCTGCCCACAAATCAGCCTTACTGACGTTGGAGATGCAAAGCTAATCCCTTGGGCCGTGGATATTTCTAAAAGGATAGAGCGCAGAGTAACTAAAGAAATCAATTTTCTCTATCTTGACATTCTGGCCGACAAAACTAAAACTTGTGGAATATTACGGAAAGAGTTCAGGAGGTGGAGAAGGTTCAATCTGGCCATGCATGAGCTAAACACAAAAGATCTTCCAATAATGCAGGCCAGATTGGGACTGACTTTCTGGAAATTGGAGGAGGTTTGGGCGAAAGAATGGAGTGCTCAACTTGAGACCAGGCAGATGAATGAGGGGGAAGTCAGAATGAGGCTTCTGACCATCCGCACTTTCAGACATCAAACTTAAGATGAGAAGAATGCCTATCTGGATGTGCATAAGCTCCCCTCATGTGACTATGACTTCGTGCCTGGTGCTCTTATCTTTGCACCTCCGATCTCTCAGGTATCTCATACTCATGCTGAGTTAGAGGAAGAGTCAATTCCAGCTCCCTCTCTGGAGGCATATCAGATCTACATTGCTGCAAAGTCAGAGAGGGTGAGGAGACTCTCACAACAACAATGGAGTGCAGAAGCTGACTTACTGAAAGCCAAGGAGGAGCTTTTGGTTGCTGAACAGAAAAAGAAAGAAGTAGACTAGGCTCTATCTTAGTCTGTTGCACTGACTGTTCATTCTACTGCAGAGAGAGCAGTTGAACTATACATACCATTGTAAGCTCTGGTTGTGATAACTTAGCCAAGACTGCAAATTTGATTAGGGCCAAGATGATCAGGAAGATGATTGAGGCCAGAGAAGCTGAAAAATCGATGAAGAGGTAGGAGGATGAGCCGAGAAGGAAAGAAGAGGAGGAGAGAACAATGCCTTTGAAAGTGGTGCCCTTTGCGTCCACTGTTATTCGTACTGAGATGTAGAACTCTAAAGATGCCAATCAACTTGAAACTACCTCTAGCTTTTCACCAACTACCATGCTGACAGAGATGCAAACTAACTTCCAGTGTGAGCTCGAAGAGATTAAAGCCAGACTTGATGAAAAGGACAAAAAGGAAGCTGAAACGTCTGAGTCCCTCTCCTCCATCAATAACACTATCTCGACCCTTGTTAGTATTGTTAAAAAAGGGGAAGAGGATCACCGAAAAGCAAAGGAGATGAGAAAGCAAAAAGAAAAAGTGGAAAGAAAGAGAAGAGAAGTCGAGGTGGCTGAAAGGATAAGAAGGAAGAAACTAAGGAGAAGAGGAGGCAGAATTGATTTCAAACGCTTGTAGAGCTGGTGGAAAAACTATCTGGAACGAAACCATCTACATACGTTCAACCTCCTCCATGAACCTCTAGGTACTTCTGTTTTGTACTAAGTTTCTGATTTTCAGTTTCCTGTGTTTGATTTATACTTGTCTTTTATACATCTAATGAAATGCTAAAAACTGGATTGATGACAATCACTCATTTTCTCTCTCTCTCTCTCTCTCTCTATCTATCTATCTATCTCTTTATCTATGTCTCTATGTCTCTCTCTCTCTTTCTGAGTTTTTTTAATCTGACTGAACTAACATTTTTCAGTGTGATCAACAAATTTACTTCTTCACTCTATTTTGATTAATCGTGGAATATGTCTCCCATTTAGGGGAAAGATCAAATAGAGTAGGTCGGATAAAAAACTTGTGTACTGAGTAGTGTCGTTGTAAACTCAGTTCACCATGTTTTCTTTTCTTTTCTGACTTAGTTGAGTAGTTTTGACAATATCAAAAGTGGGGAAATTGTTAGAAATCGAGTTTCAGCTTACCTTCTAATTTGGTGTTTTGATATGTCAAAACTTACTTTAGTGATAAGTTTCTAGATTCTTTATATGTAATCCTCGTATATGATTGATCGAGTTGTAATAGACTAGAAACTTAGATGCTAAAGTTCCATGCCTGAAACTTAGTAAGGCCAGAAACTTAGTTTCTGGATAGAGTTTTCCTGAAGAAAGACAGAAACTTAAACTGACTTTGGAAATGTCAGTTTTCAAATTTAGCATTCCAAGAGCTCGTGAAACACAAGTGTTCGAAGTCAGACTTGAGATATGTTAAAGTAAAGTCAAAAGTGAGTACGAGGAAACTCAAACTTGGATTCCTCGCACTGAAGTTTAGTCTGACAAGAGCATGTTGAAAGTACATTGCCAAAAACAAAAGTAGATGGCAGAGCAGAGCAGGAAGAATGACTATGATTGGACGACCTAATCTTTTTCTCTAACGAATGGTTTCATGTGTCTAACAGACAAGAATTCAAATTGTTGTCCATGCCTTCCTATAAATAGCTCGACAACTCGGCAGAATCATTATCAAAAATCCTATAAAAAACTGAACCAACATTCTGTCAATTTGTCTACTCAAGCTTTCTGAAATTCGGTGTGTTTTGAACACGAGACTTGAGTTTCTAACTCGAGTTATTCTTTCGTGCATTTGTCAAATGCACGAGACTGATGCTCTAAGCTGAAGCTCTTACTTGGTGAATATTACTTTTCAAAGTAATATTCATAGCAGTCAGTTCCTACTCTGGGACTCTGATTATCAGAGGAATTGCCAACCTTACTGAGTTCTGAGAAGAACAAGAAAACATCCAACAATCCAGTTTGAAGGTTGCGGAGTGCGTCCTCACTTCCACCTGAAGAAGGAGTAAGCTTACAAGGAGTTTCTGGGCGAGTGACGTTAGCAGACCGAAGGACGGAGGTTTCAAACGGGTTGACCATAGATCGTGAGAAGGCTTGTAATACTGAAACTTAGTGGATTCTCGATTAAGTTCGGAAGAGTGGACGTAGGACTTTGATTTCGAACAACTATAAATATCCTTTCTTATTTACTTGCTTTATTTATATTTCTGCACTAAGCTTACTTGCATATCTGAACCTTTAATACTTGACTAAGTATTGAAGTGTATATCCTGAAATTCACGTAACAACTTCTGAGCTAAACTGAGCTTCGGCAAAACTGAAAACTGAGTCAAAGTCAGTTTTCAGTACAAGTGCGAGAATATTAAACACAAACGATGAAAATCTTAGAAAAACGGATTATAAATTCATCGATGCTCATTTTTGAATTAGAATTGCATTGTTATTGAGCAATTGAAGTTAGCCTCACGGTTATCAAATTCTGCATCCGTTATTACTTGATACACTAATCAATTGGTTAAAATGACCTTTCCTTTAAAAAAAATAATTGCTCCTGATTAAACTTTTATAAAATTATAATTAAATATCTAATGAAGTAAATTTTATGATATTCGAATCCGATAAATATCATTAGAAGTTTTTGTGTAATTTGACACTAAGATGAGTAAAGTGTTACCTAAGAGGGCCAAGCAGTCAAATCTACAATTATTTAAAAAAAAACTGAAAACTTGTATTATAGTATTTTTCATTTTGTAAGATTTTTATATTTAAAATAATCAAAATTAAATAATCGATGAGTCAGACTGATAACCTTACAAAGTACACGAAAATTTTAGAGAATTGATAGCTATGGTTACAAGTTTTGACAAAATTTTCAAAGGACGAATAGTCAGCCAAATATCCTACCTAATATTTCTTATTTACGTTTGAGTTAAATTTATAAAGTAAAATAGATTAATATATTAGTAATATTAGTAGAGTAGCTAGAGTGTCATTGCATCATTACACAAATATATTTTGAAAAAGATCATACAAAATCATGATGCAAATCCTACCTTCGAACAAACACTCAATTGTCTTCGCTCGTTTTTTAATATCTTTAACAAACACTCAATTATGCATTTTTTTTAGGTTTTATTGGATACATATCTATATATATACTAAAGCAAAAAAGTATAGAAATAATTGTTCCCGCCAAAACTATAAAAAAAATCCATATGTATTTTAAAAATATTATTATTATCAATTATGACAAATATAAATATAGTTGAGTTGGTTTGAGGTGGCAAATCTAAATTTTTAGTCCAAATCATCTGGGTACAAATCCCACTATCGACAAATGTATATTTAATTTTTTAGTTTTTACACAAAGATTATCTGTACAATTATTTTTTCTCATACATAAAAGAATTAAAATATAAATATGTATAGAAAAATTATCACCAATCAATATTTAATAAAATTAATTATTATTAAATCAACAATATTAAATATTACAAGTCAATAATCATTTATAAAAATAATCATTCAGAGTTGTTATAATCTCTAATTTTTAGCATAGACTTCAAAAATTTATTAACTTGCAATTATAAACAAATAAGAAACTGCATATAACAATGGTTAAGTGAAGTAGTAAACTAAATATCTTCTCGAGTTGCATCTTCTTTTTGGACAAAAAAAAAATTTATTCATAAATTTTATTTTAAACATGCAAACAAAAAACTGCCCAAAATTTATAATTCGACCCAATTTTTTATTTTTTTTATTTTAAAAAAAGATGTAAACATTTGAATAATTAATAAAACTCAAATATGTGCTCAAAGAATTACAAGTTAAAATTATTTCAAAAGAAGTCTAAACGTGGAAAATTGTCTATTACACAAAGAAAACTGTCGTACAATCCAAAAATGTTACATGGCTATATAAATTTTATTACAATAAAAGTAAACTTTAAACTCGTTTAAAAAATCTTATTCTAAACATGCTGACAAATAATTGTCTGATATTTATAATTCAGCCAACTAAAAAAATAAAAATATTTAAATAAAAAATTAATAAAATTCAAATACCGGTCCAAAAAATTGTATTCAAGTTAAGCTCATTTCGAAAAAAAGAAATCTCACATATTAGTCTTAAAGAAAGCTACAAAGAAAACTGTCGAGTAAATAAAATCTTTAAAAGCCATAAATCTATAAATATATTAAAATAGAATAGTGTAATCGTTCCTGCAAAAATTTTATTAAACCTTTTTTCACTAAAATAATTTTTACTAACATACTATATTTTTTTTGTCAGCTTTCCTCAATAAAAAACAATAATAAATCTAAATAAAATTATTTTTATTACTTTTTCTTTAAAACTTTATATTTTCACCTTTTGTTTTATTTGTTGTGTTTAAAATTTTGAAATAATAAGAGTAATTTTAGTTTATGAACGAATGAAGTTTTAAAAAAATTACTCTTAAAAATATAATATTGTTAATTATATTATTATATAAGATATTATTTATTTCATTCGCACAACGTACGGGTGAAAAAGCTAGTTCATTTTTATATCTATATAATATTTTAACAAAAATATTCACTTACCCGTTGTGGACACGTGTTAATAATGTGTGCATCAGTAATGTGGCAGCATAACTTTAGTGATAATAATCAATATTGATCCCACCACCAATGTTATATAGTCACATCAGCTTGTGGGCAAATTAACATTTACCACGGTGGGTAGATAAACATTTCTAAATATATTAAACAAAATAACTAGTTATTTTAAAACAGCGGGAATAGTTACATAGAAAATAATTTTAACGCCTCCAACTGACCTTCCCAACTTTGGAGCACTCTACAGTTGTGGTTGACAATTTTCAAATATTTTCCAAAACAAAGACAGCGGAAGACTTGTAATCAATCGACAAGATAATTTAGAAAACATCATTCAAACATTTAAAGATACATTAACATTTGTAAAATAACAAGAGAAAGAGTTAAACATTTGTTTTCTTAAAATATCCAAACAAGGGAAGAGAAAGGTATCAGAGAGCGGTGCAGCAGTGTGTGTAGCGTAGTAGAGATATGCATATGAAGATGCATATCTCAAGATCTATTTCTCAAAAATCTTTACAAAAACACTTGCATCGTCTTTACACCGCCGCTCCTCCATCCTCGCTGCTTAACCTGTGTATTTTAGAAACAATACGAGGGGCTGAGTACTAATGTACCCCGTGAAGACATGCCCAAAACATACATTTTAAATATGAAAGCTATGCCAACACACATAGATAAACACGGGGCTTTATTAAAATTATTGTGTTATCTAAAATATTTTGATGTCATGACAATCTAAATCATGATAATATATATGTTTATCGTTGTAACTGGAAGTCGGCCTACTTCCAAGTTACGATGAACAATTGGGAATGGGCGAACCACTCTACGCTCTGTTATCAAATAGTGCACTAGTCTCAGTATAATACTTTGAGACCCGATCAATTTAAGGAAGAAAAGAAAGTACACAACCTTATCCACCTAGGGCTTCAGTACGCCAGCTGAATAGCCCGAGCTCATAAACAAATTAAGGTTGCTAGCCTTCAATAATTAATTAATAAGACTTGCTCAAACACCACAAGTACTTGGTTCTTATCTTAGTAATTGGACTCTCTGATGATAGCAGTCAACAGAGGAACATATATGGTAACACAAAACATTTTTAGGCATAGTCAATCAACTTTAAAACAAAACATTTTCACACACATTTTAGAAATTGAGAACAAGGCTCGAAAAGGCATTTTACTTTTACTTAAATAGTCCCCACCTGTTATTGCTTACAAAATTTAGATGTCCTTGTTAGTTGTCCAGTTGAGCTGTACCAATCTTCTCCTTTAATTCCCTTTCAAACAATAATCACATAACATACACTAAATTAGGATGGATAATCTAAGTATCTCAAACAGCCTTAGCTGACGTCACTTGATATAAATCAGGACTTATGACTGACATCTAACTGACACCTTCCGATCCTTCGACATGCAAACACTTCACATACTTCAACTTTTGAATCCAAACGATACGTTTTATCCATGCATAATCATCTCAATTCAATTCATATTTGAAATTCAAACACCTAAACATGTCTCGAACTTTACTTTAATCGAATAAATTAGATTCCAACATTCGATCTCATAAAACAACATCTAATCATGCTCAAAACATGTTTTTCTAATCATATAACAAGCTTAGACATCGTACACAACTTGAATCCGATCAAATCGGGTAAGGAAAACACAAAATCCTCCCTCTGAGTAGTTGTGTCAACCGACATGCATCTATGTCGGTCGACACAACCATGTCGATCAACATGCGTACACGATCAATATAAACACATAGCTCAACACACGCTCGGCTTGACAGATTCGCATCGATCAACACGAGCACATGTCGATCGACATGTGAGTGTCGACTGACGGCTCCTGCGTTGACCAACGCATGTGTGTCGATAAACACACGTCGTCTTCTCCGGCGTGTTCGATTGCTGCGACTGTAACTCCATTTCCTCGCGTTTCCGACACAACCAACACAAAATAGTCATCCTAGCATGCTCCTAGATCAATATCGAACACAAATACATGCTCCAAATTTCCGAAAACATGCAAAAACTTGCCAGAAAAATATAGAGGTTGAAGCTTATCGGAATGAAATATCAACGGCGGTGCAGAGGTATTCCGGCGTCCAAACGGTGATCTCTTAGAATCTACAAGTTCCCTACTAAACGAAGAACACGAGTATATAAACTACACATCAATCGATCAACGTTTCATAGGATTTCTAAACTGATAAAGAAATATTATCGTAAACCGATGGGTTACCTTTACGAGCTTGTAACTCTCTAGATACACGATGATACGGATCGTGCTTTAGCTCCGTATACTCCCTGAATGACAAGCTAACGGTGGTGGTAATGGCTTCACTAGCAATGGTTCGTGGTGGCCGGAGAAAATGGAAAAAGATGGTGCAGCGTATGGGGTGGTACGGGGTGGTGGTGTGCGTGTGTTGGAAAGAAAATGGAAAAATGGGAAGTGAATGAATAATTTCCTTCACAAAATGTGTTTTTGTTATCTCACTCCAATCAACATTCCACCACCTCAACATAATCACACCGCCGCACAATTCAGATTACATTTCACCAACAAAATGCAACGTGTGAATTTCTTCGTTGCGAAGAAATTTCCGTCCACCTTAACTTGTGTATAATTTCCTCCGATAATTCATTTCCTTGGGTTTATAATTTGAATTGCATTCTTTTAAATAAACATGCAATTACACGGAAATATTCCATTTAATTAACCCATCTCGTTCATATTATTTTCCGAATTTTTGGAGATATAAATATCGTCCAATTTCTCAAAATTCAATAATTAATTTAACATCACTCGGGTCTCAGAAAATTATACCGATCATTTTGTATTCTTCCACATTCTAATTTGAAGCAGTCCCTAGCTTGGTTTAAGAAATGGACCTCCCGAGTGCAAGTTATGAATTTAAATGTGATATTGTTATTATGAACAATAATTCGCTGCACTCGCTTTTTTTTTTTTTTGAAATTTGTGACTTCACGGTCACTTAGGTTTTCTCGAAACGAACTCATTGGTAAATTATAAGTGACAATTCGACCCTCATGTCTCGACGAGTGTTTATTTCTCGTTTCAAAAGCAAATAATAATAATTTATCTAAATAAATATTCATTTAATTAAGCAATTAAATAGCTTAATGAAATCCGGGTTATTACCAGTATCTTAATTTTCAGTATATATTAATTACTCAATATTTTAATTTACTAGTTCTTTTATCATATATTCTATATATACATATATATATATATATATATATATATATATATATATGATTAACAATTATAAAAATCTAACTTAATTATATATGCGTTTTTTAAAAAAAAATATTAAAATTTTACTAATTTATTATATTTATTATTTTTAAATAATTAAAGTATATTTTCTTTTATATTAGACGATTTTTTAATTTATCCTCCTATTTTCTTTCATTTATAGTTGGTTGTATTGTATAAAAATTAATTTATATTATCATATAATAAATTTACTATTATATAATATCAATGTATAAAAAATAAATTATATCATGCAGGTGTAAATCTAGTAATATATTAAAGAAAAGAACTGATAACTTAAAAAAGTGGTGTTGGTCCCGGTTTATCAAAGTAACGAGTATATGCACAAATAATAACATTTGTATGTTCGGTAAGCTTGCATATATCCAAGCTGATGATTACATGTCAGCTTAGTTTGTCAAATATGCTTAGAATCAGTATTCAGTATATACTGCAACACTAAACTGTTCAGTTTTAAAATATGAGTATGATGACAAAATGATGAAAGCAATAAATGACAAACAATTTTATAGTGGTTTGG
The DNA here is from genome assembly GCA_026898455.1 of Plectranthus barbatus. Taxonomy (NCBI): domain Eukaryota; kingdom Viridiplantae; phylum Streptophyta; class Magnoliopsida; order Lamiales; family Lamiaceae; genus Plectranthus; species Plectranthus barbatus. Next base: position 224,377 of record JAPKLW010000351.1, read on the forward strand.
ACTAAAGCGTCCTACGTCCATTCTTCGACACTTGGTCTGGTAATCCACTAAGCTTAGAAATTTTACACATGCTCCTACGATCTATACCTTCTCGGTGAATACCTCGTCCACCTATCAATAAGCGCACTCGCTTGGTCCTTACTTGGTTCTTCGCTTCGTAGCTGCTTACAATGTGTGTGCACCACTCAACCTCCTCGTAGCTAGAATGGGTTAATAGTTCCCCCTTGAACTATCTCCTCGACGACATATTGTCCATTAGAGTCAGATACAAGATGTACTTGACTGTTGTTGTCTTTCTTGGAGAGAAAGACTACCAAAAAATTAACTCTAGATCTCATAGGTTCTGAGTCTTGTGTTTACTCAAGTGGCATACGAAAAGGCTAATAAAAGCCTTGAAAGTAAGCTCAGATAAAGCTAACACAGCTTCTGTAGGAATTAATTTGATTTGTTTCGGTAACCTTCTTCTTGTTGAAATCTTTGATATTTATAGCCGTGAGGTTGAAGGTTTGAAATAAATGTCTGTTAGAGACAAATTGGAAGGTGTCTAATTCGATGTGTCTATTGGCTGCTGCCCTAGGCGGGTAGGTGGTGCTTTTCCAGAAGTTCTTCCCTTTTTTTCGCCTTTTTCAGACTTTGACAGCGGCGCTTTGTCTTTTTGTTAGAACTGCAGTATTTCTCAATTTGAGGAATCTCGGACTGGTTGTCCTAGGTAACGAAGCTTGGTGTTTCGTGCTTGTAGACTTTAAAGCATCTCCAATCCTTAAAGTCTGTACTTATTTAGTACATTCCTCAAGTGGTCTTCATGTGCTGGGACCTGGACTAGAAGTACATGCTGATGTTGTCATACTTGCAAATCCATGCTAATGACGTCTTCCTTGGTCCCTATGCTTGGTCCCTATGCTGGTAAGTATGGCATATTGGCTTGAACCATACTTGCTGGACCCGTACTTGGCGAGGTCCAAATATTCCAACTAGACTCATATCCATCCAGACTTGTAGATTTCGACGTGAACCTAAGTATGTTGATTCTTTTGGGCTTACTAGACTTATTAGTTAGTCTAGCCTTCAAATTGTTCCATCTTATAACTTGATAAAAGATCCTATACAGGACTTTACATTTTTCGACACTGCTGAAACTATCTAAGATGAATTTTACATACTTTAACCCACCAAAAGACATAAATATTTTACTGACTATGCTGAAACTATCTAAAGGAAGGATATTTCTATCAAATTTTCAAACAATTTCCCCCTTTTTGGTTTGGTAAAAGACATATCTAACAGGAGCGAAAAACTTTGTAGTTTTTACAAGTAAAACTATTAGTCTATAAACTCATAAATCCCCCTCATGTTCAACTTATTTTTACTTAATATCTTCTCCTTATAAGTTTGGAGAGATATTGTTGAATATCTAAAGAGTGTTAAAAATCAGTACATGAAACAGTCAACAAGATTCCAAAAACAATAAGGAAGAGTTTAGAAGGATTTTACTTCTTCTCAGCACTGGATGAACTCTTTGCACCTTTGCCTCTTGAAAGAGAGGAAATAAGTTCAAAATTTGTCCATGTTGGCATCAAACTTATTTTGACGCTCCTCGTCAGCTTTCTTTCTTGTCTCTCCTCTGATGCTTGTACAATTTTGTGAACAAGTGCGAGAGAATGGGGTGAGTTAACAGGATCTACCGGAGCAATGGTAGATGTAGTTTCTTTAGTAGCGATCATAGTAGAGGTAGAGAGATAACTTTGAGCTACAGCTTGAACTCCAGATGTGGATGCTCTTGTGTCAGAAACATCTTTTGCTTGCTCTGTCAGCATCACTTTAGTGGATACATCGGAACTAGCAAGGGATTCTAATACCCTGGCCACCACTAATGATACTTCAGTAAGCTCAAAAGTAGAGTGTCACGTAATAGTCAAGGAATTCTAAGTACGAAGTTTTCCAAGTCTAAATAGCTCATGCTCCCACTCCCTGAGAATTTGGCTGTCCTTTGAGTTCGGTCCCCAAAAAGTAAGCTTATCCATAGGCTGTATTCTGGGACACCAGTAGTGTCTAACTTGTCCTCAAGGAGTCCAATCAATCGTGAGAAATGGCCCCTCTATTGGTTCAAGTGAAGGAACTCCATCGGTTTTGGGTATTCTCCCGAATGACCGAATCTGTATAAGTCACTCCTGAATATCCTCTTTGGCCACTTAAGGTTCTCTTGCCTTACTCCCATCTATTCGTTGGCTCATAGTTCCTCTGATCTCCAGTATGTCCAGCTGAGCCGATAGTACATGATCGCGCGATCTTGCTGATTTAGCTGGAGAGCACAAATGTCATAAATTCTCCACCTTCTCTCTTCTGCCCTTAGCTCAGGAGAATCTCCAACATATGGAAAGTAGGTTTCTTCGATCTCCCGATCAACTACCTTCTCAATAACTTCGCTTAAGGCATAGGAAATTTGAAAGACATCATCATTGTGCTCATCATATCTCTGCAAGGGATGGCAAAGACTCCTAATTCGGTCGGCTACTACGTTCCTGCATGGGTTTTCAACGGTTGGCACAATAATATTGGGAATCTTGCTGATGGATTGAGTATACGAGTAGGGACGCCTATCTCACCGGTGAGGTGTAGTCTTCATCTCGATTAGATCTTCAACAGTAACTGGTAGTTGGACCCAAATATTTGGATTATCAGGGATGACAGACGATGTGAGCTCAATCTCTTCTCCCTTTGGCTAAGAGCTAGATTCTCCATGACTAGTTGAGCCTGGCTCCATCAGAACAGAAGAATAAAAGTGTTGAAGCAAGTTCAGTGGCTCAAGTGTGGACGTACGCACACACTCCTGCTCAATAGGGACTTCAACTAGTTTTCTTTCCAACATTCTCTCAGTAGAAGTTATCCCATTAACTCTTTCTTTCATCTGTATTGACACAATATTGTAATCACCAGTTGTTCAGGGATGGTCGCCCCTCCAGAGTTGGAATTATCAAGAGTCAGATCAATAATTTCCTTTCTTGCTATGTGCTCTGCCTCTTCATCCTAATTAGTTGCCAGTTCATCCTGATTAGCCGCTGAACTCCATCAGCAATAGCGTCAGCATGTTCAACCTCAACCTGCATGGCTACATGCTCTTCCTCTCTGTATTAATCCACCAGATTTAATACTTCATCATCACTCTCACCATCAATGACCATTTGAAGCAGTTCTGCTACCAACAAGTTAAATCCTTCCCAGTCAAGATATCCGATTGACCTAATTTGGAAGAATCACATCTTAGTGTTCTGGCCTGTACGAAGCCTATTAAAAACTCAAGATCGACCTAAGAGGCGTGTCCTTTTTCTTTTAGTGCACTTGTGAGCATCCTGGTGAGGTTTTTTCAAAATCTTCTCTTGATATGAGAAGTTCATCTTCTCTGACCTCTTTTTAGATGTTACTTTCCTTCCGGCCTCGGTATCTGCTTTTACCTTCTCAAATTCCTCATCTCTGGCATCTAGTGCAGCGTCTAGAGCAATCTTTTATGTAGTTTTTCTTATTCTTTCTTGAGCCATCCAGTCTGCTGATCTTTTTTTCTTTCTCTTGCTCTATTTACTAGCAACTTCTGCATCTTCCGAAGTAAGTAGCTTCATCTTCTGCATTCTCCAAAGTGTGTGCTCCGTGGTGCCGGGGGCTGGGGCGGGTTCTGTCTGGTAAGTCTTTACAAGTCTCCTTCTCTTCTTCTTAGGCACAATTGTCTCAACTGGTAGAGCTATGGAGATCATAGTGGTTGTACAAGTCTGGGACCCTAAAGCTTCGATTTCTTTCATCTCTTGGAAGAGACTGTCCACTTCAGCTTTCCCCTTAAACTCTGTCTTCAGCTCCTCAAACATAGGTAAGGCTAACGGTGGAATGTATTCACTTTGAGCCTTGATAGGAATAACTTCTACGGAAGCAGTTACAGTTGGATCCATGATCTCTTTTCCAGATCGATGAGTTTGCATTCTATAGGATACATGTGGTAACTTTAGTTTCTTGAAGGTGGGAATATAGTATGTGTTGATTAACAGTTCTACCGGTTCAAGCTTGTCTTTAGGCTACAAAATCTCTAGCTGGTGACTTATCTTTAATCCAAAGCCAACATGATGGGTGAAGATCTTAGTTTCTGCCATCTTGTCATTTCTCTGCATGTTCTCAAGTAGCCGACCATAGATGAATGAGGCCCAGCCACCCTTTATACCATCATCAATGGCCATCATTATAGAGTACTTCCGTAGGCTGAGCTCGGAATGGGACCCAATTGTTGGGAATTATTTTTAAATTCCCCCCTTAGATCAATATTGTAAAAGGTTTTGTTGAATCAAAGCCTTAGTAGATTGGTCGATCATTGCTGAATTCTAGCATAGTCTAGCAACTCCTATGTAATGTCCTGTTTAGGAAAAATATCGAGTTGTAATAAATTAGGAAGTGCTTGAGAAGATTGCTGAAGGACTCAGCAAATGGAACGAAGAAAATCAAATCAAGCAACTTCGGAATGCTAGAAGAATTCTCAGTAGATGGTACCCGCTATAGAAATCAGCAGACAAGATTGACTGCTAGAGATGATAGCGGTTAAGTGCTAAGAAGAATGATTGCTAAGGCGTTAGCAATCATATGCTAAGGAAGAGACTGCTAGTCAGAAGCGAAGATAGCAGAATGCTAAAGGAAACAACATTCGCTAGCATACAAACAAATTGCTAAGGAATATCAATCAACAGCCAAGACCTAAATGCTGAAATACGCATCTGTTCAAGGAGTCAGCAGATTGAAAAGCGAATTGCAAGAGAAGTGTAGTAATCAGAAGACGTAACAGATCGTTCCAGCATTCTCCGAGAATGCTAAATAAAGAAGATATCTAGCAACGATCTCTAAATACTACCGTTCTGACAAAGGTAGAGAAAAAGGACGAAAGTCTTACCCGAAGTAGGTCAGAAAGTACTGTACGTCGCCAGAAAGGATGGTAAAGCAAGAAGCTATTTTGGACAAGAAGAACCATTGTGTCTAACGGGTCTGGAGATTCAAAGTTTGAATCTCCAGATATAAAGACGAAGTCCAAACAGAGAGAAAACTACTGCTCATTCTACACAACGAACACAACTGAAAAACAAGAGATTCATTTGACAAAGCGAAAAAGGAAAAAGAGAGTAGTCAGTTGAGAGCCCACATTTAAGAAGAATCTTAAAAGCTCTCAACAGCAAGTGTCACTACATTGAATACCCGACACTGTATTCAATAGATTCCTTGACTTTGCTCAAGAATCTTCAATCATTGGGATACTTTCCAATCATAGGAAGCATCCAGCAGGCACGTCTCTGAAAAGAGATTGACTCCAACGGGCTTTTGCCGAAACCAGATAAGTTCAGAGAGAACTATAAAATCTCCATTACAGCGAAGGATAAGTTTTACGAAGGTGGGCCCTTGACTTGGTCAGAGCTGCGGACTAGAAGATTGAAGTATCAGAGGATAGCTTTGTAGTGGCTAGGTCGAAGGTTCACTACCTGCTACAAGTATTCGGCGAATCCTTGTACTTCAATATCTTTTTAGTGAATTCTTAGTGACACAGCTAAGGAGTGGACGTAGATCTATTGGATCAAACCACTATAAATATTGTGTGTTCTTTTATGTTTTATTACTTACTGTTTGTGTGGTGATTTGAAACCTAGCAACGATAGTTGCTAGAGTATTTGTCCGTAAGAAACCCTAACTTCTACCTCGAGCTAAGACATTTTTAAGAACTTAAGTGCAAGATATACTTTAAACTTCCGCTGAATTCGTGTGTGACTTGGTTGTTATTCACCACGACGACTCTGATCTCGGACCAACACCAGTCTAACACTGCAATATTCGGATAATAATATCACACAACAGTTTATAGAATTCATCAAGATGGGTGTTCTTGGGGCTTGCAGTACAGTCTTCTTCAACATTTGGCTTCTTCCATTTCTCCCAGTATTTCTTCATCGTCTCAGTATCTCTGTCTTTATACAGAGCAACATTAGATCCCTCCTAATTCAGAGAGTACATTTTAGCCAGCAAGTCTTGATCCACTACGATCTTTAGTCAAAGAACAGACGTAGTGAAGTGAGTTTGACCTTTGGCTATAATGACACGAGCATAGAACTCAACTATCATGTGGGGACGGAATCACTTAAGTCTTGTTGTAAGATATTCTATAAGGCCTTCTTTTCTCAACACTTTGATAAGGCGTGAATCCTTATTTTCTTCCACCCACTCTTCGGGAATAGAGCCTGAAGGTGGTATGGGATCAGAAGTTCTAGCTTCACTGGAGGATTAGATGTGTTCAGAATGATCAGCCATTACTCCTAATGTAGAATCATGGATATTGATGTGGGCAGATCCTCGAGTGTTTTTCTTCACGATGTGGCGGCATGGCATTGGACAGTTGACTATGATTGACTGCGCACAATCCTGTCACATTTAATTTCATAATAAATGTGGCTTGTAGTATACGCGATACTGAAGTTCAAAGGTCCCGCCAAAAATATGGTCATCAGCTTGATCTATCAGCACCGAAGCCTTCAAGGTCAGTACAAGTGCATAAGCTTGGACCAAAAAAAATGTCAGCACAGATCTCCGCCAACTTAGTCTTCAATCAAAAAATAAAGTGAGAGCTTGGACTCGACTTTAATCTTTATCTCTTCATCTTTAATAGCCTTGAAATATTGAGAGCTTAGACTCAGTCTTAGTTTGCTTCTCACCATCTCAACCATTTAACGATATATAAATTGACATATCCTTTAAATGATTGAAAATGCGCTCTGAAAGCTTGGGCTCAGTATCAATTTATGATGTAATAAAAACTAAGTGTTTGGACTTAGAATTCCACGATCTTCAAAAATCCAAGAGAGTGAATGAGAGATTGGACTCATTCTTCTGCTTCTTCAATTTCATCAAACAGTATAAGATCGAGTTTTCTATAGAGCTCCTTATATCGAGCTTTTGGAAGCAGTTTCGTGAAGATGATGGCAAGTTGATTGTCAGTAAGAATGTACTCCACACTTATATCTTTCTTCTCGACAAGTTCACAAATGAAGTGATGTCGTATGTTAATGTGCTTGGTTTTGGAATGATGAACTGGATTCTTCGTAATGCACATTGCACAGTTATTAGTGCAGTAGATGGGAACACATCATGAGTCCACATCATACTTGAGCAATTGCTGTTTAATCCAAAGAATTTGAGCACAATAACTAGCAGCAACAACGTACTCCATTTTTGTTGTTGACGTTGCAACAGATTGTTGTTTGTTTCTAAACCAGCTTATCAGCTCGTGTTCAAGAAACTGACAAGTTCCACTCGTGCTCTTGCGATCACTACAACAACCTTCGAAGTTTGAGTCTTGGTATCCATTGAAAATAAGCTAGTCTCATCTGAGATACGAAATTCCAAGTGACTCAGTGATCACTGTAAAATCTACAGATTAATTATAGTAACAGTGGCAAATAAATTTATAAGAACCCTAAGATTATCGAATCCAAGGGAATTGTATAACTAAACTATCCTATGTACTAATTATGATCCTAAGATTCATTGTTTGAGTGAACAGAAAATCAGGGTTTTGATTTGGAAAATAAAGATGACAATACTTGAAAATTAAAGAGGTTTTGAAATCAAATTAAAGGAACACAGATTCTAGGGAAGAATTCTTATTATGGATAACATGTAGAACCAATTAAATTAACAGGTGGAATACTGCAATAATGCTATATTTTCTTTGTTGGGCAAATATAACCTAGATTACTAATTAGTGACTATCTCCACTCGGTCTCAAGAACACCAAATTAGTCAATCTGATAAGCAAATCAGTTCAATCCCTACAGTCTAATACATCTCATTGGACAGTATAGAGTGTATCATGCATTCCCTATCTCACTATCAATATTCACCTCTCGGTCCTTCTATCAATAGCTAGACATCTAAATTAATCATCACCTCTCGATCCTTGAATTAATTTAGAATTAGAAAATAATCACAGGAATCATAAACCTAATTAATTAATCCTAACATGCATCCATAATAATATCAAACCCTAGAACCCACTAGGGTTTCTAGCCACTCATCGCAGATAGAAATCCAAAAGAAAACATATTAAATTGCATAAAAGTAAAGAACTTACAAGAAAATAAAAGGGTTTCATGTTTTCCAACTCTCAAAACTCTAAAAACTGAAAAATATGATGATGCATCCTGAAAAATTCGAATTTACTATGTATTTATAGGGGTGGATGTGTATCCTATCAAATCTAGGGCTAAAGATATGAATAAATCCGATTTTCACCAATTTCATGTGCCAGCAGACTCGCGTCGATCGATGTGGATTGGCGTCGATCGACGTGGCTCTCCCTTTGGCGTCGATCGATGTGGATTCACGTCGATTGATGTGGTCTCTCGCCCCTTCTGCGCGGTCTCACAATTTTGGCCATAACTTCCTCTCCCGAACTCCGATTGACCCGATTCCAGTTGCGTTGGATCGCTAACTCAAAGCTTCATCCATTTCCATGCGACAATAGCCCGAATCCCTTGTGTGGAGTAACTCTTCACTGTTACTCTTACACGTCACTGCTTTTGAAACGGTTTTCTCGTGAACTTAGGCCTAAAACCTGCAAAAACACCAATACGCACATAGTACCACCTAATATAGACTCATGCATAGAATATATATATAAACTAAATAAAACTACATAATATAGTAGAAAATAATATAGATAAGCGAGTAAAATAATGAGCTTATCACTTAGTGATACCATACAATTCTCTTGGTTGCATCCATGTGCAATTTCTTCAGATTTTCTTGAAATCTCGCACATACTCCGATGATATAGGACATATCTGTTGGGATTGTATACTAAAAGCATTTATGATTAATTGTGTTCGTTTGATACACTGGTCTTCATAAATATGTTACATCAACATAGTCGCTATCTGTTATAACAAACATACGATACGAACTATCATATCCTATTATCTCGCCTATAGGGATGATTATATGGTGTGTAGGAGATCACAGAGGATCGTATGAATCGTTTGACCTAGTGAGGTATAAATAGTATCACGGCTGAGATAGTCCCTAGATAGGTTGTCGGTTTAGGCTATGGCACATCAATTTATAAGTGAGCTTATCCTAGCTACTTGATGTGTCGGTACATCTATATGTATTGATGGGATCAACAGTAAGATGTGCCATTCTAATTGACATATGAATGATCCAGATCTCTAGATACTTGTTATGATCTTAAACCTAATGGAAGGCTAAGGGGCATACATAAGTTGACCACACTTTAACTTGCTAGGGTGGCGAGTCTTTCAAGTACTCTTATACTTGCATCTTGTGTGTGGAGGTTTGTGTGTGGCTTGCTTAGCCCGGACATGTAGGTAATCATATCTGCTTTAGGATAGGGACATTCCCTGAGGAGCTCACAAGGTTCATTATGCTAAACCCTGCAGGTTGAATTATTTAATTCAGGCATAAGTGAAAAGTAGTGAGTGGTACTACTCAGGAAATAAGAAATTAATTAACTATGGTTAATTTTCATAAGCCAAATTAACTAATGATTGTACGAAACCTTAAATATGTGGATCATTCAAGTTTAATGCAACCCATTCCAAATTACGTGGTAATAAAGGGGTGAGTCAGCATTGTTACCGTGGTGAAGGTTAAAACAATGTTTTATTAATTAATTATGTTCTGGGTTGGACATGGAATTAATTAATAAAGAGGGCCCACTTTATTATTTGCATTTGGTCCCTGGTCCGGCCCACATGATGCTCAGAGCCCATTAGGGTTAGGGTTTTGTAAATCCTAGCACTATAAAAGCCCCCTCTCTATCAGATCTACACACACAATACACACAACTATGTGAGAAGGAAAAGAGGGGCGATGACTGTTTCATTGGGAGGAATTGATCGATTCCTCCGGATCTCTGATTCAACTCGGTAGCATATCCTCACCAGATTTTCGAGGAGCAAGGGAACAGATCAGAAGATCAGATCTGTTCGAACAAGATAGTTTGGATCGATCCCACATCCAGATCTACTCCTTTGTCTTTGTCTCCGATCTAGATCTGTAGATCAGTCGTTGGAGTTCAGGTATTCCGTAGATCCATCCTTTGCAATTAAATATTAGGAGCATGCATAGGGTTCGCCTGATTTATTCAATCTATTTTGTTTTTGATATTCTAAGAATGATCCAAACGGCTAAAGAAATAAATGACAACTCATGTTATCTATTGTAGACTCAAATCCTACAATATCGGGTCGGTTTGCTGTCATGTACAAGAGTGAGCCTATGATTCCTCTATATGTTGTTGGGTCAACTGACTCTCCATCTTCATCTAATGTGATATGCACACTCGTGCTCATAGGAATCCTCAGAGACTTATCTTTTCAGGAAGAGACTTATTGATCAGGTCTCTGGTGTACTTCTTTTGATTGATGAATATTCCTTCGCTGGACTGATGAACTTGAAGTCCTAAGAAGTACGCCATTTTACCCATCACTCATTTGAAAATGACTTTGCATAAGCTGGGCAAATTTCTCACAAAGGCTCATATTCCTTGACCCAAAAATAATATCATCGACATAAATCTGGAATGTCATCTTCATCTTTGATTAGAAACAAAGTCTTGTCGATCTTTCCTTTTCTGAATCCTTTCTTTAGTTGGAATTGGGATAGGGTCTCACACCAAGCTCGTTGTACTTGCTTCAATCCATATAGAGCTTTTCGCAACTTGTATAGTTGATTGCCTTCTTCGAAACCAGGAGGTTGCTCCACATATACTTCCTCCTTTATTTTGCCGTTGAGAAAAGCATTCTCCACGTGCATCTGATAGACAATGAATCCATGATATGCAACATAAGCTAGAAATAGCCTTATAGCCTTTAGTTTGGCTATGGGAGCAAAGGTCTCATCAAAATCGATTCCTTCACACTGTGCATATCCTTTGGTCACTAACTTTGCCTTGTTTCTGACTATCTTACCAACTTAGTTACCAACTTTATCTCCCTTGTTCTTGAATACCCACTTGGTTCCTGTTGAGATTCAATTTACGGTTAAATGGAGCTCTTGGAACTTTGTTAAATAACAGCAAATTACATCAAAATAAATGATTAATAGAACGAGATATAACAAAGAATGAGTCGGAAAATTAAAGAGACACGACATTTTTCTTTGATATCGATAGATCTATCGAGAATCCAGCAGCGTAACAACGTAGTTTTTGAGTGTGAAAAAGATATGAAAAAAATGAGTACTCCTCCCCTATTTATAGACAAGATAGGGGGAGAGTGTCTACCCTAACCCTAGGTGAAGAGTGGCCCGTGCTTGCCGCAAATCTCAAGGCAGTTCAAGGTTTTTTGGAGTTGGTTGGGGGCTATTTACGGTCGTGCGCTGCTAGGTGGTTAAGGTTCCATTTTGTCGTGCTCCTCAATACCGACCCCCTATGGGGCTCGATATCGAGGAGCTAAGATGCTCGATCTTGAATTCTTGACTTAAACGTTCATGGGTTCCTTATCCCTTCTTAAAGGGCCGCAATCATAGGTTGGTGGTTAACAGGATGGATATGCTTCATGGGCCTGGGTCTCATGGGCTTGGCCTCAACAATAGCCCCTTTTAAATTCTGGGTCTACTGCGGGTGGGCTCTAGAATCAAAACTTCCAATCGGAACATGTTATAGAATGTGGAATTTTGAGGCATCTAAGAGACTATCCTCGGGGCCCGGGAGGTACCTCCAAAGAAAGCAGCTCCGATAGGGAGTAGTAGGGATATAACTCCAGGCCAGTACGAAGATTTCTCGGGAACGCAAGCATATGGCTATACCAGGTGGCACTGAGATGCTGCCCCGTGGGTCAATACGTGGGTCCAGAGTTCACGTGGGTTAGAATCATTCCGGAGAATGTTCTCATGCATGAATTGGTACTCTCATGCGTGCACTCTATTTCGGCTCCGGAGAGCACCAGCGAGAGGAGTTCTGGTGGATTATAAGGCACAAGTGGGTTTCTCGAGGAAGCCCCACGTTCCGGTTGATGGTGCCAATCACGTCAGAGTTCGTCCCACAAAGTTGGAATGAGAGCCTGGGGCTTTTGGGAGCGGGTCGGACTTGAGGATGAGAAAAGCTCGGGTGCGAGCCCCTAGTGAGCTCAGTGTCGACCCAAAAGTTTAAGTAGTTTTTTATTTTGCCGCCCAAGCGATGGCACGCCCATATTTACCCTCAACTTTGAGGGCGATTGTCGAAATGGGAATGGTTTCTGGGTTTAAAAAGTGGGAACTATTCTTATTCTTCATTTTGTTTTTAAAATCGATCGCTTCTCTCTCTCTCTGTGAATCATCTTCCCCAGCGTGCGAATACTATTCTGGTGACCGTTCGGCTACTGTTCTGATGTTATACTTCGTGCATTCTTCGCTCTTTACTCAGGTGATTTTCTCTATCTTGTTTTGTTTTCCTTTTATTTGCATTTATATTCGTCTTTTGTTCATGTGTTTCACTATGGGTAGATGTTGAGGTTTCGAGTAGATAGTTGGCAGGTAGTTGATGAGTTCATATTTTCACTCATTAATGGTTTGATTTATCTTTGTTTTTCATTTAATTTTCATTTTTTTTAGTTATTTTTATTGCATGAATCACTCTAGGAGGGTATTGCGCTTGTAGTGGTGTATTTTTGCAGGTTTGAGATCGAATTCATAGAACATATGTTCCGAAAGCAGTGACGTGCAAGAGTATCAGTGAAGGATTTCTCCACACAAGGAATTAGGGCTATTGGAGCATGACAATGGATAGATATTTGAGTTAGCTTTCCAACGCAACTGGAATCGGGTCAATCGGAGTTCGGGAGCAAAAGTATGACCAAAACCGTGAGAACGTGCAGAATCGATCGACGCAGCCAGAGAGCGGTCGACATGGACGCGCGTCGATCGACGTGGACGATTTTGGCAAGATTCTGGAAGGTTTTCACGAATCTTAGGCGAGATTTGGCCAAGATTGAAGAGATATATCATAATTAAAGCCCCGAGGACTCAAGAATAAAGATATATCCATTATAGGACATGGAGATTTAGATATACATCAAATCTAATCATATTTCCTATAGGATTCAACCTTGTAAAGCCCATACAAACACTATAAATACCCCTCTAGACTAGTTTATTCGGTGGATTTCACTCCCTATATGAACATTAGTTCTTATATCCTTCTCAACCTCAATTTCTGTAGTTAGAGTTTTAGTTTTTATTTATTTTATGCACTTTTGAATTTCTGTTTTTATTTTTTATGCAGGTTTATTTTAGTTTAATTATGTCTTTTATTTCTAGCGTTTGATATTATTTTGATTACATTTTTAGGATTAATTAATTAGGTTCATGCTTCCTGTGTTTATTTTATAATTCTAATTTAATTCAGGGACCGAAAGGTGATGATTAATTTAGATGTCTAGCTATTGATAGAAGGACCGAAAGGTGAATATTGATAATGAGATTAGGAATGCATGATATACTCTATACTGTCCATTGAGATGTATTAGACTGTAGGAATTGAACTGATTTGCTTATGAGATTGACTAATTTGGTGTTCTTGAGATCGAAATGAGATAGTCACTAATTAGTAATCTAGGCTATATTTGCCAACCAAGGAAATATATCATTATTGCAGTATTCCACCTGTTAATTTAATTGGTTCTTATATATTATGCATAATAAGATTTGCACCCTATGATCTTTGTTTTGCTTTATTTGATTTAAGTTTTTATTTTATTTTCTCTGTCTAGTTTAATAAATAAAACCTGATTTTTGAATTACTCAAACAATTTATCCGAAACTGTGTTTTAGTACATAGGACTATTTCGCACATCTTTTCTCTGTGGGTTTGACATTCGAGTTATAAATTTATTTGACCACTATATTTACAATTAATCTGGTAGAAATATCAGTGATCAAATTGGCGCTGTTGCCGGGGAGTTGTTAGATTTTATCTTGTTACTAGTACGTTCTAGGATTTGCTGGATTGAGTTTTATTTTTCTGTACGTGTGCGTGTGTGAGTTTTTGTTCTCGGTGTCGATCGATGCATACATGCGTCGATTGACATCAAAATTTTGCTGCATCGATTGACGCACAACTCGCATCGATCGATGCTGACCACTCTCTTGCGTCAATCGACATGGAATCCACGTCAATCGATGCCGAATTGATATCTAGTTGTTTTCCTTTCAGGTGGTGCATGAACACGAGATCTCAAGGAAGAACACTCGAGGCTTTTGTCCCTAAAATCGAAGCAACCTGCAGGAAAAACAAAAAGAAAGGAAGAGAAAAACAAAAAGAGATGGAAGCAAATCCTAAAGAACCTCTGCAAAATATGACTCCCGAGGAGCAGAGGCAAATTGTGAATGAAGTACAGCAGCTGAGAGCACAACTACAAGCAGCCCAGGCTACTCAGGCAGAACAAGCTGCAAGACTGGCAGAGTTGAACAACAGGCAGATTGTGGTTCTGCAAAGGTCCATCTTGGATCGATTTCTTCCACAGCAAGCGGAGGCCGGATTCAGATGGTACAGCAAAATCAGTTTGCGGGGAGAGCTGTAGAAGATCCATATGCCCACCTCAACCAGTTCATTGAGGTGTGCGACACTGTGAAGCAGAATGGAGTAATCCAGGATGTAATCAGAATGAGACTGTTCACGTTCTCACTCAGAGACGAGGCGCGGTCTTGGTTTGCTGGATTGGATAAGAGTTTGATAGGGACATGGGAGGAGCTTCGATCAGAATTCCTCACCAACTACTTCCCGCCGAGCCTACTGCTGAAGAGGAAAGCTGCTATCACTCATTTTAAACAGATGTATGATGAATCACTACATGAGGCCTAGAAGAGGTACAAGGAGCTCCTACGGCTCTGTCCTGGGCATGGGATTAATTTGGAGATGCAGGTCTGTCATTTCTATGAAGGGCTGACTCCACACATGAAGGAGTTGGTTGATGCATCTGCTGGGGGAATCCTAATGAAAAATAGTGGAGCCGAGGGAATGAGACTCCTGGCAGATATGGCTCTGAATAGCCATCAGTGGCCGACTGAGAGGTAGCTACCAGTTAAAGTAGTCGAGACAAAGCCAGAATTCGACGTGGTTGCTGAAGTGAAAAAGCTCCGGGAAGATATTGCAAAATTAGAAGCAGCAAAAGCCACTACTACCGCTGCTACAGAGCTAAGTATGGCCATAGTACCCGTGGAGGATGACTACGTCAATCGGGGGCGAGCAGTTCATCTGGAGCTGCTGGAGCAGAAGTAAACTATATTGGAGGTGGTTACCAGAATAACTACCGAGAAGGCAATCAGGGGTATCATTACAACCATGGGAGAACTCACCCTGGTTTTTCATATTCTTACCCCTCTGCAGCAGAGCACCCTCCCCCCAATTTTGATGTAGGTACTGGAGGAGAGATCATGGAAAGGAAGAAGGGGATGGCCAACCACATGCAGCTGATGACGAAACATCTTCAGATGTTGGACACCCAACTGAGCCAAATCTCCACTACTCTCAGCAATCAGCATAAGCTGGGACAGTTTCCAAGTACAACAGAGGTGAATCCGGCAAAGGAAAAGTTAGTAAATGCGATTACTCTGAGATCTGGGACAAGCTACAAGGGTCCCGAGACGGCTATGAACGACTTTGGAGGCGAAAAAGAGCAAAATTGTGCAGGAGATGGAGCCACGTCGATCGACGCACATCCTGCATCGATCAATGTCGAGGATGGTTCATCGGGCAAGAAAGAGGAGAGCTCAAAGAGAAAGAAGTCGACCGACGGAGCCACGTCGATCGACGCACCCCACGTCGATCGACGAGCACACAGAGCTACGTCGATCGATGCAACCCTGCATCGATCGATGCAGAAGTCCTGTCCAGGCAAAAATCTGGGGCAGTCTTAAGATCAACCCCCTCCTATGCCGTTTTCTCAGCGGTTCGCGAAGTAGAAAGAGGACTCCAAATTCTCGTGGAGAATCTCAAGAAGGTCAGCATCAACATCCCGTTGATCGAAGCATTGAAGGAGATCCTGGGGTACATGAAGTACCTCCAGAAATTGATGAGTGGAAAGAAGCAATTCGTGGAGAACGAGACGGTGAAGATCCATGAGCAGTGCAGCCTGCTACTGCAAAGGCAGGTGCCCATCAAGAGAAGCGATCCTGGATGCTTCTCTATTCCGGTTGAGATTGGGGGACACACTTTCGAGAAAGTACTTTGTGATACTGGGACCAGTATCAACCTGATGTCGTACTCCATCTACAAACGTCTCAACATCGGAGAGATGAGGCCCACGACGATCACTCTGTAGATGGCGGATTGATCTGTGTCCCGCCCGAAAGGTATACTAGAGAATGTGCTCATTTGCGTGGGCCATCTCATTTTCCCTACAGACTTCGTGATGCACGAGATGAGGTGGACGAAAACTTGCCCATGATCTTGGGGCGTGAGTTTCTTGACACCAGCGCCGCTCTCATTGACTGTCGAGGCGGTGAGATCTCACTCCGAGCAAACGACGAGAAGATCACCTTTGTGATCGACAAGAGCAAGAAAAAGCAGAGTGCAATCGGATCTCCACTACTGAAGAATGAGATGAATCTCAAGAGGAGGAAGCAGCTGCCATTGAATGGGAGCAACGAAACGGAGGGGTGAAAGTGTCAACTACGCCACCTTTTTTTGCGCTCACCACCATTGTCAAAGACCGGAAGGTTTACATGGTGGATGCCAAAGGTCGGCGAGTCTGGACCTGACCTCCCTGGCGGTGATTTAAGGTATCGTCGAGCTGCGACATTACGTCAAGCACTTATTGGGAGGTAACCCAACCTTTTACATGTTTCCCTTTTCAATTTTCATTTTTATTTCGAATTTCTACTATTTTTGCTAATAGTTGCTTTTTAGTTTATTAAAAAATAAATTGTGTAGCCTCGGCATTGATCGACGCAGCCTAGCGTCGATCGATGCCGAGAAGCCCGGCGTGATACACTTCAATCCACGAAGGGATCGACAAGAAGGCTTCATGTCAACAGCGTCGATCGACGCGAAGTGCCAGCATTAATTATATCACATCGCGTGATGTTTAAAGACTCCGAGAGGGATCAAAAGTTGATGTATGAGATCAACTACCAGGTATCGTTCCCTCTTTTGTCTGATTTTCAAACTCATTCCACTCTTCGAGTTGGAAATAAGTTTGGGGGGATGTGGACAAAAGATGAAACGTTTTATCCTGTATTTATTATGCTTTCCGTATTAAAATTTTTGTCTTAATTTTTAAGTTTTATTCTATTTTGTGGGGAAAAATTTTGAGTTTTGATATAACCCGAATGAGATTGTGAGATTAGAATTGATTAAGGGTTGAGTTTGAATTGATTGAGATTGTGGTTAGATGCCTATGAATGTAGAATATCGCATGATAGGATTGATTTAATACTTATACTTGCATGTTGATTGAGCTGATTTGAAATTGACCGTGGAAGAAAATTTTAAACCCTTATGTGAGATTTTGAGCCTTATTTCGTTTGATGTGAGATTCACATGTGTGTTTTGATTTCTCTAGAACTTGCCTATTTTCTGAGTTGAGACTGCACAGTGTGCACAAGTTTAGGAGATGATATTAGGCCATCTTTTTTAACCCAATATCCTAAACACCGTCCCTTCACAATAAAATTTTCCCTAGTTAGCCACTTTGAGCCTTCATAATTCTTTCCTTGTCTACGAGCTTAAGAATAGTGCTGGTTTCGCTCATGTCTTGAGTTGTGGTATGTATGGGGTAGATTGGTGAATTGGAGATAAGATATGATAAATTAGTGGTTGGTGAAAGATGTATGTTAGAGAAACTCAATAAATAATTAGAATTCTCATAAGCTCTCTGGAAAAAAAAAGAAAAAAAAAGAATACAAAATTATCAAAAGAGCATTAGAGATTCAAATAAGCTAGAAAAAAAATTTCTTGATGAGTTTGTTGATGTATATGAGGAGATGAGGTGGATGATGATTGAGAGTGGTTGTAGTTTATTGAGTTGGCCACTTGATGGATTCTAGTCACTTGACCATATTTCCCTACTTTATCAGAAAAAGCCTACATTACAACCTATTGAAAGTCCTTTTTTGATTCTAGACTTGTGTGCACATTCTAGCAGTGGAGATATTAGAAAATTTGCAAGCCTATGGTAGAAATTTCTTCTTACATGTCGTTGAGTGCTTTCATCTATACCTTAAACACTTGAGAGTTAAGCGATACACTTCCTGTGAGTTCTTCCACAATTGATGGATTTTCTGTCTCTTTCAAATTGCTTGTGTGTAGTGGATTTTTGACCCTTGACTGCGATGAATCTTGTGAGGCATTGCACTCTAATCGCATGATCTTTTGATTTCTTTCTTGCCTATTGATTGAGGACAATCAAACGTTCAAGTTTGGGGGGTTTGATAAGCTCATTATTTTACTAACTTATCTATATTATTTTCTACTATTCTATGTAGTTTTATTGATTTTATATATATATTTTTTGCAAGAGTCTATATTGGGGTGGTATTATGCGTACTTTGGTGTGTTCCTACAGGTTATAGGCCAAATTCACTGAAACATTGTTCTGAAAGCAGTGACGTGCAAGAGTAGCAGTGAATAGTTCTTCCACACAAAGATTCGGGTTATTGGCGCATAGCAATGGATAGAGCTACGAGTTAGCTTTCCAACACAACTAGAATCTGGTCAATCGGAGTTCGGGAGAGGAAGTTATGGTCAAAACCGTGAGACCGCGCAGAAGGGGCGAGACAGGACCACATCGATCGACATGGAATCCACATCGATCGACGTGGACATTTCATGTCGATCGACGTGGAAGCCACGTCGATCGACACGAATCTGCTGGCGCGAAAATTCAATTAAACTCGAATTATATCATATCTTCAGCCTTAGATTTGATAGGATACACATCCACCTATATAAATATCCTAGTAATTTCAACTTTTTCAGCATCCATCATCATATTTTCATTCTGCAATTGAGTTTTTAGAGTTTTGAGAGTTGGGAAACACAAAACCCTTTTATTTTCTTGTAAGTTCTTTACTTTTATGCAATTTAATATGTTTTCTTTTGGATTTCTATCTGCGATGAGTGGCTAAAAATCGTAGCGGGTTCTAGGGCAATGCATGATTGATCTTGAATGCATGTTTAATTAATTAACTTAAACTGCTTGGTTTTGAATTCCTGTTTGAATTGTTAGGATCTAGAATTAATCAGATCGAAAGATAGCATTAAGTTTAGGTTTACAGTTATTGATTGAAGGACTGAAAAGTGAAAATTGATTACAGGAAAAGGAATTTAAATACAATTAAAATATCTGTCCTAAGGGAAGATAATAATTGGAGGGATTAATCTGTGGAAGTATAAAAGGTTGATTATTACTCTGTAATGAAGGCCTTACATTCACATAATAGTAACCTAGACTATAATTGTCGACCAAGAAATTATAGTATTTTTATGATTTCCCACCAATGCGAGTTAATTAATTTGCATGTATTATGATTAATTGTTCGCCCTAGAATCTGTGTTCCTTTAAATTTGATTTTCAAAACCTCTTTATTTTCAGTATTGTCATCTTTATTTTCCAAACCAAAACCCTGATTTTCTGTTTACTCAAACAATGAATCTTAGGATCATAATTAGTACATAGGATAATTTCGTTATACAATTCCCCTGGATTCGATAACCTTAGGGTTCTTTATAAATTTTATTTGCCACTATTGCTATAATTATTTCTTTATATAATATGCATTTTCTGAAGGAATATAATGCATGCATTTTAAGTACGATTTCATGCATTTTAGGTATATTTTCGTGCATTTTACGAAAATCAATGTGTTGTTAAGAGATTTATGTATAGAATCACTATTTTTTTTCGTTAAGGTTTTCATCCTCTAAATTTATCCAATCATGATTTTGTTTGAAAGATAATTAAATTATCTTTAATTTGATATATAATACATGAAAAACGAATTTAAATTGAGTGAGTTATGATCATTTAAAGTTTTTAGAATTTTAATTAGAGGATAGAGAAAAAATTTTACAAAATTATCCTTAAAATCGAATAATGCACAATATACTACAAAAAATGAACACGGAAATTTTTAAATCTTAAGCGTTGATATACAAAGATAAAGGGCTGAGATTTATTCTTATTTTTCATACTAAAAACTATTCTCATATGATCACTACTATATATATATATATATATATATATATATAGGGAACGGATCACGTGAGAAAAAATCCCCTGTGAGAAAAAAGAATGAATCTGATCCATTAGATCACACTAAATCAATGATTGATATACAATCAAGCAGCAACTGTAACACAATCAAGCATCATATTAATCAAGCAACAACTAAAACACAATCAAACAATTGCTTGATTGTGTTTTAGTTATTGCTTGATTGTATATCAACCATTGATATATTTAGATCTAATGAAAAAGATTAATTCTTTTTTCTTATAGGAGGATTTTTTTACATGATCCCTTCTCTCTCTCTCTCTCTCTCTCTCTCTCTCTCTCTCTTTCTCTCTCTCTCTCTCCCTCTCTCTCTTTCTATATATATATATATATATATATATATATATATGTGTGTGTGTGTGTGTGTGTGTAATCATATCACAAGTCCCCTTTAAATGGGAGATGAGAATGAATCTTGTCCTTTTATTTCATAAAATGTGTGGTCCAGATTTCATATTTATAATTATTTTATTAATTAATTTGTGAATTAATTATATATATTAAGGGCTTTTTAGTATTTTAGCATTTCATAGTTAGATTCTTTTAAAATTATAATATTTTCCTTAACTAATTCCTATATTCTCTCTCATAATTATAGGAGTAAAATATACTACAATTTTTGTAATGCGTATAATCTCATTTTCCTCACCCAGATTTACCAACCCCGAATCTTCCTCCCTTTTCCAACCGCAAGCACCGTTCTTCACCAATGTCGAAAGAAGAAGAAGTATTATATATTTCGCACAGTGGTGGCAGGGCCGCAACAGTTTGGTGCACGACATCTGGTCGCGGATCCCAGGAGTATCCGATGGTAGCAGCGAGTGATCATATGAGAATAGTTTTTAGTATGAGAAATGGGAATAATCTCAGCCTTTGATTTTGTGACTTCAACGTTCATGATCGATTTCACTCTGTCTCAACTTTTTCTAGATTATCCTGCAGTTTTGCAAAATTAAGGTTATTTTTGTAATTTTAGCTTTTTTTAAAAATCTGAAATAGTATCTCATCAGATTTTTTATTCCTTTCTTCGCGCGATTTGATTTCTTCTTCCTTCTTCATTCGATTTGATTTATATTTCTTCTGTCGATCATATTTTTTTTCTTTGTTTCTAGATTTCTCATTCGTGTTCGGTCTCGACTTTGTTAATTGTGCATGAATATAGTTTAAAAAAATTTGTTTTATTCAGATCGACGTTCATTTTTACTATTATATTGTGCATCTTTAGTGTTAACTTTGTACATTTTTATATCTTACAGGCTCATTTATTCCAAAGTGTGTTGATGAGATGAAGCATTTTAAGGGCAGAGTTTTTAGAACTGTTGATGTTGGTATTGAGTTTTATAGAGACTACGCTCGTGTTGCTGCTTTGAAGAAGATGTTTAATTTTTTTAATTCGTATTTATGTAAAAATGAAGTAAATCGGGCTAAAAATGAAGTAAATCGGGCTTAAAATGCAGATTGTTGTTTGTGTTTGAGTATTTTTACAGTTTTAGTCTTTAAAGGCTAAAATTGCAGGATATTGGGGCAAAAATGTCGCGTTTTTCAATTTGCTGAGAATGAATCATGTTCGTCGATTTGATGAGATGGACGCAAGAGATCTATTCTTATTTCTCATAGTAACTCCTATTCTCACCTGATCACTACCCTATATATATATATATATATATATATATATATATAGAGGTTAGATCATATGAGAATAGATGTTAATGTAAGAAATGAGAATAAATCTCAGCCTTTGATTTCACAAGATCTGCGATCATGCTTTAATAATTTCCGTCTTCATTTGTTCCTCCGCGAACTTCATTATTACATATTTAAGGGTATCATTGTCATTTAGTCTGATGGTATCTTCCTCAAATAATTTCCATTTTCATTTTATCATCCGCGAAATTCATTATTACATATTTGGATTTCTAATTCCTTTTCAATTTCGATTTTTCATCAAATTTCAATTGCCATGTTGAGTCATCCAATACTCTAAAATTAAATTAAATTTTATTATTATTTAATTGAATTTTCTAATTTAATGAAGTTTTAAATAGATAAAATAAATTTAACTTATTTTTCTGAAAAAATGATTTTATTTTTATTTAATTTAATTTTTCCAATTTGATGAAATATAGAGAAGATAAAATGAAGAGAACTGTTTCTAAAAATTTGATTTTTTTCTTTAATGATGTATATAGGAGATAAAATGACGAGAACTGAAATAATTTCCCAAAAATTGATTTTATTTTTATTTAATTTAATTTTTTTCATTTAATGAAGTATAGAGGAGATAAAATGAAGATAACTGTTTCTAAAATTTTGATTTTTTTCGTTTAATGATGTATTTTGGAGATAAAATGAAGAGAATTGAAATCATTTTTTTTGAAAAATTAATTTTATTTTTATTTAATTTATTTTATAATGAACAATAATTGAGATAAAATGAAGAATGATTAAGATATAATGAAGAACTGCTAAGATAAAATGCATGTCACGTATAACATCAAAATTCACATCGAATTTATTTTATAATGAATCACATTTGAGATAAAATGAAGAATAACTAAGATATAATGAAGAACTGCTATGATAAAATGCATGTCACGTGTAACATCAAAATTCGAATCGAATTTATTTTATAATGATTCGCAATTGAGATAAAATGAAGTATAACTAAGATAAAATGAAGTATATAATACATAATATGAACAAAACACAACTTTTGCGCCCTGTACGTTCGTAATGACTATGTTGTCCTTCAATGAAGTAAAATGAGGATATTATGCCGCGTTTTTTGTTAAAGCTCTTATATAATCTGGATCGTTGATGTTGTCAAATCTATGGACGAGATTTATTCTCATTTCTGATGATAAGGGCTATTCTCACCAGATCAGCCCCCTATATATATATATATATATATAGAGTAGTGATCATATGTGAATAGTTTTTAGTATTAGAAATGAGAATAAATGGACGAAACTATTCTCACAAAATCAAAGACTGAGATTTATTCTCATTTCTCATATTAAAAACTATTCTCATATGATCACTACTATATATATATATATATATATATATATATATATATATATATGGTAGTGATCAGGTAAGAATAAGAGTTACTATGAGAAATAAGAATAGATCTCGCGCGTCCATCTCATCCAATCGACGAACCGGATTCATTCTCAGCAAATTGAAAAATGTAGCATTTTTGCCCCAATATCCGGCAGAAAAGGCTAAAACTGTAAAAATACTCAAACACAAACAGCAACCTGCATTTTAAGCCCGATTTACTTCAGTTTTAGCTCGATTTACTTCATTTTTACACAAATTCGAATTAAAAAAATAAAATTACACCGCATTAAATGTCGTAAGTTCATTTTTCACCATCCTACGTACATCTATAAGAATGCTATCATGCATTTTGGTTACATTCTTATTGACTTTGACACAATTCCATGAATCACGATATGTCACCTTAAACATTTTGCACACATTCTCATTATCCAACATTCTAAGAGCTTTCTCATTCCTCGAAGCAATTCGACTTCCACTTCCTTTGGTTTTCACAATAATTGGAGGCAACACTTCAATATTTTTAGGAACCGATCGACCATAAAAACCTTCAAACATCTTCTTCTTCTTCAAAGTAGCAACACGAGCATAGTCCCTATAAAACTCAATATCATCATCAACAGTTCTAAAAACTCTGCCCTTAAAATGCTTCATCTCATCAACACACATTGGAATAAATGAACCTGTAATATACAAAAATACATAAATTTAACACTAAAGATGGACAATATAAAAGTAAAAATGAACGTCGATATGAATAAAATAATTTTTTTAAACTATATTCATGCACAATTAACAAAGTCGAGACCGAACACGAATGCAAAATCCAGAAACAAAGAAAAAAAATCTGATCCACAGAAGAAATATAAATCAAATCGAACGAAAAAGGAAGAAGAAATCAAATCGCGTGAAGAAATGAATAAAAAATCTTTAAGATACAAAATGCATGAATTTAACACTAAAGATGCACAATATAAATGTAAAAATGAACGTCGACATTTATTATCATTTCTCATACTAAAAACTATTCTCATATGATCACTACTCTCTCTCTCTCTCTCTCTCTCTATATATATATATATATATATATATATATA
>JAPKLW010000351.1:258537-305577 GCA_026898455.1 Plectranthus barbatus
AAGCAAGTAGCTACTGGGGAAGGGAAACTTAGCCAAATTTCCCAACAGAGGTGATGATGGTAAAGAGGGAAGAGATGTACCCGAAGAATGTGAGCTTCATGAACCAACAAATGGGGGGATTTAACAACAATTGTGGTCCCTATAATCCACCGGTAATATGTACTAACACCCTTCCAATCGATTCCATCCAAATTTCACTTATGCTCATCCGAACAATGCCTTGAACCCTCCAATGCATTTGGAGAATGTTGGGGGTGGTTCACAAGGAGGCTATATGGGAGGTAGTAGTAGTCGGAATTAGCAGTAGGGACCGACGGACATTGTTCGGAAAGGATGAACTAGTGTTCTTCTGCAACAATGATATAATCCAAATTACGCTTCCATTTAGGAAATTCGGATCATTAAAAGGATTTCATGCGAGGATATTGATGACATTATTCTTAGACATATCAGAAAACAAATAAGCAAATTAAAGTAAGCACATCTAAAGAATGAATTGAAACAAAAAAAAATGCATAGTCACCTATAGATAAAACAATACAATTTGTTTCCTCCAATTGTCCAAGCTAATTTACTGCAAGCTACTAATGAATGGATTTTGAATACCGTGAATTGAATTACTCTAATCCATATAATCACAGGATCAATAATTGGATATAAAAAATAATTGATATGGCTATGATTAATCCTAGCATGCTCCTATTGAATATGCATAAGAAAGGTTTATGCAGAATACCTGGATCGTAGAAACTGGAGAACGCGATGCAAAGAGATTTGATCCTTAATCCTGATTTGATCATTGATCCTCTTTCCCGCGCCACGAGATTTATTTCTATAAGATGAAAGAATTAAATCTGTGAAATTAAATAATTAATTTCAAAATTGAGAAGAGAGAAAAGAAGAAATAGATCCTCCAGATCTGATCTTCTAATCTGTATCCCAGCTTCAATCCAAAAATTTGGTGAAGATTCCCTTCGGATTCCTTGTTGATCGAGAAGCAGAATTTCCTCGTCATTTCTCAAATCTAGTCGATCACACTACTCCCAAATCTTGGTCTGCTGTTTTGCAACGTATGATCTTATACTGTTTTGTGATCTAAGAAATTGAAGCCTACTTATAGGAAATTTTGATATCTAGATGGGTCTGAACTTTCAAGGGCTAGACCAGGGACCAGAATGCAAATAGCAAATAAGGCCTATTAAATTAATTAATTCACATATACAACCCAGAATATAATTAATTAATTAATATTTATTCATGCCACTAGAGAATCAATACTGTCCTACCTATTTGCTACCACTTGGTGAGGAATGGGTTGTATAGGCTCGGTATATCCCCACATTTAAGGTTATAGACAATCATAAATTAATTCAGGCTCTGACAAGCCATTTAATTAATTAACTGAAGGGTTTCGTGAACTGAATCACAAAGTCCGTTTGCCAAGGATCGTTAATTGGAATATCAAAAATAAATTTCTATGCCTATGATTAATCCTAGCATGCTCCTATTGAATATGCATAAGGGGGTTTATGCGGAATACCTGGATTGCGAAACCCTGAAGAACGAGTGCGCGGAGATTCCTCTTGATCCTTTTCCCACGCACGAAGATTTAATTCCTAACAGATTGAGGAAATAAATCTATGAAATTTAATAAGCGATTTTTGAAAACAAGAAGGAGAGTGAAGAAAGAAGATAATCCTCCTGATCTGATCTTCTGATCTGTATCCCAACTCAATCTGAATATCTGGTGAAGATTCCCTTCAGATTCCTTGCCCGGTTGAGAAGTAGAATTTCCTCCTCGTTTCTCAGATCTAGTCGATCACCACAGCTCCCAAACTCTGGTTTGCTGTGTGCAACTTATGATCTTGTGGTGTGTTGAGATCTGAGGAACTGAGGCCTATTTATTGGAAAATGCTGGACTTCTATTGGGCTTGAGTTTCATGGGTCAGACCAGGGACCAGAATGCAAATAGCAAATGCCTATCAATTAATTAATTCTCATATTCAACCCAGAATATAATTAATTAATTAATATTGATTCATTCCACTAGAGAATCAATATTGTCCTACCTATTTGCTACCACGTTTTGAGGTACAGGTTGCATGGGCTCGGTATATCCCCACATTTAAGGTTACAGACATTCATTAATTAATTTAAGCTCTGACAAGCTATTTAATTAATTAACATCTTATAATCCTGAGTCAATCCACTCAAACCTTTTCACTTATGCTTGAACTTAATCAGCCTGCAGGACTTTAGCATAACGAACCTTTTGAGCTGCTCAGGGAATGTCACCATCCTATACTGGATGTGGTTACCAAGTTCCAGTACCAGACAGTCATACACAAACTGCTATTACCCAAGATGCAGATATACAAGCTCAACTAAAGCCCTTCACTGCAACTCAAAGTAATACACAATCTTCATATACTTCTGTACCTTCATATAGGCTTAGGATCTCATCAAGCCATAGAGATCTAGATTCTTTTAATGTCAGATAAAAGAATCGATCTCGACTTAGGTCCTTATCAATGTGTGCCCCACATCAGCATACCAAGCCATCCAAGATATGATGCTTATTACTGCGTATGCTGCAGCCTACACCGACAGTTTATCCTGGAACTGTCTCAGCTGTG
Organism: Plectranthus barbatus; assembly: GCA_026898455.1. Taxonomy (NCBI): domain Eukaryota; kingdom Viridiplantae; phylum Streptophyta; class Magnoliopsida; order Lamiales; family Lamiaceae; genus Plectranthus; species Plectranthus barbatus. Next base: position 261,174 of record JAPKLW010000351.1, read on the forward strand.
ATAACCATTTATATCTCGCTAGGTCAAACGATCCATACGATCTTCCGTGATATACTACACACCGTATGATCTCCCTATCGACGAGATAAGAGGATAATTGTGTTTGCGACACATGTTTGTTAATTCAGACAGGAGATGAACATACAATATTTATGATTCCCAATATATTAACCAATCGACCTTGTACATAATATACCAATCATAATGCTTTCAATATATAAATCCATCATTAACATCTTATATTCCTGAGTCAATCCACTCAACCCTTTCACTTATGCTTGAACTTAATCAGCCTGCAGGACTTAAGACGAACCTTTTGAGTTGCTTAGGGAATGTCATCATCCTATATTGGATATGGTTACCTAGTTCTAGTACCAGACAGTCATATACAAATTGCTATCACCCAAGACACAGATATATATAAGCTCAACTAGAGCTTTTTACTATATCTCAAAGTGACACACAATTTGTGTATACTTCTGTACCTTCATCTAGGTTTAGGAACTCACCAAGCCATCAAGATCCAGATTCCTTTAATGTTAGATAAAGGAATCAATCTTAACTTAGGTCCTATCAATGGATACCGCGCACAAGCATACCAAGCAACCAAGATAAGCTGCTTATTATCGTGTATGCTACAGCCTATACCGACGGTCTATCCTAGGATTGTCTCAACTATGATAACCATTTATATCTCGCTAGGTCAGATGATCTATACGATCTTCCGTGATCTACTAGACAATGTATGATCTCCCTATCGAAGAGATAAGAGGATATGAGCGTTTGTGATACATGTTTGTTAATTCAGACAGGAGATGATCATACAACATTCATGATTCCCAGTATATTAACCAATAAACCTTGTACATAATATACCAATCATTATGCGTTCAGCATATAATCCCATCAGACGTATACACCAAACGCTCAACCATACCAAACTAAGCACTTTAATTTCAGACCGTGCAAGGTATCCGCCAGCAAAAGAAATTAACAATGGAGATACTAAGACCATGTTCACCTATCTAAAGTAGAGATATTACAAATATGTTTTGCTCCAGGCAACATCTAAGCCAAAATAACCACAATCCTAACTCCGGATGTTAAAAGACGATTTGGCATATATACTAGACCCACACCGCATGCCCTTTATATCCTTTGTTATCTCATTTAGATTAATCTTTAGAGACTTCTTGAAGTGGTCTCTTGCAAGCTACTAAGTAGACGCTTGCTCAAAGTATCCCACTTCTTATGTTAAACTAAATGTTTTATTTAGAAACCTCATCACGTTAGGACTGGTAAGGTACCTCTAATGCAAGCTACTAAGTAGATGTTTACGCTTCGAGATGCCTTAGTTGCAATGAGAAGTCATATTTGTGGAGGTCTAATGACTTTAGTTTGAAAAAAACTAAAATGTAGCGTAGTATTCTAATCTGTATCCCTTGCTCCTCGGAGATGTTTTGAGGATACACTACCGAGTTTCACCAAATCCTCAAGAAGTTGACCAGCCTTCTTGATTAGTGTAGCTGCCGTTGTTTCTCTCTCTATTCTTCACTCACGTACAGAACATTGTGTTGTGTAATATTGTTGTATTTCATCTTCAGAGAGAAGGGCATTATATAGTACTAGGTTTGCAAACCCTAGCACTAATGGGCTCAAGCAGTTTGTGGGCCTGACCAGGAACCAAATGCAAAAATAAAATAAACCCTCCTTATTATTAATTCTTACATGTTCAACCCAGAACATAATTAATTAATAAAGTATTATTTTACTTTAACCACAGAAAACAATGCTGACTCACCCCTTTATTACCACGTTATATAGAACGAGTTGCATTAAACTTGAATGATCTACATATTTAAGGTTCCGAACATTAATTAATTAATTTGGCTCATCACAATTAGCCATAATTAATTAATCTCTTATTTCCTAAGTAGTACAACTCACTCCTCTTCACTTATGCTTGCATAAATAGCTCAATCTACAGGGTTAAGCATAATGAATCTTGTGAGCTCATCAAGGAATGTCCCCATCCTAAAACAAATATGATTACCTGGATGTCTAGCCTAAGCAGGCCACACCCAAGATGCAGATATCAGATTACATGAAAGTCTTGCCACCATATCAAATCAAAGTGCGGTCAACTTGTTTATGCCTTTTGGCCTTCTATTAGGTTTAAGATCATAACAAGAATGTTGAGATCTGGTTTATTCATATGACAATGAGAATGACACATCTCGCTTTTGATCCCATCAATATATTAAGATGTAGCAACACATCAAGTAGCTATGATAAGTGTAGTTATATACTGATATGTCACAACCTAAACCAATAGCCTATCTAGGAATTGTCTCAACCTTGATACTTGTTTATATCTCGCTAGTTCAAACGATCGATTCATATGATCCTTTGTGATCTCCTACATACCATATGATTATCCCTATAGGAGAGATTATAGGATATTATTGTTCATTCCATATGTTTGTTATATGAGATAGCGACCATGTTGATATAACACATATATGAAGGCCATTGTATCAAACAAACACATTTATTCATAAATTCTTTTAGTATATAATCACAACATACCCTGCGTATCGATTTGAAATTTTTTAATTTTTTTATTTGTTAGAGAATAGACAACGTTTTAAATGACAATAATTTTAAGGTTTAAAAACCATTGTCTTTTAGCGTTAAGTTACAACAATAACACTTACGACAACACTTCTAAATTCCTTAGTATGTATCATTGTTGGATAAAATAATTTCTTTAGCCCAACAAGAAAGCCGTTGTGCATTGATTCGTTTCGATTTAGACCCAATCATCGCATGCGACATATACGTAGCGAATGGTGAAATAGTAAGTTTTGATTCATTAATATTAATCTCTTGCAAGGTTCTATGCTAATATAATTAATTGTTCTGGATTTTGGAATTAAGCCTCCATAATAGTAATAGGACTTATCAAAATTGAGAACGTACGCTTCGATGGACCATATTTAAATTTTTGAAATTGTATCAGAATTACACTTTCCCTAATTTAATTAGTTATCTCCTTGTATAATAATAATGCGAGCTTCCCAAATAAACAGTTGTTGCAAAATATATTCATTGCACATCATATTTAATTTATTTATCGTGTCTGAGCTCTATTGTCCAAATTTAGTAGACAGCGATGATTGGATTTATATTAATCTCGCGACATCATATTTTATATTCAATTTTATGCTCGTTAACTCACTTCCAAAAATAATTTGAATAGTGTACTGTTGATGGCTTCGCGATTGCTCTTAGATATTAGTTTACGGCATCTCATATATATTCATTTATTTAAGTTGGGATCATGAATATGAATATCTTGTTTTGTTGAAATAAAATCGAGTTGTGCAAAGTGAAATTTTATGGGATGTTACAAAATATAGCCCTGAGTTAATCAAGGTGGAAATTCGAAGGTCTTCTCTGCTGATACTCGTCACTGCTACAACAAGAAAGTTCTATCCCCTCCGTTTAACAGAGTTCTATAAAAAAACCATTTTTGAGGACAACAGAAAGTCATTCCAAACATAAGTAGGGGACTTGAGTTTCACGGTGACCCCTCTTGTGTTGGCTAACGACTTCGATCTAAGCAGAACCAGCGTCAACATTGACAAATTACTTGAGGATGATGCTGGAGCTCCAGAAAGGCACTTGAGAAACTGGAAACTATGTGAGTGCATAAGGTTCCAGTTGGCCAACTTACGGCATGCTATTGGAAATTGTAAATCAGATGATTGTGTGCAATCTTGAGAGATTTTAAAGCTTAATGGGAGAAAATACAAGCCCGTGATGATCATCGAGATGAAGTGGTTGCAAACTGCCACAATTTTGTAGAGTGTAGATTGGGAGCACTTTGTGGTAGTAGAAGACACATTCATAAGGATGTCTAGTCTGGTCTGACCATCAGTTTTCTCCTTGAAAAAATCTTCATCGAAGGTGATCCATCTCTCTTCATCTATGGAGAAGAAATTACAAGGAAAAACTTCATTCCTGGAAAGAAGTAATACAACGACAGCAGGGTAAAAGCACTGGACGTTGTATATATGGAATGATAAGACGAAATTGTGAAAGTTTATCTTGACCTACTTGTCCTGGCCAGTTTTAATAATATTCTAATAATCTATAGCCAGTTGTTTAATGACTTGAGAGATGTTTATGAAAACTGATCATATTAAAGACAATAACCCTGAACCTATGCTCAAAGAGAGAAGGTTACCTCAACGGCCTATGCTCAACACTCACATTACGATAACGTTTTATATTTAAGCTTCATAGCTTTCATAACTCTCCACAATTCCTATACACAAGGCTCTTAGCATCTTGCTAGAGCTATTACCGGAGTTCTTAATATCTAAGTAAGAACCTGGGAAGAGTTTCTCAATCTTGAGAAACTTAGATGGTATACCAACCAACCATCTATCAACGTTTGGGAAAGAACTAAACCATCCAACCCTTCCAGCTCATTGTTGTGCGACGTCTTCCCAAATCAACCTGAAGAGAGCATGATACGATCCTCGCCGGAAGGTTTAGATCGCAGCCCAGGAACAAGAGTAGACACGATGCAGAAACGACTCGGACATAACTAGAAACAGAACGATAATAGGAATGGAAGTCCAACAACCCTAATTCAACCCTTCAAATGACGTATTCCAGACGAATCTCATATACGCCCCAAGAAGCTGAAGAACTAACGAATGCAAAACGGTAGAAGACATCACAATCGGATGTGTAAGTCCGGTTGATAAGTCAATTCGAATTTCAAGGTAATCCACAGAAATTCTTGAGCTTTCAGAATTGGAGAAATACACTCACAAATATTATTAAACTGAAAACTGAATTACAATGATAATATGAAGCCCTATTTATAGGGAGAAAAATCAAATCTAATCCTAATCAAACTAGGAAATCAAATCAAATCTAATCTTAATCAAACTAGGAAATCAAATCAAATCTAGAAATCAAATCTTGCTAAAAATCAAATCTAACAAATCTAGAAATCAAATCTAAGAAATATCAAAGATATTTCAGGACTAATCAAATCTTCTATTTTCTTCAATAATATCTTGAAATATCTTTTATCTCTCATAAATCACAACCTCAATAATTTAATTAAGTCCAGATGACTTAATTAAAGTCTTCAATTTTGGACCCTTCAATAATTTAATTAAGACCAAATTACTTAATTAAATTCTTCAATATTGGACGACCTTGATTCTCATCATTCCCTTCCTCTTCAAATGGATTTGTCCTCAAATCCACGTCTGCACCGGATTCAATCAACCATCTTACATTTCCCTTGGTTGGCTTATTCGGTGCATCATCATGTTCAAACTCTGGCAATTGCTTATCTTCATGCATATTTCTTTTCGGAATATGAGTTCTTGCTGAAACAAACTTATGAACTATTTTCCTCTCAACCTTCTCCTCCACTGAACCTTCCTCCAATGGAGTATGGACTACTATGTCTTCTTCCTTGTTCTCTTGACTTTGGCTTTGCATTGCCAAAACTGGACTGGTAATGATAGTGAGTGTGGCCGGATCCTCAAATTCTTCATTGTCTTCAACATGACTCTCCGAAGCTGTAGCAACTCTCATATCCTCTTCTTTGGGCTCTTGAATTGAAGCACTCATCGACTCAGATTCGGTTATCATTGCCATTGTCTGCTCATTCTCTGATTGAAACTATTCTGATGAGATTTTACTAACTGTTTGTGAATCCATCCAACTAACTTGATTTTGACTTGTGCCTTTGCTGTTAATCCTCCTTCTCTTCAATTGATCCTCAATACAGCTGGCTGTAACGACTATGACAAGCAAGTGATCAAAAGGTTGTAGCTCATCTACTCTTTCTCGGATTTCTCAATTCAATCCAGCCAAAAAAAATTCCATTATTGACTGTGTATCCTCAATGATATTGGCTCGAATCATTGCTTCATCCATCTCTTTATAATAGTCATCTACACTTTTAGATCCTTGCCTCAAATCCTGCAACTTGAAACATAATTTTCGATAGTAGTAATTAAGTACAAAATGTTTCCTCATTACAACTTTCATCTCTTTCCAAGTCATGATTGACCGCTCTCGATTCTTCTCTTTGTTAATCATCAATTGATCCTACCAAGTAAAAGCATAATCAGAAAACCCCATAGCTGCAAACTTGACTCTCTCACGTCCATAAATCTTTTGACTCTCAAATGTAAGCTCAATATTCCTCTCCCAATCAAGATATAATTTAGGATCATATCCCCCTTGAAATGATGGAATGTTCATCTTAATGATTCATGAAATTGATTAAAGGAAGGTTTTTTTTTTTGCTATACATAACTTAAAAGTAGATGATTATAGGACTCTATATGGATGGATATATATATGAATAAATATGGATGGCTAGATAAGAAAGTATATATAGATGTAGAATATCTAGATATAGATATATGTGAATACTTAAGGAAGATATGAATGAGACAAATATGGATATGGATAGATATGAATAAAATAGATATGAATATATATGAATGAGATATATATGGATGGATATGATTAGATATGAATAAGATATATATGAATAAATACTAAAATATATGGATAAATATATGGATGAATATGGAATGGATAGATATGGGTAAATATGAATAAGATATATATGATATAGATGAGATATGGATAAATATTGATGATATAGATATATAATTAGATAAAAAAACGAAAATAATAATTATAATACTTAAAAAAACAAAAATAAAATAGATAATAATAAAAAAAATGAAAATAAAAAGAAAAAGAACGAAAACTGACACGAAAAAATTGAAGTGGACAGGACACGAACGGACAAGACACAGAATTAAACTGGAAGGAAAAGAAAAGAGAGACACGACCTGGTTCTTGATATCAAAATGATACGATCCTCACCGGAAGGTTTAGATCGCAGCCCAGGAACAAGAGTAGTCACGAAGCGGAAATGACTCGGACAGAACTAGAAACGGAACGATAATAGGAATGGAAGTCCAGCAACCCTAATTCAACCCTTCAAATGACGTATTCCAGACGAATCTCATATACGCCCCAAGAAGCTGAAGAACTAACGAATGCAGAACGGTAGAAGACACCACAATCGGATGTGTAAGTCCGGTTGATAAGTCAATTCAAATTTCAAGGTAATCCACAGAAATTCTTGAGCTTTCAGAATTGGAGAAATACACTCACAAATATTATTAAACTGAAAACTGAATTACAATGATAATATGAAGCACTATTTATAGGGAGAAAAATCAAATCTAATCCTAATCAAACTAGGAAATCAAATCAAATCTAATCCTAATCAAACTAGGAAATCAAATCAAATCTAGAAATCAAATCTTGTTAAAAATCAAATCTAACAAATCTAGAAATCAAATCTAAGAAATATCCAAGATATTTCAGGACTAATCAAATCTTCTATTTTCTTCAGTAATATCTTGAAATATCTTTTATCTCTCATAAATCACAACCTCAATAATTTAATTAAGTCCAGATGACTTAATTAAAGTCTTCAATTTTGGACCCTTCAATAATTTAATTAAGACCAAATTACTTAATTAAATTCTTCAATATTGGACGACCTTGATTCTCATCAGAGCAAGTTCTTGATAGACTTGGCGATGCCACATACAGTCAATGGACGGAAGAACTACCCGCGATTGCGACAGATCGTGCTATATTATCTTATAACTGGTTCTAATGTATTCCAACCTGCACAATTGAAGTGTGGACGTAGGACATTTGGCTCCGAACCACTATAAATCATTACATCTTTTACTTGCTTTGTTTTATTATATTTTCCTTTGATTTTTGTTGTTGATTTGAAACCCAACAACTTGCTAAGTTCTTGGCGTATATTCTGAAAATTGGCTAAGTAAAGACTCGACTGCAAATAACAAGTTTTGTTAACTAGAACTGTTCTTGGTCAGTTCTGAGTCCTGAACGAGTAAGACTAATTTCCGTTGCATACATAACTCACAGATTTTGAGACCAATAGTTGTTATAACTGCAAGATTTTTACATTTTATGTTATAATTACAAAAATTTAAAAAGTATGTTATAATTGCAAAAATAGTGCATAATTTTGTTAAAATTTTCAACTAATGCAATGAAAAATTCATCCGATAAATATTTAAAAAGTAAATAAAAAATAATAATAATAGATCAAGCAAAATTAATATTTCAGAGATGAATCATGCTCAAAGTGCAATAATCATCTACTCTAAGAAGCAACCTTCACATTAAAATTATGGGAGTGAAAATTTAATAGAGACAGTACCAAAAACTTAAGATCTAAATCTTTTCGACACTTATTCAAGAAACCTGTACAGCTGCGCTTATGATGATAATTATAAAATTGATATTCACATTTAAAAAAAAAAAAAAACTAAACAAAATTATGAAGAAATAAGATGCATTATCTAAATGGATGTACAAATTTCTCCACCAAGATAAAGAAAAGGATTTTTGAGGAGGAAAACTTGCACGAAAGCATGGATAGCCAAGAGATGAACATTTTTAATTAATTAATTAGCAATACTAAACGAATGAAATTATAGTGGGAAACATTACTTAATTTGATTAGGCCGATTTCATAATACAAAATAATCTATGCACGTAAATATATATAATATATGTATATATTCAAGTATCGCTTTCCTATATATAATTATAGTGGTTGAGGCTAAAACTGATATTACACCATGAAGATCGAAAGAATTAGCAGGAAATTGATAAAACCACACACCCCAACCCCACAAAACCTCAAGAACTTCAACATTTCGATTTTAGATAAATGTATTCCGCCGATTAAATTTGGCATTGTTTTGTTTTATAAATTGAAACCAGGAAACAAGAGTGAGTTGGAAGAATCCCTGGAAAAAGTCCTGGTCGATTTCTACCCTCTTGCTGGAAGATACACCAACAATGATGGCATGGTTGATTGCAGTGATGAGGGCGCCGTGTTTGTTGAAGCCGAAGCTCTAGACACCGAGCTGACGATGGATCAGTTGGTGGAGAGTAACACGGTGATCCAGACAGTCGATCAATTCCTTCCCGATGAATGCATCCACGTTGATGTTCCAAATCCACTCCTGTGGATCCAGGTGACACGTTTTCCATCGGGTGGGCTGGCCATTGGCATCACTGTTTCTCACGTTGTCTTCGATGGTTTTTCGCTGGGGGTGTTCATCGCCGCCTGGTCGAAGGTCAACATGAATCCAGATAGGAAGATTGAAATCACCCCGTCTTTCGATCTTCCCTCGTTGCTTCCATGCAAGGATCACGATTTCCGGATAACCACCGATCAAATTAGCGATCAGGGTGAAAGCATGGTTGTCAAGAGGCTTATGTTCGGCAAGGATGCTATAACAAGGTTGAGATCAAAACTAAGCCTAAATCAAAATGGTAGAACGATCTCTCGTGTTCGTCTTGTGTGTGCCATTATATCGAAAGCCCTAATGAAGGTGGAATGTGCCAAACACAGCAAAACAAGAGATTTCGTGATCTCTCAACCGATTAACATGCGCGGGAGAACAAACACACCTCTAGAGAAGCATGCCTGTGGGAATCTGCTAGTCCCGTCGTTAGCTAGAGCGGAAGCTAAGGAGATGGAGCTGCAGGATTTGGTTAATTTAATTGGTGATTCAATTATGAAAAGCATAGCTTATCATGCTGAAATATTGTCGCCTAATCAAGATGGCTGTGATATCATTATTAATGATTTCGTGAACCTTTCCTCACTATTGGAGACTCCAGACACGAATACTATTACTTTTAGTGATTGGAGTAAGTTTGGATTCTACGATGCTGATTTCGGTTTTGGGGAACCTGTTTGGATGAGAACTGGAATGCAACGCCTGAGCACTACCACCATTGTGCTCATGAGCAACAAAGAGGGTGATGGAATTGAGGCATGGCTGTATCTCAACAAAAATGACATGCATTTTTTTGAGCAAGATGTAGAAATCAAATCATTTACAATCTAAATGGGTTTTATTTGTGTTATCGATGTTTGCTTAACATTTGATTCCTATTTTCATCTAAGCTTCTTAAATTTATTTTATATAAATAAATCTAAACTTGTCATCAGGAAATTATGGGTTGATGGAATTATAATTCGTTCATTTTGCATGCAGCTTATGTAGTGTGGGGTTTGAACTTACAATCAAGACCGCAATTTGAGGACTTCGTCAATTTATATTTAATATTCTTTCTTTTCCCTCTTTACTCTCTTTCACGCGACTTTCCCTTTTCCAGTCTCTTCTAGCTTTTCTTTTCTCCCTTTCCAAGGTAAGATGTCTTCTCTATTGTTTAATCTTCAAATTTTTTTAATAAAATTAATTAATTTAAACTCACCGGATTCCTAAGTAATCTAACCCAAAATCTTTTGATAACAGCCATAATGCTCTATTGAATGTAGCAATAGATAGCATAGCCAGCCGAGCTTCACGTGAATGTAAAGAGTCGAGTAGCTTCTAGTCTCTTCTAGATAGGTGGTTACATAGTTAGCAAAGATTCCAAACAGTTAGTAGTTCTGTATCATGAGAATTAGTATGTATGCAATGTCAGTTTCCTCTCTCTTTACATGTATATAATGTTATGTATTTACATCCCAGAAATTAAGCAATAAATCCATTTTCCCTTTGAATAATTCAACTCAAACATGGTATCAAGCCAGCCTCGTTAAACCTCTCTTTCTCCGTCTCTCTCACAACCGATCATGGTGCGCGGTTTCTGTTGCCTCTCTCACAGCTCTAATATTGCTCAAACTCACTTGTGCAAATTATTACTACTAGAAACCACAAATTCTCTCCATTGCACAAGCAAACGACCTTGATGACTACCTCCTTTGTGTTATTCCAGCTCCGATGAAGTATCTTCCGGCGATGTTGGAGACCGATGCTTAATTTACAACTCAATCCATCATATCTCGATTGGATCAAAAGAGATCAACTGCTCGTTAGCTGGGTGCTCTCATAAGTTTCAGAACCTATGCTTGACATATTGCCCGAGGTTCATCTGCCGTGGATTTGGTGTATGATGGAGAAACTATTTCAGAACACTTCGAAGGCTCAAATCCTTCAGCTCAGAAATCAACTTCACTCACAGAAGAAAGACACCTTCTCAGTCTGAAAAATTCTATATTATTGATGTTCATTTTGCTCTTCAAACACATGTATTATGTCAAATTAGAATGTTGCAATAACTATTCTTACCCAAGTGTTAATGTCACCCACACATTCATCTGGAAATGGTTATCGTGGTCATAATGGTGGCCGAGGTGGTGGCCGTTATCGTGGTGGTGATAGTTTGTATGATAGGAATCATTTATTTTGCTAAATTTGTCAGCGGAATCATCATGTCGCATACAAATGATACCGCCACTTTGATACCTGATTTGCTGGACCAGATGATGGAAGTGATTACTCTCCACAAATTCATTTATCGATGACTCAAGATCAATTTCATATAGATCAATCTGATTGGTATGTGGATAGTACTGGTGCTATTAGGCATATCACAATAACTTGAAGAATTTGCAGATCAAAGAGGATTATTCTGGATCGAATGTTGTAACCATTAGAAATGGCTCTACCTTGCCTATATCTCATGTCGGTAAATCCTTTATCCTTAGCCTTTTTTCTATCTCACCACCTTCGCTTAATAAAATACTATATGTATCAAACATGACTAAGAATCTAGTCAGTATATCTCAATTCACTAAGGGTAACAATGTTATCTTTGAATTTCAGCATTCCTACTGTAGTGTTAAGTACAAACAAACAAATCAAGTCCTTCTCAAGGGAGTGATTAGAGATGGATTGTACCAGTTGTACCTGCATCACCTTTCACCCTCAACTACACCTACTTCTGCCTTTTCTTGCGACCTCACTATAAGTCATGTCTCCAATCTAATGGTTTTGCATTCACGCCTTGGTAACTCTTGCCAGTGAACACTTCTATCGGTTCTCAAGATGGAACATATTCCCTCTACTTCTCAAGAGTTGGTGTTTTGTAATGTATGTTGCTTAGGTAAGCTCCAACATGTATTTTTTTTCCTTCTCGTCCTAGTTGTACTACAACATCCTTTCAATTTTTACACACCAATGTTTGGGGGCCATCTTGTACACAACTAATTGTGGGTTACAATTACTATGTCCTCTTTATTGATGATTTTACAAAGTTCATTTGGATTTTTCCTTTAGAGCTTAAATCTCAAGTTGCAATTGTGTTTGTTAGGTTCTTTTCTTTCGTCCAAACTAAGTATAATACTACCATAAAAACTCTCCTATCCGACTTTGGGTCAAAGTATAAACCTCTCACACATTTTCTTCACTATCATGGCATCACATTGCGACAGTCTTGTCCATTTACACATTCTAAAAATGGCACAGCTGAACGTAAGCTATGACATATAATTGACAAGAGATTATCTTTACTTGCCCAAGCACATTGTCCCCTCTCATTCTAGTGGGACGCGTTTGACACTCGGTACCAAGCACCTCCCATCACCTGTCCTACACTCCAAATCATCGTTCTTCATGTTGGAGCTACTCGACTACAAATTTCAAAGTACCTTTAGCTGCTCTTATTTCCCATATCTTAGGCCTTATATCTCATCCAAATTTCAATTTAGGAGCTTCCAATGTGTCTTCCTCGGTTACAGTCAATCTCACTAGGGATATGGGTGTCTTATTCCAATTTGGAAAGTCTATATAGCTAGGACGGTGCATATCAATGAAATTGAATTCACCTATCCCACCCTATTCTATATCTCTATATTTGCTGCCTCAACTCTTAAATCCCGAGTCTCAGCCACCTTCTCACCTCCACCACCACCCGCTATAGGCGAGTCACCTACCTACTTCACTAAATCTAGTCCATCTCCTTCTCACAGTGCTTTGATTGCGTCCACTATACCCTCACATGCTCCTTTTAGCGGGAGTCTCCAGCTCCCAACCTATCCCTACCCCCCAACATCATATGTTTATGCACGCCCGTAATGGCATATTTAAGCCACACATTTTTTTTTGCATCTTGTGATGCAGCTACAGAGCCTACCTATGATGATTAGGCTCTTATGCATCCTGCTTGGAGAGCTGCAATGCAGAAAGAATCAGTTGCTCTTATGGAAAATAAAACATGGTGTTCGGTGATTATATCCTAAGCAATTACTCATGGCTGTGATATTCAACATATCAATGTCAAGATAATTTCTTCCTCAAATGTTATCTCAAATAAACTGTATACATGGCCTAGCCTACGGGTTTATTAATCCACAACATCCTCACCATGTCTGCCAGTTACTTCGAATGCTTTTTGGCCTATGCCAAGCACCTTAAGCTTGGTTTGATCATTAAAAGTCTTACCTTGTCAGCTGGGGTATCACATAGTCCACGTTTGTTCATATCTTGTTTGTTGAAAATAATATCTCTAACCCTTTACTTGTTTTATTCTTTGTCGACAACATCCTCATTAAAGAAAGTGATGACTCTCTGGTTTCTTGACTCATTCTTGACCTAGATATGGAGGTCTCTTTGAAAATGCTAAGAGTTGTGAGCTAATTCATTGGCATTGAAGTTCTCCTTTCCTCCAATGTGATTAAGCATCATCAAGAAAAATATATTCGTGACTTGCTTCACCGCAGGAACCTCACAGACTACAACCCTTGTAGATCGCCAATGAGCTTCTCTTTAAAACTCTCAAGTTAGGAAGACAACCCATTTTCTCAGCCATCTATTTACCAAACTATCATTGGAACCCTGCAATATCTGGTCCTCACTTGCCGAGATATCAATCTTACCGGCAATACCTACAGTCTCCCACAGATGTTCACAAGGCTGCCTAGACACGTATAATTTTGTTATGGTACTTCGACTCTTGGGTTACTTTTTAAACCTATCCCTGACTTCTCTTTGTTGAGCTATAGTGATGTTAATTGTGCGGGTAACTTAGATGACTGCCGATCAACCGGTGGTTATTAGATCTTCCTAGGTAAAACTTTAATAGCTTAGTCCTAAAAAAATAGTTGTTTATTTCTCGAAGTAATGCTCAGTCTGAGTATCAAGATATATCTTATGTTTTGTCTAAAATACTTTAGCTTAAATTTATCTTCACAGAGTTTAACATTAATGTTGCCACTCTCGTTGTGCTTTAGTGTGATAACTGAAGTGCAATTTCTCTTGCCGCAAATCCAGTATTTTATGTCCGTACGAAGCATATCGAAACATACATTCATTTCATATGAGAGAAGGTTTAGAGTGGAGCCATTGATGTACGGTACAATACAGCTAAAAATTAGATTGCATCTACCTTTACAAAAGCTCGATCTTAGACACAGTTTCACTTTCTTGCTCAAAAACTAAGTATTCATGCTCTACATGGTTAGGGTTTCAATGAGGGAGTATTAAATGTAGAAATCGATAGCATAGCCAGCCAATTGAGCTTCATGTGTATGTAAAGAGTAGAATAACTTCCAGTCTCTTCTAGATAGGTGGTTACATAGTTATCAAAGATTCCAAATAGTTAGTTAGTTGTTCAACATGAGATTTACGCATGCATGCAATGTTGAAGATTTTATTTGTCTTGTTAAGATTTGATAGTTAGTTATTTGAGTAATTTTGAATTCTAGGTATATTAGGGTTTATATTAATATTTTACATATATTTTTCACCTTATTTTATTAGGATTAGGATTTGATTTCCTTATCAGATTATATTTGATTTCCTTGTTTGATTAGGATTAGATTTGATTTCCTAGTCTAATAAGAATTAGATATTTATTTTATCCCTATAAATAGGGCTTCTAATTCATGTTTAAAAATCAGTTTTCAGTTTAATAATAATTTTATGAGTTATTTCTCAAATTCTGAAAACTCATGAATTTATGTAGATTACCTTGAAATTCAAAATTGATTTATCAACCGAACTTTCACACCCATTTGTGGTGTCTTCAGTTATATCCGTCATTGTTGGATCAATTAATTTTTTTATTTGTATGAGATTCAATCTGGAATACGATAAGTTTTTTGAATCCAAAGATGTTGGATTTACACCAGTATCAATTCATTTTCGATTGCGTTTGTCATCAATCGAGTTCTTGAGCTACAATCTTATTCTACTTGCGAGGATCATATCATTTGGTATCAGAGCCAAGTTGTATCTTTCTTTCTTTTCCCTTCACTTTAATTTTGATCTTATCTTATTTTCGTGTGTAAAACAATTGAATCTTGTTTCTTGTTCAATTCTTTGGTGTCGGTTGTTCTTG
This sequence comes from Plectranthus barbatus, assembly GCA_026898455.1. Taxonomy (NCBI): domain Eukaryota; kingdom Viridiplantae; phylum Streptophyta; class Magnoliopsida; order Lamiales; family Lamiaceae; genus Plectranthus; species Plectranthus barbatus. The sequence goes on from JAPKLW010000351.1 coordinate 276,495, forward strand.
ATTCATTTTCTTTGTCCTAGAGTTGTCTCTATATTTCTTAGTCATAATTTCGGATTTCTTGTTAGTTAATATTAGAATTATTAATATCATACCATATTTACACAAATTTCTTACCCATACCATATCTAGTCAAACCTTTCCATATTATCAAATCCTTCGTTATCTTTTATTTCATTATCCATATTTTCTTTCATGATTATCAATCAATTTGGTAATTACCATATAAAAAAAGAGGAGGAAAAAAAGAGAAAATTGTGATAAAAAAGCCAAAAAAATAAATAAAAATAATTCAAAATTCCTATTTTTAAGATTTCTACTCATTCCTTCAAAGATGCTTTGGCTTTTTGATATCGGTGTTCATTTTGAGCTTAATTGCACTTTTAGGAAATGTGTCGACGCGATCTACAGATGTCACTCACTTTGTAGTGACATCCCATGAGAATATTGGCTAAAATGAGTATGTGGATAATGATGATGATGCAAGAAATCATATGAGGTATATGATGAAGGTTTTGAAATCTTACTTGTGGAAGATGGTGAAGTCAGAGATGGAGATGTTGCATGAACGACGTGTTACATTGGAAGACAGTTATCATAATACAAGTAAGATAGGAAGAAGAAAAAATCAAGATGATGGTTATTTGGGCAACAAAAAGATAATCCATAGACAAGCTACGTGGAATATTCAACTCGATAGTTATCATTTGCAAAGCTTCAGTCAATGGTGGAGCAGACCTTGGTGACAACCAAATCTGAGTCAATGACTGCTTCAATTGAAGAGGCCAAGGAAGAAGATATAGCAGTTCATATACCATTGGAGGAACCCAATGAAGTTGAGGAATAGATTTCAATGCTATTTGTACTCACTGTAGTTACTAGTCAAGCTTTGAGTGTACAGAATCAAATTGATATAAAGGATGATTTTGAATTAGTGAAGGCAATGGAAGAGATGGTTGAGAGGGAAATAGTTCATATAAAAGTTTATATGGAAACCACCAAGTTTGCAATGTCTTTAGATTAGCTTAGTTCATATAAACTTGTAAGATCCTGTTAGGATATATCGAGTTGTAATACAACTGACGAAGTTGATCAAGGCAAACTGGATGAAAATTCAAAGCCCCGGTTTGTATCGTGCTGAGTAAGGAGAGACCAGCTAGCAGCTTGGAGCTGACGACTCAAATGAACTAATGGAAATCACCAGCCTGGATCACCTCCAGTTTACAAAGTCAATTCCTACTCGCACAAAGAGAACAAGTCAGAGGAATCGCCGAAAATAAGTCTGTAAGAATTATAGACTGATGAAGTACTAACCAGTTTAGATATCTCAGACTGGTGGAGCCGTTCTGGCACAAAAGTAGAATATCAACATCTTGTGTCCGAAAAGAACATAGTATGTGTCGAACCTTAGGTAAAGCTCCCTGCTCCAGTTAGAAAAGAGACGCATCAGATTGGACGATGCTCAAATGTCTATAAACGGACATAATTTGAATTACTCACACATCGTCTATAAATGCACAAAGTATTTAGAGTATTCAAATATAAAAATAAACAAAAAGCACCAAAACTTCGATCAAGTAAAAACTCGATCGTTTCTATTATCAAGGCTATCTCTCAGCATTCCGTGTGTCATTTATTGAACACAAGACTCGCAACCTCTCAGCTTGAGTTATTTGTTGGTGTTCTTTCTATCCTAGAAAGAACCCAACAATCAATGCAGATCTCAAGCAGTGATTCATACGGACGTCTAGCCAATTAGTTTCACTGCCTAGGAGGAACTATAAATCTCACAACTCTGGAGGAGAAGGCTGTGTGGTGTGCCCACACACCAAATATGCGAATTCAAAGGGATTGGAGGCCTGAATGAGTGCGCTAGTGGATTGGTAAACATTGGCATCTACAAGCTAGCAATAGATCGCGAGACCCGTCTGCAACTGAAGCTTAATGAATTTCCAGACCAACGTCTAAAGAGAGGACGTAGGACTTAGTCTCCGAACCTCTACAAATTCGTTGTTTTTACCGTTTTCTTACATTTCTGCAAGGTTTTTTAAAACTGAACACATTCTAGTGTTGAACTATATTCGAACTAAATGATAAACTCACGGATCGCTGATAAATTGTTTTCAAAAACACAAATTGGTCAAGAACCACCAGTTTGTGAGTCCAAATTTAGATCTTAAAATTTATAAAACAAACTATATATACTCTGATCTCGGGACGAACAAGTGGTATCAGAGCGGGTCAGTCTTTATAAATTAGATTGCTTTGAGTCGTTAAGGACCTAATGTATTCCCTTAAACTCTTTTTGTTGTCTAGCGAGCAGGTTAAGCATCGATGATGAATATCGCAAAGCTTCCACCATACTTGGTGAAGAAGTTCACCATTTGGGAGAAGCGGTCTACTATTCAACTAAAAAGCATACATCTAGAATGATTGAAGTCATCGAGCATTAACTAATAAAGATTATGATGGTCAACACCCGAATCAGATATGAGAATGGCCCTGAGATGATTAAGAAGTCATAGGGTGAATGGTTACCAGAGGACAAACGACGCGCCTAACTGGACTCCATTGCTCATGAGTTGATTCTATCAGCCCTACTAAAGGCACTTATCAACGAAGTTATGAAGTTCGACAATGCAAAAGAAGTCTAGGATTATCTTGGAGGCTTGTATCAAGAGACATAGCAATTGAAGCAGAACAAACTCCAAGTCTGCATCGACAAATACGAATCTCTTTAGATACTTCCCGGAGTTCACGTCAAATCCATGGAGGCAAGATTCAACATGATCATGAGCTAGCTCAAATAGTTGGACAAAGTATACTCAACAACGAATCTCAACGCCAAAATTCAGTAAAAAATTCCTAAGGAGGACTGGTTCCAAAAAACAACCAGTCTGAAGGAGAAAGATCTTTCCAAGATCTCTACAAAGGAATTGTTCGCTCAACTCCGAGCTCACGAGTGGAACATCCAAATGGTGAACAAGAATGAATCCACTCAAGTTATGAGTTCATCAACTTACCATCACGAAGACGCTACATACTTAGTGAAAAAGGATACCAAGTGGAGGCCAAGGAAGTCATTTCAAACTGATAGACTAGCCAGTTTGTCAAGCCTGGTGAAAGAGACACCCTCCATTTCAACCTCCTACCAGATGGAAGGAGAGAGCTCTGCAAAATAGCTTGAAGAGCATATGAAGAAGCTCGCCTAGTTCCTGGAGAAAGCAAAGACCAAGACGAATGCTCTTCAAATAGAAGATAAGAGGTTCGCGAAGAGATCACCTCGATTTTGTTTTGAATGCAGCTCTTAAAATCACCCCATGATCGATTGTCCACATGTATAGAAATAAGATAGAGAAAGGCTGAAGAAAATATTTTTTCGAAGAGCTTCATGGGCCGTTGCAAAGGCGATTCTATCAAGAAGAGAGGTGCCCGACATTCCCAACAACGACGATGGACATCACTTCAGATGAAGAGTCAGATGAAAAAGCTCTGCAAGTATTTCTAGCCGCTATTGAGGAAGGAAACAACGATGATGCAAAAGCAGAAATGGCCTTAACCGCAAAAGGTGACAAGGTAAACAACTCTCTACCAATTTCAATTCTTTCTGCACACATTTTAGAGGGATTTGAATCATATCGCTCCAATTAAGAAGATGTTTCCCTCAATTTTTTGTGTAGAGAATTTTTAAAATTCTATCAACTTAAAAATGCTTCAGCCAGTGAAAATTCTTCGCTGAAAGTGTAAATTTCAATTTTGACCAATGAGATTGAAAAGTCTCGGTCTACCATCAAAGGCTAGCCAATCATAGGGAAGAAGACTCTAATCTTCTAAATGATTATAAACATATAAAAATAGAGTGTAATTTCTTGAAAAAGAAAAACCTTGAGCAAGAATCTTGTAAGGGTTCCTTTGCAAAAAGCTCAAGAGAACATGAAGAAGTGCTCTTTATTCAAAGAGACCCTAAAGAAAAGATGGGCCTAGGATTTAATGAAAATGATTTGAGCAATTCTTCATCTTCTACAGGTACTGACACAAGAAAAAAGAAATTAAGCTTTAGTAAAGTAAACATATATGATTAGTTAAGATTGAAGCGCAAAGGGGTAGCCGAGAATTTCTCAGTTCTTACTTGATTGGCTAAATGCTGGCCTGCCAGCAAGCCCAAACTGGCTAATCAAGTAATGTCCAAGAGACTATTTCTTCAGAAAAACTTGTAAAACAGTATAATCCCAAACTGGCCCAATCACAAACTGAGAAAATTCCAATTCAGCCCAAGAAACTGGTGAAGCAGTGTGTCCCTACTGCAAGGAAGCCAGTTTCAATAATAAGTTTGATGAAACAACCAGCCTTAGTCTGGCGAAAGTCAAAACAACCTGAATACTCTCATTCAAAAATATCTGGTGCGTGCGGTACACATTGATAGGATCTAAGTTAAGATCGATTCATTTATCTGACATTAAAGGAATCTAGATCTTGATGACTTGATGAAATAAAGTCTAAATGAAGGTACAGAGGTATACATAAACTTGTGTTTTCTTTGAAATACTATGGTGGAAAGTTCTAGTCGAACTTTTATATCTGTATCTTGGGTTATATCAGTTTGTGTATAACTGTCTGTAACTGGATCTAAGTAACCATATCCAGTATAGGATGGTGATATTCTATGAGCAGCTCAAAAGGTTCATTATGCTAAAGTCCTGCAGGCTGACTAAGCTAAAGCATAAGTGAAAAGGGTTGAGTGGATTGACTCGGGAATAAAAGATTTTAAATGATGTTGGATCTTGTCAGACCTCAGATTAATTAATGAATGTCTATAACCTTAAATATGGGGATTTTCCGAGTCTATGTAACTCGTTCCTCATAACGTGGTAGCAAATAGGTAGGACAATATTGATTCTCTGGTGGCATGAATCAATATGAATTAATTATATATGTTATGGGTTGAAAATGTCAATTAATTAATTGATAGACCTTATTTGCTATTTGCATTCTGGTCCCTGGTCTGGCCTTTGAAAGCTCAAGCCCGTCTGAGATCATAATTTTACTATAAATACTACTCAGGTTCTCATATCACAACACACCACAAGATCATAAGTTTCTAAGCAACAAATCAGTAATTGGGAGCTGTGATAGGCGACAACTGATATGAGAAAGAGGAGGAAATTCTGCTTCTCGATAGGCACGAAATCCAGAGGGAATCTTCACTAGATTTTTGGATCAGAGCTGGGATACAGATCTGATTTGGACAATCAAATTCTTCTCTTCTCTCTAGTTCTTTCAAAATTATCTTAATAATTTCAATAGATTTAATTCCTTCATCTTGTAGGATTAAATCTTGTTGCGCAAGAAAGAGGATCGAGGATCAAATCTCTGCGCATCCAGTTCTTTAGTTTCTACAATCCAGGTATTCTGCATAAACCTTCTTCTGCATTTCAATAGGAGCATGCTAGGATTATTCAAAGACATAGAAATTTATTTTTTATATTCAATTTCAACCTGGGTTATGGATTGGAAATTCAGTTTGACAGCAATCCCAGCAATTGGTATTAGAGCTAGGTTAAATTAATTGGCTCTATCATAAAAATAATATTATCTATGAATATGCATGATTATTATTATTATTCGAATTGCAATGTATGGTTTTTATTAGATTGTATGTTTTTTGTTCGTCGTGGTTCTCGGGTTAATCCATGCATTTACATTTATTTTAAATCCACGGGATAAATTCGTGGTTAGATTTGATTTCTAAATTGTAGTAGGTTGGTAGTTCCTTGTAAATTCAAATCTTGAAAATTAAAAGACGAAGAGCGCGAAGAACAAGACGTTGCACGCATCACACGATGAGGCACGACAAGGCATGGTCGTGGGCAGCGGAACCCTAGGGACCCGCGTAGCCACGCATGACCACAAGTTCTGTGGTTGGGACGCGTGAAGCAAGGTGGTGTAATGGGAGGCACAATAACCTGTGATGATGTGGGCGGCCATAGGCGGCGACGAAGCTGTGGCGAAACCCTCAGGCTCGCCAAAACCCTAAGGTTGTTCGCCGCGTATTGCGACCATGTCTGGGCAGATGGTGGTTGACGGCGTAAGTAGCACGTGTGGCGGTTGCCTTCCTTCTTCGTACGTGATGACGACTGGTGGTTAGCGTTGCATGGATGCGCATGGCACAAACCCTAGGGTTTAAGCGCACGGCCTACGCGCACTCTGCCAGGTTTGTGTGCATTTCCTTCGGTGAGCTGCACCGACGACTGGCGACAGGTGATGTCGGGGAAGTCCGAGGGTGGCAGCAGCAGGCGAGGACGATGGCGGTGGACGTCAGTGTCGTGGGCTACGGGTGTCCGAGCTTCTCGCATGCTTGTTTCGCGAATGTGGCAAGTTTCCTCGTGATGCCGATCGCCGGCGGTGGTGGTTCGCCGATGGTGGCCCATCGGGCCTAGTTGTCATTTTTTTGATGGATCGAATCTTGGAGGCCCAACTTTCAGAGAATAATTCATATCCCAGTCCATCTCGTGGGAGTTGAGTTTGAAGATCTGTTAAATTGAATCCAACTTGTAATAGATGGGATTTGATTTGTCTTTTTTTGTATCATGGGGCCACGAGGACATGTTTTATTTGTTTTATTATTTGTTCTCTCATGATATATGTGTTTTAATTAATTGCGCAACATCCAAGCACGTTGTTGGTAATAGAGAACGTTTGATGCTTTTATTTACTATTTTAAAGAATGCTTATGTGATTTATTTTATGGAATTAAATTATGGCTATAAATTCGGTGTCCATGCTCTGTATGACATAATTTTAGCAATGCCATAATTTAAACTAACATAAAATAATATGTGCAATTGAATCGTATGAAATTTAAAATTACTAAGCTATTTATTTTAGACCTCCACAAAACGATCTCTTATTAGAAGTGGATAATCTAATAAATAAACATCTACATCTGTAGCTTGCTTATTTTATTATTTATAAGTTCTAATAGATGAGATTTCTTAAAACAAATATTTAATTCATGTGAGAAGTGGGAGCTCATGCGTAAACGTCTACATGTGTAGCTTGCGTACTTGATCTCTTAAAAGTTCTCTAGGATTGAATTAAATGAAACAACCTTATTATAAAAGGATCTTCAGTCATGGACCTGGTGTGTGTATGAAAAATTGATCTTTATATGGAATGGTTGACCTTGTGGTATGTTAGCTTAGAAATTATCAAGAGTATAACTCATTTGTGATGTCCCTGCTGAGTAGGATAATGTGGTCTTAGTTTGTCTCCTATTATTAATACTATTTGTGTAAGGAATGGATTGGAATTAAAGGACTTGAATTGAAAGATGCAGTCTAGTTAAGTGTTTTGATGTAAATGTCCACATGTGTGGCTTGCAATAAAATTACTTGGGCAATTGGAGGAAACATTAATATTGGGGTATTATAAGGTTTCGATATTTATATGTTTCAATAGTTTCCGATTATGTTTTAATTTTTATTTTTTAATTTATTGTTTTCAAACATGTATATAGCTCACATTGTAAACTTCTTACACTGAACCCATTAATTGGTCCAAACTTTCCTGAATGGAGATATTTCTTCGAGTATATTGTCTCTTCTGAGGTTACAATCTCGATGGGCAGTGGAGAACAAGTCTTAGCTGCAGCCATTAGAGATTTTACCTTATGTTTTGAAAATAATGTTTTGATTTTGAGAGATGTTTTGTTTTGAAAACAATGTTTTGATTTTGAGAGATGTTTTAGTTGTGCCGATTTTTCGGCAGAACTTAATTTCACCTTCCAAGTAATTTAATGATGGATATTCAGTTATTCTTGATAGTGGTGTTTCTTATTGGAACATGCCGATGAAGGTGGTTTGTCCCCACGATCAATGATGGATACCAAACGCACACATACATGGTTTAATAAAAATAAATCAAGAAGATCATGGATGACCTTGATAGATCTATATAGATTTGTAGATCGATTCCACTGGATATCTTCTAGCATGTAGATTGATCGAATGTCGGGTGGACAACAATCCTCCAACTCTTCAGATGCTAAGTAAATTCGGATCTACAGTGTTTGAGAGAACTATACCCTAGCCGTCGTTCAACACATGAAATTATAGAATCAGTAATAGGTTTTTTCTCTCAACCACAAGACCCTATTTATAGGCATCTTCTAGGATTTCCAACTTCTGTGAAGAAGTCAAAAAGGACATCGGGCTTGCCTGGAAAAAGGGACAAGTGTTTTAGATGTGGCAAGGCTGGTCACTGGAAGAAAGATTGTCAAGTCAGGAAGACTGGACAAGGTGCGTCATGTGCATTTATAACGGAAACATGTTTAGCATCAGTTTCTACCCAATCTTTGGTAGTGGATATTGGAGCTACTGATCATGTTTTTTATACTTTGCAGGGTTTCAGGCCGACAAGGCAGCTGAAGCATGACGAGATTACCATCTCAATGGGCAGCGGAGAGCGGGTCTCAGCAGTAGCCATTGGGGATTTTACTTTATGCTTTGAAAATAATGTTTTGATTTTGAGAGATGTTTTATATGTGCCGGTTTTCTGGCAGAACTTAATTTCAGTTTCCAAGTTATTTAGTGATGGATATTCAGTTATTTTTTATAGTGGAGTTTCTATTATTGGGAATAACGGAGTTATCTGTCATGGTAAATTGATTGACTCTCTCTATATCATTGATTGTATGCATAAATCTTCTGTGAATGTTGCAAACTCATCCAATAATAATAATCATTTAAAGAGAAAGTTTTCTTCCGATGAGGATCAAACATATCTCTGGCACTTGAGACTAGGTCACATCAATCTAAAGAGGATTAAAAGATTAGCATGCGATGGGCTCTTGGATTCTTTTCAAGTGGTACCCCATCAAATCTGTGAATCCTGTATAGAGGGAAAGATGACGACCAGACCTTTTAAGGCAAGTCTGTCTCGAGCAGAGGATGTGTTAGAATTGATCAACTCTGACTTATGTGGACCAATGTCCACGCAAGCTCGTGGAGTTTTTGAGTACTTCGCCACATTCATTGACGATTACTCAAGATTCGAATGTCTATTTGCTTCGCCACAAGTCCGAATGCTTTGAGAAATTCAAAGAGTTTAGGACTGAGGTAGAAAAGAAGCTAGTTAAGACTATCAAGACACTACGATCAGATCAGGGTGGAGAATACCTCAGTAACGAGTTCTTGCAGTACTTGTCAGACAACGGGATTACATCCCATTGGACTGCACCAGGAACCCCTCAACAAAATGGTGTAGCAGAAAGAAGAAATAGAACTCTCTTGGAAATGGTCAGGTCGATGATGAGTTATGCAAGCTTGCCGATTTCGTTTTGGGGATATGCCTTGGAGACAGCGGTCTATTTGCTTAACCTTGTACCTTCTAAATCAGTTCGTAAAATGCCTTTGGAGCTCTGGTATGGGCGAAAGCCAAGTTTGAACAGAGTGAGGGTTTGGGGTTGTCCAGCATATGTGCTGACAAAGGAACTTGATAAGTTAGAAAGTAGGTGTAAGTTGATGCTATTTGTAGGATATTCTACTGAAACAAAAGGTGGTTACTTGTATTGTCCTGAGAATCAGAAAGTGGTTGTCAGTACCAACACAAGATTCTTGGAGGACGAATATGTAAGAAACCACATATCCAAGAGTGAAATTATCCTCCACGAGCTTGAGGATAAAGAAGCGATTCCATCAGGAAAGCCCAGTGTAGTGGTAAATCCACCTGCAATAGGTGAGGCAATACCAACACTGCCATCAATGCAAGGTATGGGACCAACGCATACTGTGCCAACTACTGACATGGTTCAGATGCCTCGTCGCAGTGGGAGGGTTATCCACCAACCCGAGAGGTATATGTTCGTGGGAGAGTCTTCTAACTTGATCCTAGAAAGCGGACTGGATGATACTGATCCCTGAATGTATGACGAGGCGGTTTTTGATAAAGATGCAGACAAATGGCTGATCGCCATGGATTCGGAAATAGAATCCATTACGGCTATGGATGTATACTAGAAAACTGATTTGCTAGATGGCTATCAAGCCATAGGGTGCAAATGGGTATACAAAAGAAAGAAAGGAGCGAATGGTGAAATTACAGCTTTCAAAGCAAGGCTGGTGGCGAAGGGTTATAGTCAGAAAGAAGGTGTAGACTATGACGATACCTTTTCACCGGTAGCCATGTTTAAGTCCATTCGTATACTCCTAGCCATAGCAGCACATAAGGACCTAGAGATCTGGCAGATGGATGTCAAAACTGCATTTCTAAACGGGTAACTTGAAGAAGGTAGGGACATATATATGCAACAGCCGGAAGGTTATGTGCAGAGGGGCGAAGAACGTTTGGTCTGGAAACTAAAGAAGTCGTTGTATGGACTTAAACAAGCTTCACGGTCATGGAATCTGCATTTTGATGAAGTGATTAAATCCTATGGATTTTCACAATGTTCAAACGAGAGTTGCGTTTACCGTCTATGTGCCAGCAGAAGCGTGGTGTTCCTTGCACTTTATGTAGATCATGTTCTCCTATTTGGCGACAATGTGGAAGTATTGTTGGGCATAAAGGGGTGGTTATCCAAACAGTTTCATATGAAGGACCTTGGGGAGGCAGGATACATCCTAGGGGTAAAAGTATTGCAGGAGCGCATTAAGAGGATGTTGACCTTGTCTCAAGGGTCATATGTGGATACTGTGATTGCCCGTTTCAGCATGCTAACTGCCAAGAAAGGTTTGTTACCCTTCAGACATGGCATACACCTTTCCAAGGATCAGTGTCCGATGACATAAAAGGAGAAAGATGAGATGAGCACGTGCCGTATGCATCGGTCGTGGGGAGCCTCATGTATGCAATGATATGTACGAGGCCAGATACCTGCTTTGTTGTAGGTATGGTAGCAAGATACCTGTCTAACCCTGGACAGGTGCATTGGACCGTGGTAAAACACATACTCAAATACTTGAAAAGGACTAGAGACTATTGTCTTGTCTATCAGTGTGAGGAGTTGTGCCTTGTGGGTTATACTGATTCGGATTTCCAGGCAGACCGAGATGAAAAGAAGTCCACCTCTGGCTATGTGTTTACATTGGGAGGTGGGGCGATATCATGGAGAGTGCAAAGCAGAAGTGCATTGCTGACTCCACCATGGAAGCAGAATATGTGGCAGCTTCTGAAGCTTTGAAAGAAGCAATATGGTTTTGAAACTTCCTTCTGGAGTTGGACGTGATTCTTAAGCTGCCTAAGACCATCACGGTATATTGTGATAATTCAGGAGTTGTGTCTAATTCAAAGGAACCACGAACTCACAGAGCAACAAAACACATTGAAAGGAAGTACCATATTATACGAGAAATCGTAGCGAGGGGTGATGTGCTAATAGAGAAGTTTGATACAAAAGATAATCTAGCGGATCCATTCACAAAAGCTCTGCCTCAGAAGGTCTACGAGATGCATGTACGTAACCTTGGGCTGAGGGCAAAGCCAGCCACGTAGAATGATTGATGTAATAGATAGATTAGTTTAGACGCGTGATACTCTGGAAAGCACCTGTATAATGCTTTGAGTATAAGTGGGGGATTGATGGATTTATATACTAAAAGCATTATGATTGGTATATTATGTACAAGGTCGATTGGTTAATATACTGGGAATCATAAATGTTGTATGGTCATCTCCTGTTTGAATTAACAAACATGTGTCGCAAATGCAATTATCCTCTTATCTCGTCGATAGGGATATCATACGGTGTGTAGTAGATCACGGAAGATCGTATGGATCGTTTGAACTAGCGAGACATAAATGGTTATCACAGCTGAGATAGTTCCACGATAAACTGTCGGTGTAGGCTGCAGCATACGCGGTAATAAGCATCTTATCTTGGATGGCTTGGTATGCTGGTGTGGGGCACACATTGATAAGGACCTAAGTTGAGATCGATTCTTTTATCTTACATTAAAAGAATCCATATCTGTATGGCTTGATGAGATCATAAACCTAAATGAAGGTACAGAAGTATATGCAGATTGTGTATCACTTTGAGTTGCAGTGAAAGGCTCTGTATCTTGGGTGATAGCAGTTTGTGTATGATTGTCTGATACCAGAACTAGGTAACCACATCCAGTATAGGATGGTGGCATTCCCTGAGCAGCTCAAAAGGTTCGTTATGCTAAAGTCCTGCAGGTTGATTAAGTTCAAGCATAAGTGAAAAGGTTTGAGTGGATTGACTCAGGAATATAAGATGTTAATTAATTAAATAGCTTGTTAGAGCTTAAATTAATTAACGAATGTCTATAACCTAAAATGTGGGGATAAATCGAGCCCATGCAACCCGTACCTCTAAACGTGGTATCAAATAGGTAGGACGATATTGATTCTCTGGTGGAATGAATCAATATTAATTAATTAATTATATTATGGGTTGAATATGGGAATTAATTAATTGATAGGCCTTATTGTTATTTGCATTCTGGTCCCTAGTCTGGCCCATGAAACTCAGGCTCAATAGAAGTCCAGTATTTTCCTATAAATAGGCCTCAGTTCCTCAGGTCTCAACATACCACAAGATCATATGTTGCACACAGCAAACCATATTTTGGGAGCTGTGGTGATCGACTGATCTGAGAAACGAGGAGGAAATTCTGCTTCTCAATCAGGCGAGGAATCCGAAGGGAATCTTCACCAGATATTCGGATCGGAGTTGGGATACAGATCAGAAGATCAGATCAGGAGGATCTTCTTTCTTCTCTCCCTTTTTGTTTTCGAAAATATTTATTTATTTTCATAAGATTTAATTCCTTGATCTGTTAGGAATAAATCTTTGTGCGTGGAAAAACGATCGAGGATCAAATCTCTACGCACTCATTCTTCAGGTTTCTACAATCCAGGTATTCCCCATAAACCCCCTTATGCATAATCAATAGGAGCATGATAGGAATAATCATAGACATAGAAATTTATTTTTTATATTCCAATTAACGATCCTTGGCAAACGGACTTTGTTATTCAGTTCACGAATTCCTTCACATGGGTGTGTGTCAATCGACAGGCACGCATGTCAGAAATTTTGTTTTTTGGCTCAAATTGTTATCCGGACTAATCCGATCAATTTCTAACAACACCAAATGATTTTCTAACAAGTATAACGAGTCTAGACATGATTTCAAGCATCAAAACATGTTGGAATTTAAATAAAACCTCAATATTTCCAAATAGTGCAAAAACACCAAAAATGCTAAAAAAATTACCACAACTCGATTCCTAGGTCGATATATAGTTTTTAGGCTCAAAATATAAAATGCTAAACATGCATACGTACTCATAAACTCAACACAAGCCTAGATCATAATATATATCAACTAGGGCATAAATTATAAATATGCTCAAACTAAAGAAATATTTAGGGAGGGGTTCGATCTATACCTCCTTGACATTTTTAGGACCTCGTAGACTCGATCAACACTTGATTGCTCAATATGCCACTTCTAAAACACGAAGAATAGAGAAACTAAGGTTGGAAGTGGAAAGGAAATGAAGAGAGGGTCCTAAAAATGTATATGTTTACCTTGAAATCACCTCGCCGGATTTTCGTCGGAGCTTGCCGGAAAATGTTTGGTGAATTTGAGAGAAAAGTGGAAAGTGAATGAGTGTGGAGAAGCTTTCTATAAATAGATAGGGTGAGGGGTAATTTCAGAATTACCAAAAGTCGAAAAGTTAAAGTGGTTGTCATTCGCTTGTGATATCGGTCACTTTGACATCAACTCACATCAACTCCATATATATTCGCGTTATGACACGGGTGACCATGATATTCTCCTCGGGTTATGAAATTTATCGATCGATAATATCTTGATACGAGAATGTCGTGTTGCCAAATAATTTATAAGCATTAATTAAATTAAATTCATTAATTAATAATTAATTTCCCTCAATAAAATAAAGGTGGCAATTGAATAATGCCAAAATAATAATTTCCCAAATAAATCGATCGTGAAGCCTCGAATTAATTTGGATAAAAAAATGTTTATTCCAAAATTCAATAATTTACATTTAAAATTTATGAGGGGTGTTGCAGCCAAGGCCATGTTGTCCAGAACTGAATTGACATTTATTTCAGACAACAGTGATTTATATTACACCTCCGACGATGAAGCAGAGCAGGAAGCATTCCCGGTTTTAATGGCTAAGCTTGGGGAGGATGTATCAGGTTCTAAAGGAGAAGAACCAGAAATTGAGATGCAAAACTTGGTAACTATCTCAAACTCAATTTCTAGTTCTCATGCATGCATAGAAGAGGACTCTGAATTCATTTTCTCCGATTTAGAGGATGTTTCTCTTGAATATCTTGCCAAAGAAATTTCAAAAATCTATATATTAAAAAATGTTTAAGTCGGCAAGAATTCTTCACTGAAACTTGAAGTTTCAAAACTGACCGAGGAAATTGAAGGATCGAGGTCACTCAGCGAAGGTTTGACTAAGCTTTAAGAAGAGCATTCCATTTAACTCGAATATTTTTAAAAAAATTCTGAGGAATGCGAGTCTTCAAAATAGAAAATTGCCAGTGATATAAAACTTATTTGTTCACTTTATTCAATCACTAGTAAGGTTTCAGAAGCCTTGAGCATTGAAAGAGATCCATCAGACAAGTCAGGGCTAGGTTTTTCAGAAAATACGTTGAGTAATCATGCATCAATTTCTGAAATCGGAAATATTTTGAATCATCATTTTAAAAATGATTCAGGTTTAAAGGTTAAGTTGTTGGGTAAAAGAGTAGTTAGTTCTGAAAAAACTCCGTGTTGGCCAATTAGGGCAAGGGACAAAAATCAGTTTCAAAACTGAGTTCAGTCTCGAAGCTTAAAAGTATTTAAGTGTCAAAACTGAATAAACCTGAGAAGAAACCCACTATGCCCAAGAAGTGGGCTAAGAAAACTGTTCCTAATGCAAGGAAACCCACTTCATCAACTAAAACTGAATTTCATAAGTAGACAGTTTCATTTCCAGATTCCATAAATCCAAGGACCTATATTGATAATTCGTATGAAATGAGTACTATTCCAAGTAGAAGGGACAACTACTCAAGGTCCGAACCCAATTATTTCTCTTATTCAAGGGCTAAGAAGACTGCACAACCCATACTTGGTTTCCAAGATTCTATCAGAAACTTGGTTTCAAGAAACATAGTTTCCAAGAACTTAGCTCCTGGGAACTCAGTTTCGAGAAACTTAGTTTCTCGTAAGAATTTGCACACACCCACCATTCTTCTCATGTGCATACAGAAGGAAGAGAATGGTGCAGAAGGATCAAATTTGGATTCCTGAAGAATGGATTCCAAAGACTAACCCTGTAGGACTCGCAGAAGCTCAGGTACCTAGTATCTAACTTTTCTTTTTTTTGCAAGTGCAAGGTCACAAGAGTCAGCTCAAGAAGAAGAAAAGAGCATGGATTCGGGATAGTGGGTGCTTAGCTCACATTATCGGAGAGAAGGTCTTACTCTCGCAATTGGAAATGGCTAGAGGACCCCCTATTGTCTTTGGTGACGATTCCAAGGGGAGAGTCATAGGCAAGGGATGCGTGGAATACAAAAAAAATACCATCAAGAATTTGTCCCTGGTCACCAACCTCAACTACAACTTGTTGAGTATAAGTCAGCTTATTCAGAGTGGATATGAGGTGACCTTTTCTGAAGCTGAGTGCTTAATTAAAGACAAACATTTCAAGGAGACCATCCTCAAAGGAGTCAGAAAAGAAAGTTTATATGTTGTGGATTGGGAGAGCGGCCGAGCTGACACGTGCCTTGTCGCAATAAGCTCATCCAAAGAAGGAACCAACTGGTTGTGGCATAAGAGGTTTATTGCACCTGAACTTCTAATTGATCAGACACCTGTCAAAGAAAAAGCCTGTGGAAGGTCTTCCACAAGCTGGATTCAAGAAAGAGGGTGTCGCCGAGCATGCAAGATGCGAAAATAAACCAAAGCATTTTAAGAACCACCCCATCACAGCAAGCATGGATAGGATCTTGGAACTGCTGCATATGGACCTATTTGGACTAGTCAAACTACCCACCATTGGAGGAAAAAGATTTACTCTTGTGGAATTTGATGACTACTCAAGGTATTCTTGGGGGAGGCTCATGAAGACCAAGGATGAAATCAAGCTCTAGCTGCCAGAAATCATCTTACAGATGCAGAACAACAAAGGAGTTACCGTGAAGAGGATTAGTTCGATAGCAAAACTGAATTTTGCAATGGACCTTTAATGGGTTTCTGTGCCGATGTTGGATTGCTCATGAGTAGTCAGCTCCGAAGACTCCTCAACAGAATGGTCTTGCTGAGAGACAAAACCGCACATTGAAAGATGCAGCGAGGACCATGCTTGCTGATGTAAGTTTGACTGAAGGTTATTGGGGAGAAACCTTGATGACGGCCTGCATACTCATAATAGAAGTGCAATAAACTTTTATCATCACGAAACCCATTATGAGGTCTACAATGGTCGTAAGCCTTTATAGCTCAGTTTCGTGCTTTCGGTTATCCATGTTACATCCATAATAACATAAAGTCAAAACTGAATACTTTTATTCCCAAGGCGGATGAAGGTGTCTTCCTTTGTTATGGACACCCTTCATACAAGGGATATATGGTATGCAATAAGACTACGAGACTTGTGGAGGTAACATGTTGCATTGATTTTAGTGCACAGGACCTTGAATGAACTAGAACTTGAAGCTTGTGAGTTCAATGATGCTAATGAGAAACTGAGTTTTGATAAAAAAGAGGTTGATACAGTTTCTCAAGCTAGATCTACGAACGAACATTCAAGTACTCCAAAGGACCAAGCCGGTGATGCAATTGGTCTTGTTGAGACCATAGATACACTAACCTTAAATGCAGGTACAAATCAAAGGGGAACTTCAGGAGCTCAAGTTGAAACTGTGTCAAGAGCCCAAGCTGAAACTGACTTGGCTGCCGAAGCTGACTTTCCTGGAGAAGAAGAAGTCAATATTGAAGAATTGAATCTAGAGGGTCCAAGGCTGGAGATTGTGGAAGGGACTGCTAGAGAAGAAGGATTAAATCCAGAAGTGGTGAATCATGTTTCAAAGGACAATCCAGCGATGGTGGAATTACGTTAACCACAGTTCCTGTATCAGGAACTGACGGAACTAACTTTCCTGGAGTATTTATTCTACCTGTCAAGGTGGCTCAGCTCTAGAGGCTTAAATGATTAAGACACCATCCAGAAGTTGTCATGCTGGATAATATTGCTAACCCAGTCCATACAACGCAACGAAGTGCTCTATTGCATTGTTTTATCTCTCTACAGTCTAAACCCATGAAGATAAGAGATGCCTTGAAGTCCACATATCAGATCATTGTCATGCCAGAGGAACTTACTAAGTTCAAAATAAATGAAGTATTGTATTTGGTGGCGAGAACAACACATCAAAATGTTATTGGAACATAGTGGGCCTTCAAAAACAAGAGGAATGAAACTAGGCAAATCGTGAGGAACAAAACAAGGCTTGTAGCAAAAGGGTATGCTCAGTGTGAATGAATTGATTTTGATGAGACCTTTGCTCCACTAGCTAGACTAGAATCTATAAGGTTATTTTTATCTTATTCCGCGCACTACAACTTCATAGTTTCTCGATGGATGTGAAGAGTACATTCCTGGAGCTTAAGGAAGAAGTATACGTTGAACAGCCCCCAGGCTTATGATCACTAAATTTTTAATGATACTATAGTTTAGTGGCAAATTAAAATTATCGATCCCACAGAGATTGTATAAGCGAATATCCCATATACTAAAACATAGATTTTTGGTTTGTTGTCAAAGTAATTCAGAATTTTTAAAGGGTTTTGTTTTGTAACTAAAGTAATTTTGCAAGAATTAAATTAAACACAAATTTAACCAGTGTTTTGAGCAAGCAGATAAAAGTTCAGTTTCCAGGGCAAGTTTATCTCTTGGATAACATGCAAGGAAATTAATCGATCAATTAAAATAGAGATTAAGGTGGAACATCATAAAATTATTTCAAATTTCATGGTTTGGCAATTCATAAAGTAGATTATTAATTCTCTATATCATCTCGGCCCCTAGAAAAATTAACAACTCCAAAAAACATCAGATTTATTCATATGGATTAAATTCTTCTTTTCAGACATAATCAAAATCCATATTGTCAATTCTTAAGTTGATCAATTAATTTTCACCTTTTAGTCTCAAATTAATTAATTATGAACTACAATCAAATGACCAATTTTATCATATTTAGAAAAGCACAAGAATTGATAAACCTTATTAAAATATATATCGATTCGATAACCTAAACATGCGTCCAATATAATCACATAAACCTCAGAATCTAATTAAGGAATTACCTACACATATTCATATTAAACAAACTTATGAAAGATAAAACCTGTAAATATTCTTCATAAATAAAATCAGTGTTTAATTGAGTCCAATATCGAGAAATCTTGGTCCCAATCTTCAATCCAAAGTCGAAATAATAGAAGAACTATGAAAAACCTAATTCTGAGTCTCAAAAGTGGCATGTCTAAAATTTTGAAAATTACTAGATAGATATAATAGGTTTGAGTGATTAAGCATGGCAAGTAGGAGACACCATGGCAATTTCGCCTAAAAAGCCCGTGTGTTAATCGACAGGGCGTGTGTCGGTTGATACACGGCCCAAAATTTGAGCCGCACGCACGCTTATCAATCCAGCCTTCCGCGCGCCATGTCAATCGACACGGCAGGTGTCGACTGACACGTGCGTCACTTGTTAATCAAAACTCAGCTCTCGACACTAACTCCTCTCGACATCTGTGTTGACCAACACCCGGGGTGTTAATGATACAGAGCACATGGCCAAAAACTTCATCTTCCACACTTAGTCGAATTTTTGCCCAAAAACCTGCATTTTTATGTACAACCAACATACCGAGCATAAAACTATCACGATGCTCAGAAAATTAAGTAAACACACGATAAAAACATTAAAACAACCTAAAAATCCATTGATAAGTGAACGAAATAACGCATTTATCAACTCCCCCAAACTTGAACTATTGATCATTGTCGATAAAATCACCAAAAGAAATTCAAAGTCATGCAAACAAATATGTGCAATGCCTCACAAGATTTATCGCAATCCAAGAATGCTCTCATTCAAAAGATAATGCAATAAAAATCCAATCAAGATCATCAACAGTTTCAGGAAGAACCTCAAGGATAGAAGGAATTTTTCTCAATCACTCATCATTTAAGTGATTAGGACATGTGTTTACACTCAATTGAAAGTAATGCAATTTTCTTAACCATAAGTTTGTCAAATTTCTCATCTCGCCATTGCTTAGAAAGTAAATGACTCATTGAATAAAATAGGTCTTTATTTTGGTTGTAACGGGGCTTGCCTAGAGGGCAGTATGTGTTTAGGCTGAGTGACTAACACACTTTTGATTTTCACAACCTCCCAACTCTCGACTTCAACACAACAATAATTCTCACAAACTCCTCTTTTCTTCACCAGCTTTCTTTTTTTAAACATGTTCACCTTATGAACTTATTCCACAATAATCTCCTTTTTTTCTTTTTCTTTTTCTCTTATTTTTTTTTCTTTTACAACCCAAACAGAACCCAAAGTTAACAAGGGGATAAACATCCTCTCTTTTTCTTCTTCTTTTTTTTCAAGACAACTCAAATACATGAGCATTCAAAATTTTCAAATGATCCACACAATATTCAAGTTACCCTTCTCATTTTCTCACAATTCTAAATCCACAATCAACTCACTAGAACACAACTATATCAAGAAAAGAATTTACACGCGCAAAGTCGCTACAAGTGGTCATGTGCAGGGTTAGTGTTTGGGATTAGGCTAAGAAATGAAATGCCTAAGATCATTTCACCAAGTTTGACATCAATGCAGCCTTAAGAGAGAAATAAGCTAAATTCTAGAATCCAAAAGAAAACTTTATCACACGTGAAAGAAAAATAAACACAAATCTCACTTGGGTAATTTTGTTCTTCCCTAATAGTCAACAATCTAAACCAAATAAATCAAGCAAAATCAAGCATCAGAGAGCGACTCATCATGCGGTATTCTTCTATCATCAGCTACTTATCATGCAATCCTGATTATCTCAATTCCAGTGCAGATCAATCACCAATCAAAAAAATTCATAGATAGGGGAGGAATAGTATAGAACCTCAAGTAACACTTAAACGAATTTTTAACCTAGAACAAGTACAACAGAAAGGAAATACATCGAAAATAACTAACATCTAGAACAAATACATCGAAAGGTAATGAAATACATCAGAAAGAAATAACAATACATGTAAAGGAAATACAGAAAAATAGAAAATGATAAATGATTCCATTCCCATAAGTCATCATCCCCCCAAACTTGTTCAATATGAAGGAAAGAATAAGTTTGACAGTCAATCCCATCTCCTCACGGGCCATTCTCGTCGCGGCCGCTGCTTGTATCGGAGCACTAGATGGATATCTTAGAAGAGGCCGTGCGTTTGGAAGATAGAAAATGAGGGAAACAAGTGTATTTTCGTGTTTAAAAACTAACAGACCCGTACCTATGTATCGATCGACACCGCGGGTGTCGATTGACACAAAGGTAAAACTCAAATCAAATTTATTTTTGTGTCGGTCGACAAACCGCATGTCGAACGAAACAGAAGCAAAATTTTAAAACAAAATTTAAGGACTCAAATTTATTCTAAGCCATGCGAAAATCCTAAAACTAATCCTAAACTCAAAAAATTAACTTAAAAACTAAAATAAAGCAATAAATTGATGGGTTACCTCCAAACAAGTGTTTAATTTAATGTCGCTAGCTCGACGATACCTCGGATTATGGTTGGTCCAGATAATGCACCTCCAAAGCTCCACTCTGCGGCGGGCTATAGTAGCGCTTCACTCGATGTCAATTGACTCTGAAGATTGTACCATCCTGGCCAGCTAGTTCCACCACTCTATTGCTGAGGATGTTGATCACTGTATATGGTCCAGTCCACTTGGACTGCAGCTTTTCGGGCATGAAACGGAGGCGGGAGTTGAAGAGCAGGACTCTATCTCCCGTGTAGAAATGTCGCCTCTTGAGGCCTTGGTCATGGAACCTCTTGGCTCGGAGCTTGTAGATCATGGAGTTCTCATAGGCTTCTTCTCGGAACCCATCCATCTCATTCAAGTACGTAGCCCGACTTTCAACAGCAACCTTCCAATCCAAATTAAACTCATTCATAGTCTTCCATGTCTTGTGCTCAGGCTTCACAGGAAGATGACAGGACTTACCAAAGACCAAGTGGAACGGAGACATACCAATCGGAGTTTTGAATGTAGTACGGTAAGCCCACAATGTATCATAGTGCTTGAATGCCTAATCCTTCGGGGTCAAAGAGGGGGAAAAGAAGTATGGGAGGTGCAGAAGACATTAGAAAATGCAGCATGAGTGAGCCAAAAAGGCTATAGAAGGAGCAAAAGAAATCAGAAGATCTCTTCTACCATTGTCCTCTCCTTCTACAAGGATCACACTCACGACTGCAACTCAGTGGAATGCCAACAACGGGGTGTGACCACGAAAACTGCCTCTTCGCTAAGGGGGTGTTTGGTTTTTCCATCGGGAATCCCCATTCTCCTAGATGTTGGAGGATTTCATTCCAAACCCAAATTTTCTTCCCAAATTTTATTTTTTATTTTTAATATCATATAATAATTAATATTATAATATTAATAGAAATATTATTATTATATAAATAAGAAGATAAATATTTCATTACTTAATTATTATCACAATATTAAATTAGTAATTAAATGTATTATAATAATAATAATAATGGAATCTTTATTATGATTAAAATATTATTTTAACTATATATATTGTTTTTATTATTAGTATAATAGCATTAGTAAAATCATTTATTACATAATTAATATTATATTATTAATTAAATATTAATTATGATATAAAATATTATTTAATAATATATTTTTATTAATATAATAATATTAGTAAAATATTATTTATTTAAAAATATTAGTTTAAAATTAAAGTAATTATTATTAAATAAACATTTTTATAAATATATTTTATTAATTTAATATTACTATATATTTTAATATTATTCGAATAAAATATTTTCTATAATTAAATGTTGTGATAATATTTTATACTTTTTTATGTTTATATTAATTTTATTTTGTATAAAATAAATATAAAAATAAATATTTCAAAGTAATATTATTTATTACT
The DNA here is from genome assembly GCA_026898455.1 of Plectranthus barbatus. NCBI lineage: Eukaryota > Viridiplantae > Streptophyta > Magnoliopsida > Lamiales > Lamiaceae > Plectranthus > Plectranthus barbatus. The sequence continues at coordinate 298,757 of JAPKLW010000351.1, forward strand.
TTATTTTATTTATTGGTTTTTTATTAAAGAAATTAATTATTATTATTATTATTATTATTTATGTAATATTTAATTCTTTTTCTAAATATGTTAAGCAATAAAATATCATAATTTAAAATGGTTCCCAAACCCATCTTATAAACCTAACATTTTTATTAAAATGGTTAAACCCATACTCATTCCATTTACTTTCAAACCCATACCTTTACCCATACCCATAGTACTGAGACATAAACCAAACGCCCCCTAAGTCTCTTATCTCGTGAAGAAGAGACTAGTGAATGAAGAGGAAGCCGGGAGGTGGGAAGAAAAACCTTTGATCTTTGCTTCCCTTAAAGTACTTTGTAGCACTACCTCCCAGTTCGTTGCTGGTTGTCGACATGAGGGAATCCTCGGAAAGCTGGTCAGAATATCTAATTAGATTCCCCCATTGCCTGGGCACTAGTAGCATCCAGTTTGAAGAAAATCATGAAGACTGGAAACAGCCTAGTATAGACTTGAAAAATACTTATGTAATAGGTTTCTTTTTGTTAGTTTATCCCTGTACTTGTAATAAAAATTATTAAAGGATAAACTAACTTGTTGATGACAATCTCTTTTTGTCTAACAACGGTCTTCGTTCTTCAAACATTGAACTTACACAATCCAGTGTAATCAGCAGGCTTCTGACTCTCTCCCCTTCTTAAGATTTAAATTGCTCTAAACTGACTAGAAAAATCAATTGAGCAATATCTCTCCAAGTTTATAAAGAGAAGATCTAAGTAAATAGCTGACATTGAGGGGGAACTTTTATGAGTTTATGCGACAAATTGTCAAAACAGTAAAAACTCTGAAGTTATCCTTACCTCATCGGCTTAAGTTCCTGATGGCTTTGACCACACCAAAAAGGGGGAAATGGTTAGGATTTTTGTTAGAGAAATCCTTCCTTACTTTTTGATGTTTTGGTGGGTCAAAGAATGTAAGTCATCTTAGTACGTTTTTCAAGTTTCTAGAGTTCTAAACTATAATCTTTGTATAAGATCGATCGAGTAGTAATAGAACTTGGGCTGAAGACTGAGCAATGGAGAATGCTCGGGAACTAACTATCATCACGCCTAGCCTTGACCAAAAACTGTGTTGAAGCACTCAGTTTAATGTCTATCCATACTGACTTGGAGAATTCAGTATGAGTGTTTTCCTGAACTGACTAAGGAGAAGTCAGCTTAAAGAATTTCCATACTAATTCGGAGAAATCAGTATGAGGGCATTTTACATACTAGCTGTGGACAGTCAGTTGAAGATTTACCATACTGACCGTGGGAAGTCAGTATGAGGGCTAAGCTGTACTGACCTTCAAAAGTCAGTATAAGAGCCTTAGTCAAACTCAGGCATTCGTATATGCCTAAGTTAGTACGAGGTTATCCAAACTAGGATTCCTCGAGCTGAAAAGAAGTCTGACATAAAGTTAGTGTATAGTACATTGACGAGTAGGGCAAAGCAGAAAGGAGACCTAAGGCATGGGCTACAATTGGACAATATAATCCATGAGTCTAACGTCTGGATTTATGTGTCTAACGAATAGAAATTCAAAATGCCAAAGGTCCTCCTCTATAAAAAGACCTACCTTCTAAACCTTAAACGGTTACCTGAACAGAATTCAAAATCTAAAAGTCTTAAGAAGACAAAGGGCATTTTCAGGTCATCTCTCTCTGCTAAACTATCTGAGTTTTCGTACTCTCTAACACGAGACTTGAGTCTCCGACTCAAGTTACCCATCGTACTAACTTCTCCTAGCACGAGGCTAAAGATTTAAGCTGAAGCTCTTATTGGTGAATATATCTTTCTCAGATATATTTATAGCAGTCAGTTTCCTAGTCTGGGATTCTGATTCTCACGAGCGTATGCCAACCATCTGAGTTCTGGGAAGAACGAGTAAACATCCAACTATTATGGGAAGAATTAGTAAACATCCAACCACCAGGAAGCAGGCTGCGGGGTGCGTCCCACTTCAACCTAAAGACTGAGTCTACAACGAGTTCCTAGGCAAGTGCCATAGCTGACCTAAGGACGGAGGTGCCATGGACTATGTATAGATCGTAAAGAGACTTATGTTAACTTAGTGAATTATCCAGACCTTGGGTCTGAAGAGTGGATGTAAGATATTGAAGTTCGAACCACTATAAATCTTTGTGTGTTGTTTACTGTTTTCTTTCATACTTGCTCTGTTTTTCTGTTTCACAAACTGACTCTTGAAACCTTCAATACTTGTCCAAGTATTAAAGTGTATATACTATGAAACTGACTTAAGGTAAAACAAAGACCTAAGCTTAAACTTTTCACACACAAAACTGACTATACTCTGTTTTAACAAACCAGTGCAATTGTCATTTAATACTTAATGGACGTTCGTATTGATTAATAAATCATCCAATCCAATCTCTATACCAGATATTTTTTTTGTGGTCTTAGACTAAGTTTATCAGCAACCGGTCCAACCACCCAACCTTTTTAATATTTTATTAGTTTCTCTCACTTCCACATCATTCAACCCAACCACAATATTTTTTTAAAGTTTATCAATGACCACCCAACCACACTATATATACTATTATTTTATTAGTTTTTAATTAATTTTATTTTTAAAATAAAACATAATTTGTAAGTAATTTTAAAATATATAGTTTATAAAGCTATTAGTAAAATAAATTTGACATAGATTGTGTTTTAGTTATAGTATAGATTGTTATTTTGATTTTATAAGTATTTAAACTAATTTTGAATTGTGGTTAATTTTATAAAAGATTAAATTTTACGAATTATTGATTAAAATACCAAACAGCTAGTTGAAATAAAATAAAATTACATAAATTATAGAGATTATGCAACAAATTATGAATTGAAGAGACTAATGAAATATAATTCAATACATATGAATATATTTTAACTTATATATATATATATCTCAAAATTGGTGTCTATTTGAAGAGAATTAAAAATTATGAATTTGGGTATAATTATTATTTATTTTTATACTATTATATAAAAAATATCTTAATTTTAATATTCTATTTATAAAATATTAATAGGGTAATGAAATGGTGACAAGTGTTATCATACCATTAATGCAAGAATAAATAATTGATAAAAATATCATGTGGGGCCCACAGACCTCCTTGGTTTGAATGGTCTCAGGTCGACCTCTTCCATACAATTTAACACTATTTTTGATTTTTTTTTATTCTTATTTTCTGATATGGCAGGTTGGGTTGGGGGTAAAAGGTTGCTGTTATTTCAAGTCTTAGCGTATCAGATCTAATAAAGATATAAATTGATAAGCCTTAACCTTTTATTATCTTGTACATCGAATCATTTTAAATTATAATGTCTTCACATAAATTGTTAGTCGTGTATAATGAAGATGGAAAATGAACATATTTCATGGTTTGCTGATTTCAATTCCAACCACATATAATTTATTCATGACTTGCAAGATTTAATTTTCCATAATATTCAGATTAATCCAAATAAAGATACACGTACAGTAAACTTCTAATTCATAAAAATTATTTTATTATTTTTTTTTTTTAAAATTGGGTACACTATTTAATTGGCTAGGGGTGCCTCAATACAACTTAAACCCATAATCGATTCATTATGAGTAAAATACATAACCACTTTGTACTTAGACATTGGGACTAAAAAGTTGATAGTTGACTATTGCAAAGAAAAGGATACCACACGAGGACTTCCCAGTAGTCACTCATTCTCGCATTATTCTCACTCAAACACAATTAAGTTCGGAGTTCTTACATGGAGCAATTGAACAAAGCAATCAAATGATAAACAAACATTGATAACACATATATAAATCACAACCCAAACTTATTTAGGTAGTAATTAATAATTTGATTTCTTCATCTTGCTCGAAGATAAGCATGTCATTTTTGTCAAGATGAAGCCATGCCTCAATTCCATCACCCTCTCTGTTGCTCATGAGAATAGCGGCGCTAAAGATTGGGCGTTCGGGCCGAACACCCGTCCAAACAGGCTTCCCGAACCCAAAATCAACTTGGTAGAATCCAAACTTACTCCAATCAGTGAAGGATATAGCTTTTATGTCAGGAGCCGCGAATTGCATGAAAGATTTCATCATCGTGCTGATGATATGACGCCCATCTTGATCAGAAGAAAGAATATCAGCATAATCAGCTATGCTCTTCTCAATAGAATCACCTATTAGATTTACCAAACTCTGCAGCTCCTCGGCTTCTGCTGCGGCTACACGTCGCGTGTAAGACGAGACCGCCAGATTCCCACAAGCATGCTTCTGTAGAGGTGCCTTTGTTCTCTCACGCATGTTGATCCCTTGACAGATCATGAAATCTCTTGTTTTGGCGCGTTCCAGGCCCATCAAGGCTTTCACTATAACGGCGCAAACAACTCGAACGCGAGAGATCGTTTTCCCATTTTGATTTGGGCTTAGTTTTGATCTCAACCTCGTTATAGCCTCCTTCCCGAAATTAAGCCTCTTCACAACAATATTTTCAGCCTTGACAATTTCGCTGAAATTTAATCCGAAACTTTCATCCTTGTATGGAAGCAACGAAGGAAGATCGAAAGACGGGGTGATTTCGATCTTCCTCTCTGGGTTCATGGTGGCCTTCGACCAGGCGGCAAGGAACACCCCCAGCGAAAAACCATCGAAGACAGCGTGAGAAACAACGATGCCAATCGCCAAGCCACCACATGGGAAATGCGTGACCTGGATCGAGAGGAGTGGATTTGGAGCATCAGCTGGGAAATATTGATCGGGAAGGAAATCATGGATAGTCTGGGCCTCCATGTTCTTGACGAGTTGATCCACCGTCAGCTCGACGTTTGGAGCTTCGGCTTCGACAAACACGGCGCCCTCATCACTGCAATCAACTATGTGATCATTCATGGTGTATCTTCCAGCAAGAGGGTAGAAATCGACCAGGACTTTTTCTAGTGATTCTTCCAATTCATTCTTGTTTCTTGGTTTCGATTCATAAAACAGAACAACAGCAAAATCCATGTGCCCCATGCATTTGTCTAAAAGAGAAAGCTTATATTTCTTGAGGTTTTGGGGGGTTGGGGTGTATGGTTTTATGAATTTCCTGCTTATTCTTTCAACCTTCATGGTGTAATAGTATGTATGCTTGCATTGATGATTACTTTTAGCTTCCACCTCAATATATATAATTCATCTGAAAAAGTGTCCAGAAAAAAAAAAGTTTATCAAAATTTTATGATTAATTGCATTATAAGTTAGTTATTATTAAAATATTGCACCTAATTGGATTATTTATTATTTTAGAGGAATTAAGCTTACATTTTGAGTATTAAAATCTTTCATCTTCATTGTCGATACAATTAATCCAAAACCTGAGGTTCTTTAATATTTAGTGCTTAATTCTTTTTAGCATTGGATCCAAACCCACCCTATATATTTGTAATATATGGACTGAATCTGTTGTAAAACAGTGAATCTATTTAAAATAGAAATGAATCCATAGCATTCACTTAAAAAATGAATATTCCATATTAGCCCTTTTTAAAAATCATAAACAATTAACAAATTAAGCAGATTTTGTGATTTTCGCACCGGAAGTCAAACTTAAATTTTACAATATTGATAATAACTTATCATTAGCAATATTCTAAGAATTGGATTAAATGATTGTTTCCGAATCGGGATTCATGAGAAGTGATGGTGTTTTTTGACACAAAAATGAGTTAAGTGTTGCCTAACCTGGCTAAGCACTCAATTTCTAATTAATTAAAAAAACAAAAACAAAGTACACAAAAATTTTATAACTATGGTTACAAGTTTGGACAAAATCTTCAAACGACGAATACTCGGCCAAATATCCTTATATACTTCTGAGGAATTTATAAATTTATAAATTAGAATAGATTATTATATTAGTAATACTAAAGAGTAGCTAGAGTGTCACAAATAGATCTTCAAAAATGTCATACAAAATCACTATGCAAATCCTTCTTTCGAAACGATGTATCGCTCATTTTCATTTTTATATATTCAATCAATGCATTTTCTTTATACAATTTTTCAGTTGTAATAGAATTGTAATCATATGTTAACACACCTTCCTTCCGAAATGTTAAATAATAGCAAATCTTGATCCTTTATAATTTTAATCTAATGGTTATGGTTTTTAGTTAATTAAGGTAATAAATATAATAAAAGGGTATGCTGATAACTCTATGCATATTATAATAAATTCACGTTTTTCCATCTCAAACAAACATTCTCTCCTTACATTGTAATTAAAAATTATAATTTTTTCGATTCAAATCTTTTTATTACGAATTATATATCAAATTAAATGCATTTTACGACGATTCATTTAATATACATATTATATATATTGAATTTAGAAGAATCACACGGAAATTTTGATTTCATATGTTCTTCATTATATTTAAGTTCAGGAAAAAAATGCATCAATTACGCATAGCTAAATATTTTATGCTTAAGCATATAAATTTTGTATATATGCTTATTAAGTGTATATTTCACAGTCATTATATGTTCCATTTTATCTCCACAATATTGTACTTTTTGGATTGAAAATATGCATGTTATGTTTATGAACTGCATGAAAAGAAATTCTTAAATATATATTTTTCACATTACGCCCTTGAATGCTAGATAGTAACACAAATAATGCACTCTAATTGATTTTGATATTAACACATAATCACTACCATACATACACACACCCATAAACATAAAAAGAATATTTCACAGTCATTATATGATATATATTTATTTAAAAATAATGGTGTTCTCGTGA
>JAPKLW010000351.1:305677-460241 GCA_026898455.1 Plectranthus barbatus
ATATATATATATATGAGTGTGATCAGGTGATATAGATCTTTAGAATGAGAAATAAGAAAAAATAGTAGTTGTTGATTTCCCTGTATCTACGGTCCAGATCTAGATTGAAAAATAGTCATTTTTCCCTTAAAACTTCCATTATAGAGCAATTTTGTCTTTTCGTTTATAATAAAAATCTCCTACAACATTATTGCAATAGTATACTTTCATTATAACATCAATCTATTTTCATTATATGACAATATTTACAATGAAAATAAGCACAAATAACACTTAATACTCACATCATTCTTTCAAAGTTACCTTGCATTTTAAAAAGAAATAATTGCATTATAGTACAATAACATCTTTATTATAAGACAACATTTAGTCATTTATTCATCTCTGTTACAGAAGTAATAGATGGGAAATTCTCATATATTATTGATCAAGACATTACACCTATATTAGAAGGCAAATTTATTCTAGGGAAGTAAAATCAATCAATATCAGTTCTAGCCTTATTTATAAATATATTTTTGATAATCTAACACTCCCTCTCAAGTTGGAGCATAAATGTTAATCTAACAAAGATAAGTAATACGGGCACCATTCAAGGCTTTAGTAAATATATCTCCAAGTTGGTCTTCTATCCGCATATATCTTCTATGTTGGTCCTCGATCAAAGTGTTTATATATGCAGTGGAAGTTTTAATAATGTCTTGAACTTATCTTGCTAAGGTCATGACTTAGCAAGTGTTTATGAAATGTGTTTAAGCTCGAATATTCGTTAGTTTAATTGCAGATCATACTACAACACTTGATGTGTTGAGTTTCAAATATGCGTACACACAATATAACGAAATAAAGCAGTAAGGGACACAAGGATTTATAGTGGTTCGAACAAATGTTCTGCGTCCACTCTTCAGTCCTCCGACTGAAAATTCACTATTCGATTGTGTTGGTCCCGGATATCAGGGTATACTTTGGCAGCGGAAAATACGTAAGTTCGTTTCTTGCACTCTGCTGGTTACACAGCTGACTGGGACCTTGTCAGCTGGTAAGTCAACTGGCAACTGAGTATTCAGCTGACTGGCAACTGGCAGGTCAGCTGATGACTCAGGACTTAGAAAATTTTAGAGTCGAGTTTGCACAGTTATAAACTGGTTTCAGTTATACTCCAGCACTTGGGTGCTGGGTTTTAAATCAGTAAGTAAATGCTGAAAGCAGTAAATAACAAGGATATTTTATAGTGGTTCGATCAACTGATCTACGTCCACTCTCCAGTCGAAGCACTGGAAATTCACTAAAGAGAGTAATCCGGTACAAGATTTCCTACGATCTATTTCCAGCTGGTAGATGCCTTGTCTACCAGTCCACTGGATCAACCGCTCCCGGTCCTTGTCCTTCTTCAACTCTTGTCAGATGGATGGAGTGCGAGCACGTCACTTCAACCTCCTCCTCCGACTGATTGGGTGTTGAGTTCTCCCAAGAACTTGACTCTTGCTGGCGGCAAAACTGCCCGTAATAACTCTGGAGCTGGCTGGCTCAAGAGCTGCTATGTTCTTCCTCGGAATGAGAAAGAACACCAAATGAGATCAATAACTCACAAGCTAGAAGCTTGGAGTCTCGTGTTCAAATGATTGACACACGGAGTAGCTTTAAGAAAAGCCTCGAAAGATTGCTTATACGCTGATATGAATGCGTTTGAGCTTTCGGTAGTTCAGGAATGGCTAAGAGTGGGCAAGAGTATTGAATGCTGTTGGATCTCACGTATTTATAGTCGTGAGATTCAGATTCAAATACTAGCCGTTTGGTCACATCCGGAAAAGTCTCTGTCCTCGCATGTCCTTCTGCAGGCGGCAGGTAGGAATTTCCGGAAAGTGCCATACCTTTGATCGCTTTATCTGACACAGATCTCTTTGTGTCAGAACGACTCTATTCGTCAGTACGAGGAATCGCAACTGGTGTCTTGAACTGATAGACTTTAAGGCATCCTCCTTAAAGTTATACACTGTCAGTTACTTCCTCAGACGAATCTTCTTTTTGTCTCTAAGTCTTCGGGAGAGCGAATCTTGAATTCTGCTGATAACCTCCGACTGGTAGATCATACTGGTGATCTTTGTGCTGGCAGTCTCTGCTGGTGACTTTCCTTAGCACAATCAAGGTCTACCAATTCGTCTGATGTTATCTCTTGGAATCTCCCGTGACTGGTGGCTTCACCGCTGGTGAATAGTGTCAGCCAGAACACATATTCTGCTGGTAGATCTGTCAGCCTCCTGCTGATGAAATCTTCCCACTGGTGAACAGTAGCCAGTCGATAGCTCAACTCTATGCTGATGAACAGTGTCAGCATGAGTCTTCGTCAGCCGCTTGCTGGTGAGACTTCTCTCAACTGGTAAGCACATCTCATGCTGGTGAACAGTAGCCAGCATGAGTCTTGATCAGCTGCGACTTACAACTCAAAATACCTATACAGGACTTTACATTTGAGACTAGAGCTATTCTAGAGACAAACTGACGCTGGTTGGACTTAGGATTTGATCCACCAAAACACCAAACTAGAATCTAAGCAAGTAGCTACTGGGGAAGGGAAACTTAGCCAAATTTCCCAACAGATTGATTACAAGGTCAGACTTGATCTCTAACGTTGAGCAGCTCCTCTGTCTGTCAGCGCGCACCTTCAAGCACCTCGGTCTTCAATCTTCACCTTGTCGCTCCTCAGAGTAAGGACAAACCTCTCTTCTCCTTAGACATCGAGTGTTGGGAGGTTTATAGTTTTTCCCGAAACCTATCCTTGTGTTGACGATTGTCTGTGATAATCACGCTTGCACAGCAAGGTGACTACTAGATTCTTTCTAGGATAGAAAGAATCTCAATATTAACCTTAGAAGTTATACTTCAGAGGTCTCGAGCTTCAAGTATGAAAGCTTGTGAAAAGCTTTAATCAAGTACTAGCTCGGATGAGTTCGCATGAGTTTAAGAGTTTCTGGATCTTCTCTTGTTTTCTCTGTAAGTGGAACTTTTCGAGAACCTTTTAATCATTTTTGGATGACACCTATTTATAGGTGAAGATTCAAATGACTGTTTGAATCTTATCCATCGGACTCAAAGGGATTGCTCACCAATCTCTGTTCTTCCTTTTTCTGAAACGCACAGTGACTCTTCAAGTCTCTTTTGTCTCTGATCGGCGTAGCTCCTATTCGTAGCCGACTTTGTCAAAATGGATCTTTTAGTTCGAACTTGAAACCTCCATTGCGTCTGTTGATTGTTCTTTTCTCTGATTCAAATAACTCTTTGAATCTTATCCGTCAGACTCAAAGGGATTGCTCGCCAATCTTTGTTCTTCCTTTTTCTGAAACGCACAGTGACTCTTCAAGTCTCCTTTGTCTCTGATTGGCGTAGCTCTTATTCGTAGCCGTCTTTGTCAAAACGGATCTTTTAGTTCAAACTTGAAACCTCCATTGTGTATGTTGATTGTTCTTTTCTCTGATTCGTCAGGTTTCCTTGTGATCTGGATCCTTCTGATTTACGACTTTGTATTTGTCTTGATTGCAGTTGAGTGTTTGCTGGTAGTTGATATACAACTGACATCTAGCAGTCTCGCTGAGATCTCACAACATGCTTACGTTATTCCTTCAGCATTCTCTTGAGTGCGTTCAACATTCCTTCGTGTTTGCTAGACTTTACTAGCTTTTTCAGCAATCTTCATGCCTGTTGATTCCTTTAGCATTCTTGATTCTTCTTTTCTAGTTCTATTACAACTCGAGTATATATGACCTATACAGGACTTTTACATTTTGACTCGATACTAAGTTGCTAGAAACTAGATCGGCTCGAGCTTTGATGCACCAAAACATAATAAACATACATTGACGACCAGGGGGTTTTAATATTTCTAACAATATTCCTAACAGTGGACATATGAGACCTTTTTGAATCTCCTCACGAACAAAGTGACAATCAATTTCAATATGCTTAGTCATTTCATGAAAAACAGGATTAGACGCAATATGTAATGCAGTTTGATTGTCACACCACAACTTAGCTGGTATTAAAAACTTCAATCCCACTTCATAGAGAAGCTCTTTTACCCAAAGTATCTCACAAGCAACTTTAGTAATAGCTCTATATTCTAACTCAACACTTGATCGCAAAACAACTTGTTGTTTCTTGCTTGTCCATGAAACCAAATTGCCTCCAACAAAGACATAATATCTTGTAATTGATCTACGATCTTATTTAGATCCCGCCCAATCAGCATCTGTGAAAGCCTCGATTTTGTTATGACCATGAACAACATAAACAATTCTACATCCCGGTGCTCCTTCGAGATAACACAAAATTTGTTCAACAGCCCTCTAATAGTCAATAGTAAGAGAACACGTGTATTGACTTACCACAAGTGATAGCTTGATGGACTGAAAGCCCGTGCTTTGGGAAACAATGCCCAGTGGTTTCCCAGCGGCGAAAGAGGTGGGAGAAGCGGTTGCAGTGGCGAGAAAAGCGGTTTGTTGCTAGTTTTTTGCAAAGAGTGTAGTGCATGGCCATTTTCCTCGCTCGATCGGTAGCGATCCCAGAGTGGGTCGCCGGTGCTGGCGGAGGGAGATGATAGGCCATGTTTCAGACACAGTCATTAGGGTTTGGATGTCGAGGGTTTCGAGTAGTGGCACAATGGGCCGATGAATCAGGCCAAATCACTAGAAAATCTAGGTTTTTGGGTTAACAGCAAGCAGGTGGGCATATTCCGTGCTTGTTCAGAGGCGATCCAGGTGTGGATCGTTTATACTGATGATGTGGGATTGTAGCCCGTACCTAGGACTTTAAAGCGCAGTAGGTTATGTTGGTCCCCGATCAGAGTATCTATAGTTGCAACGGAATGTTTAATAATATCTTGCACTTATATTGCTAAAGTTACGACTTAGCAAGTGCTTATCAAACGTGTTTACGCTCGAATTATTCGTTAAGTTTATTTCAAATTATACTACAACACTTGGTGTGTTGAGTTTCAAGATAAGCAATAAGTAACGAAATGAAAGCAGTAAATGAACATGAGATTTATAGTGGTTCGAACAATTGTTCAACGTCCACTCTTCAGTCCTCCAGACTGAAAATTCACTATGATTGATTACAATGTCAGGTTTGATCTCTAACGTTGAGCAACTCCTCCGTTTGGTCAGCACGCACCTTCAAGCACCTCAGTCTTCAATCTTCACTTTGACACTCCTTAGAGTGAAGACAAACATCCCTTCTTCTCGAACACCGACCTTGGGAGTTTTATAGTTCTTCCCGGAACCTTTCCTTTGTTGGAAGTAGCCCGTGATAATCACGCTTGCAGATAAAGGTGACTGCTAGATTCTTTATAGGACAAAAAAAATCCCAAAGTTAACCATTAGAAGAACTTCAAAGGTTTTCAAGCTTTAAATTCGAAAGCTTATGCAAAGCCTCGATCAAATGTATGTTCGGTTGTGAGTTCGTGTGAGTTTAAGAGTATTTTGATCTTTATAGCTTTTATGTTGAAGATTTTGCGAACCTCTCTAGCTCTTTGTATTGTCACCTATTTATAGGTGTAGATTCAAACGGCTGTTTGAATCTTATCCATTAGACACAGAGTGTCTGCTCGCGAATCTCCGTTCATCTTTTTTCTGCAAATGCGAAGAAACTTTTCAAGTCTCCTCCGTCTCTGATTGGCGTTCTCCTTATCTGAGTCGTCTTCGTCAGAGTGGACCTTTGAGTTTAAAACTTGAAACCTTCAAATTTCTGTTGATTATCCTTCTCTCTGATTCGCCGAGTTTCCTTGTAATTTGGATCCTTCCGTTTCATGACTTCAAGTTGAATATTGATTGTTGACGTGCTGTTGGTAGTCTGCTGATATCTCAGTAGTCCTGCTGAGATTCAGCAACTACTTTGCTTTATTCCTTCAGCATTCCTTTAAGCGCTTCCAGCATTCTTCATGTCTTTTCTAGCCTTTCAAGATTTGCTAGCGTCTTTAGCAATCTCCATACTTGTTGACTCCTTCAGCATTCTTCAATTCACAGTAGTTCACATATTTTGTCATTACCTATTGTATTGTTTTTGCTATCTGTCCTTTGTATGGGTGAGCCCCACATAGAGAAGAGTATAAAACGTATTCAATGTGGATGTTGGTTCTGCATTTCACGAACCTTAACGATCATGCCTTGGTAGTGAAAGAGATACCATGGGTTAGTGCACTATGATGCTGACATGCTGGGTGTCATGCCCTACTTGGACTAGCATCGTGACTGTGGTAGGAGGCCACCTCCCAGTCACATAAACATTCCCTGATAGTTTAACTTATGAAAAAGAGCATGCTCATTGTCATAAAATATTTTGGTGTCATAGGAGGATTTCAAACTTAAAATCCCATGTGTGACCCGATGTAAAGACGTGTGTTGGGAAAATATTCCTAAACTATCCTTAGGAGAACATTGTAAAAGGTTTTGTTGGATCAAACCTTAGTAGATGGTCGATCATTGCTGAACCTTAGCATAGCTTAGCAACTTATGTATTGTCCTGTATAGGGTAAACATCGAGTTGTAATAGAATAGGTTGCTTGGAAGAATCTCAGCAAACATCAGAAAAGCTAAAGAAAAAGAAAGCTAGTGATAGTAAAATGTAGAGGAGCCAGCATTTGATAACACGTCACAGACTGCTAAAGGCGTTAGCAATCCGAAGTCATAGTAGCAGAAGAGCATTTGTTGCGCATCAAGTCCAGTAGCATGCTGAAAGATATCCAGCATCCCGCTCCACTAAAGGCACAGCAAAGCAAATCTCAACAACTGCTACACTGCCATTCTGACCAACTCGCGAAGATTAGACCTGTCAAAAGTAGGTCGGAAAAGCCTGTACGGAGACAAAAAAGTTGGTAAAAAGCTACCTACATTTAAGATAAAAGATCCGTTGTGTCTAAACGGAACTGCCAACTCAAGATTCGAGAAACCAACTATAAAAGGCAAGTAAAAGGAAGATGCAGGAGCTGCTCACTCTCTAACGAAAACACACGTACGAAAGATTCCAAAAAGAGACAAAAAGTCTTAAGAGCAGTTCAGTTGAAAGGCACACTACAGAGTTATCAAAAAGCCTTCAACACCTTGAGTGTCTCACTACATCTGACACTCATCTGAGAGATTCTTGAAGTAATTCAAGAATCTTCAATCATTGGGATCACTTTCATTATAGAAAGTATCCAGCAGTCAATTTCTCGAAAAGGAATTGATTAGAACGGGCACTGAAGCCGAGAGCGAAGGACAGTTCGGAAGGAACTCTAAACTCTTCCACATGTGGTAAAAGCGAGTTTTACGAAGGTGCGCCCTTGACTCAGCCGGAGCCATATCTGAAAGGTTCGGAGTATCGGAAGATAGCCGTGGAGCTGACAGACCAAGCGTCGGCTGACTGCTCTACAGGAAAGGCAACTCTTTGTACACTATATACTTTCTTAGTGAAACTCTTAGCGATTCGGCTAAAGAGTGGACGTAGATCATTTTATCGAACCACTATAAACCTTGTGTTCTCTTGTTGATTACTGTTTTATTACTTTTGTGCTTCGGCGACTTAACCTAGCAACGGAGTTGCTAGAGTATAACTGCATAAAGGAACTTAAGCAAACTTGAACAAAAACTCTAAGTTAAGAATAATCTAAATACAAGTAAATGCTATTTTATTCCGCTGCATTTCGTGTGTATATCTTAATTGATACTACGACGACTCTGATCTCGGGGAACAACAAGTGGTATCAGAGCAGGAGGTTGAAAAACCAACTGCTTCTGAGTCGCTTAGGACCTAGATCCTAGTTTTTCCTTGCGTTTCTTGTATATGTGTCTTACATAGCTCAGGTGAAGGCAAAAAGAATCAAAATGACGAATCACGCTCTTCCAAAGTACAACAAGGATGGATTTGAAACCTGGAAAAAGAAGTCCATGATCCAGTTGCAGAGCATTCATCCGGAGATGAGTGACATTCTCACGATTGGTCCTATAGAGATCCTGAAGGTTAACACTGCACCCCCTGGACCCGCTGGTGGTCCACCCAGACCTGAGATGGTGAAGAAACCCTACGAGGAATGGACTCTTGAAGACAAAAATAGAGGCCAGCTGGATTTTATTGCCATGAAACTAATCATGGATTGTCTACCCCCTCTGATGTCTGACAAAGCTCTAGACTACAACACAGCGAAAGAAATGTGGGAATACGTCTGTGAAGTTTCTCAGGAGACGGAACAAATGAAGCGAAACAAGCTACAAGTAGCTGTAGACAAGTACGAATCCTTCTCCATGGTTCCTGGTGAAACCATTCAGCAGATGGAAGAAAGATTCAACACTATCATAGGAGAACTCAAAAATGTCGGCAAGACATATGACAAAGGGGAAATGAACAACAAAATAATATCCAAGCTCTATCCCAGAAGTGATTGGTTTGTCAAGATGACGAGCTTAAGTGAAAAGGATCTGAGCAACATGTCTACCGCTGAAGTTTTCTCTCAATTAAAGGCACATGAATTCATTATTCAGCAGTCGAAGAAGAATGAAGCTACTATAGCACACCCAAGTGCAACGAGTGCTGTAACTCAAGAAGACGTAGCATACTTCGTCCAAAAGGACGAAAACAAATGGAAATCTCTTAGGAAACCATTCTACAATCAGGAGAGATCAACACCAACTACACCATCAAAGGAGACCCCAGCAACTACTAACTCGAATAGTGAAAATCGAAAGATAGACGAGTTGGAGGAGCAGATGAAGAAGATACAAAAAATGATTTTGGAAGCAAAGGCCGAAAAGGAAGCAAAAGAAACCTCGATACAGCATCCTACTGAGAAAAAGATAAGGACATGCTTCGAATGCAAATCTCCTGATCACTTGAAGCATGATTGTCCAAAAGTGAGTCCTGAAGAAAGAGAATGTTTGCGGCAAAGATTTGAAAGACGAGCAGTCCGAGCTGTGACAAAGGCATTGCTGACGCGGACAGAAGTCCCAGATATTCCTGACAATGAAGAGGAATATTATCCCACTGACGAGGAAGAGGAAGCCTTGATGGTCTTCATGGCAAGAATCGTTGAGGATGGTGAGTCATCTGCTAATGCTGAGCAACCTTCAGAATCGGCCCTAGCAGTCGACAATCAAGAGGTAACATCTATAACTAACATTTCATGCTCAGCACACACATTTGAATCGGAGGGTTCCTTCTTCGATTCCGAGGAAGATTATCTTACCAAGCTATCTTTAGAACTTTTAAAAGTATACACCTTAAAGAATGCTATAGTAAAACATAACTCTTCACTCAAATAGAAAGTCATAAGCCTGACCGACGAAGTCGAAAGACTAAGGTCCAATAGTGAAGAACTATCGAGACTTAGAACTGAACTTTCTAAACTCTCTGAAAATTTCAAAAATCTTGAAAAGGAGAATCTGATTTTGAAAAACAAATCCAATAAGAAGTGTGTCTGCGCGTATATGACTAGTCAGGATATCTTGAATAACCTGATAAGCCAACAGAGACGTCACGGTGACCGATCTGGAATTGGGCACAGTTGTTATGACGAAGATGAAACTTCGAGGCTAAAAAGAAATATCACTTTTGTTTCTGCCGAAAAGTATTTGGTGATAGTAAGGAGAATGACACATTTGTTGCTGAATCATCAAATGCTAGGACAAACGCTAAGCAGATCGCTCAGCAGAATATCAAGCAGTCTGCTGGACCCAAGCAGAGTGTCAAGCACTATGCTAGACCTCAGTAAAAAGTCAAGCAGAATGTAAGATTTCAGTAGTGTATCACAAGAGATGCTGAATCTCAGCAAAATTCTCAACTTAGGTCTGCCAAGCAGAATTATTCAGCAAACTCAAGGACAAAGGTTGAGCATCATGTTTCAAATGCTAGGAAGCCAAATCCTATCCTTTCTCGGGGAAGACACATTGAGCATCATTCAATGAAACCCCAATACTATCATTACACACCACATAGGAGAAACACCTATGTGAGACCCGAGTCCAGATACGTGTATCATCAAAGGACGATGAAGGGAAAGGAGCACAACACACAACCACATACACATGCACATCAAAAGGTTGAGAAGGTTAACAAAATGGATCTCAAGGAGAAAACCTTGAAGATTACCAAAATGTGGGTTCCAAAAGGAACAATGACACAAGCTAATCCTTCAGGACCAGACTCGAAACGGGGACCTAAATCAACCTAATTGTTCTTGCAGGATCAGGATTCAAGTGTGAAGACATCAGGCATGTCAAATGAATGGATCCTAGATAGTGGTTGTTCTGCGCACATGACGGGAGATGAAGACCTGTTCTCAGATATTCAGAAATCATATGGTCCATCTGTGGTGTTCGGAGATTACAGTAAGGGGAGAGTACTTGGCAGAGGATGTATAGAGCGCAATGGACTAAGGATCGTCAACGTGGCTCTCATATCAAACCTCAAGAATAACTTACTCAGCATAAGTCAACTATGCGAAAACGGGTACACAGTATCTTTTATTCATTCAGGTTGTTCTATAGCTGACAATGCTACAGGAGAAGTAAAACTTCGAGGAATCCGGAAAGGAGATCTTTATGTTGTCGATTGGCAAAGTGGTCAACAACATTCATGCTTTCTAGCACTAAGCAAAGAAGAAACCACATGGCTATGGCACAAAAGGTTAAATCATCTGAATTTTAAAACCATTAACCATATCGCCAGAAATGAGCTTGTCGCAGGTTTACCTGATGCCATCACATTTCGGAAGGAAGGAATATGCAAAGCCTGTCAACAAGGAAAGCAGACCAAAGCCTCGTTCCACTCCAATCCAGAGAAAAATACCTCAAGCAGGATTCTTGAATTATTGCACATGGACCTATTTGGACCAGTCACTCCTCCCTCTATAAGTAAAAAGATATATACTTTAGTGGTAATTGATGACTATTCTAGGTACACATGGGTTCGTCTGCTTAAGGCCAAAGATGAGGTCAAGATCATTCTACCCGAGTTAATTCTTAAGGAGCAAAATAGTAAAGAGGTTACTGTGAAGAGGATCCGATCTGACAGTGGAACCAAATTTTGCAATGGAATCCTCATGGATTTCTGCGCAGAAGCTGGTATAAATCATGAGAGGTCCACTGCTAGGACTCCTCAGCAGAATGGTCTAGCAGAAAGAAGGAATCGAACACTGAAAGAAGCAAGGCGATCTATG
This sequence comes from Plectranthus barbatus, assembly GCA_026898455.1. Taxonomy (NCBI): domain Eukaryota; kingdom Viridiplantae; phylum Streptophyta; class Magnoliopsida; order Lamiales; family Lamiaceae; genus Plectranthus; species Plectranthus barbatus. Next base: position 316,857 of record JAPKLW010000351.1, read on the forward strand.
CTAGCCGATGCTGATTTACCTGCTAAGTATTGGGGAGAAGCGGTTATGACAGCCTGTTATACGCATAACAGAAGTTCCATTAACGGACGATTCAACAAGACTCCCTACGAAGTATACAACGGTCGTAAGCCTAATTAAGATTATCTACGTGCTTTTGGTGCAACATGTTATATCCATAATAACGGGTCGAAACTTAACACTTTTTCACCTAAGTCAGATGAGGGTGTACTTCTTGGATATGGTCACCCCACTCACAAAGGTTATAGAGTGTTAAATAAGACTACTGGAATTTTGGAAATAACATGCAATGTTATTTTTTATGAATCTACTTTAGTGCGCAGAGGTGTAAAACAGACGAAGGAAATCAATCATGAGACTGATGATGTCAGTGGTCAATCAATTCTGAATTCCTTTGAGAACTTACGGATTGACCAGACTAAGTCTATGAATGATTGTGATCCAATCCAGACGCGCTCAGTCGGTGATCAAACTGCTGACCAGGCCAGTGATACCAATGATCATGCTGAGGCCAATCCTCAAAAGGATATCTTTAATCTGCTTGATGATTCAGATGAGGAGACTTCAAATTCTTCTACCGTTGCTGAAGGAGTAGGTGCGACTGAAGACCTTGGCACAGGAGGTGCTGAGTTACCAACTGCTGAGATACCTACTGAAGAAGAAGCTTCTGATCATGATGTTCCTATAGCAGAAGCTCCAGTTGCAGGAATTTCTGCCACTGAAGAACAAATTACCAACACTCCAGATGTTGAGGATCAAGCGAATGATGTAGAGAATACCGATAATCGAGACGGAGAAGGAAATGCTGGAGAACCAATCAGACCAGCATGGCTGCGCGCTCACTCCCTAGAATGGAGAAGAAAGCAGCGGAACAGCCACCGCTCGTGATTGGTCAACTTGCTCTTCCAAATTCATCTGAACAGCAAACAGAAGTTGTGCCAACAGAAAAGAGGAGATCTACTCGTCAATGGTTGTTCAAAACTGCTGAGCTTCAGGACATCCAAGAAGCCAAGAAGAAAGCGGCTACTGATCAAGCTGTTACATTTACTGAAAAGGAGATTGACCCACGCTTGTCCTCTAAAACTTTTGAGGATCGTGTCAAAGGAATACCTGAAACCAAAAGGAAACGGGACGCTGCAAAGAAAGCACAGGAAATTAAAGCATACAGAAAGGAGATAGAAAGAATTACGTTTGAAGGAAGAGATTTGAACTTTGAACAGATCAAACGATCTCACGACGAGCGACAGGCCCAAAAGAAGATTACTAGTGCAACATCAAACGAGGGAGCTGCTGAAGAATTGAGCAGAGCAGCAAAGAAAGGCAGGATAACAGTTGACTCTACTCAGGAAGGGAAAGAGGTGGAAATCTTTGTTGAAGTAAATCAACCTGCCAAAATAACACCGGAAAAAGACGGCATGACTGACGCGGAACTAGATCAGATGATCCACTCTGGAGCTTTCAATACCAAGGAAGACTCCAAGGGCAAACAGGTTCAGATTTGTGAACCAACTAATGAACCTCATAAATGCGATAGTTCGACGAAGGAATTACCACTCAAAGCAGCAGACACTATATCTCCCAAGGTTAAGGATGTAGGGTCGTCATGAACCACAAAGGAAATCGTAGACACGAACATGTCTGCTGACGAACCAGCCGCTAAGGAGAATGTTGTTGAGTCTGAAAAGGAACCATCTGCTGAGGTCATGACTCATGCAATTGCTGAAGAGTCTACTGTAGCTGAAGTAATCATGCCGGACACTGCTGAAGAAGTCCATGTTGCTGAGGCGACAACAGCCGATGCTGCTGATGAGGTTCACGCAGATGATACGATGGAGCAAGATGTCTCCTCTGCTGGATTCTTGGATGAGTCAACCTGCTCATCAGAATCTGATTCTGAGGGGGAATCTAATGAGGTATTTGATGCCTAAACTCTTAGAAAATACCCCACCTTGAGGAACGAACAACTGAGGATCCCATTTCATGGTTTACCTGGGAAACTCTTCCACTCTAGAAGAGTAGCTCAGTGGTGAGCATCTATCTCGCTTGAAGATGATTCGAATGTCAATCTCCGAGATTGGAGTGATGAAATCTTAGCATTTCTAGACCAAGAAGTCAATAGGGACATTACCGGGGTCTTCTAAGTTGAAATTGATGAAGGAGCAGACGAAGGCAAGGTGCTTGGTAAACAATTCCAACGATGGAAAACATATGATTACATCATGCATGAACTTTGTTTTGAAGAACGAATGATTACCATTGCAAGGAAAGGCCTCAATTTCTGGCGTTCCGAAGAATTATGGGCAAACGAATGGATGGATCAGCCCTCCTGCACAAAACAGATTACTGATCAACAGGTGATTGCAAGGTTAAAAGTCATCCGTGCCCATCGAAAATACTCTGCATCCCTGTCATTGCCCCGATCATAGTTTGCTCCAGATCAGAAGTCTATAGAACATATCCAGCTAACCAAACAACAAAGGGCTGCAATGGATGCTTATAAGAAAAGAAAAGTTGCTTATGAGGAGAAGTTGCGAGTTAGAAGCCTAGAACTGGCCGCTCTTGAACAAGCGAAGGAAGAAGAGTCTAAGAGACAGGATCATCTCAAAATGATCAATTTTCAGAAAGACTATACACGAGCTGCTACCTCACTTCAAGCCTCTGAGGCTCAAGGTTCTACTTCAAATCCCGATCAAGATGTAGTGAGTGACTCAATGGAAGTGGATACAAATGTGGTTACTGAAACTACCACCCAAAGAATTGAAGCCGCTGTCCCAGAATCTGCGATCATAACAGTGGAAAGAAAAGTTTGTGAACTTACTACCACAGCAACCGATAACGAAATGGTCATTTCTGACATTCCTATTGTTGTTGAACCAGTACAAGTGAGTTTTCAATCTCTTGTCAACATACTCCACAACGCACTACATCAACGCGACATCCAGCAAGCCAGACTTAATGAAGAAGTCCTAAAAGAGGTTGCAGATGTACGAGGAGCAATCTCTGAAGTTAAAACCTCTGTCTCTGAGGTTCAACAAAAGGTTGGTCAAGTTACTGACAAAATCATACATGTGGAAGAAACCGTCTCTACGGTGCAAACAAATGTGGTGACTCTCAGCGTCGATCTTAATACACACAAGTATTTCTCCACATCTGTTTTGGATGCGCTCAAAGAGGGGGAAGAAAGAAGGATTGCTAAAAAAGCAAGGGTGAAAGCAGAGGAAGCTGAGCTGATGCGGAAAGAAAAAGAGTTTGAACGAGCAATGATGGAACGAAGAATGAAGTTAGAAGAACAACAGAAAGCAGAACAACGAGCTCGTATCGAACAAATGGAGAAACTCATAGCCATGACAATGAGGAAGGTGGAATCTCTTGAGAAGCCAAAACCTCCACCAGACGCCAAGAACTAAGGTCACCCCCATCTGTCACTTTCTTATTTTTTTTGTCGTGATTCTGAACTTATTTCACTAAACTTGTAATTGCAATATCATATATGAAATCATCGGAATCATGACAAAATCTTATTGTCTAAATTCTGATTTTCTGAGTGCGTACAATAGTTAAAATACACTCTCTGTGTATTCAACGAATCAGAATCTGGAAGATAGGCCAAGAATGTTTGAATGTTTTGCAGAATTATTTACTTGTAATATTTTTGCTAAGGACTTAAAGCAAGTAAGATTCTGAGATAGTTTGTCTAGAAATTTCCTTGTAACTCAGAATTTCTCGATGCTAAGTCTCAGCAATCCTTAGTAAGCTTTGATCGCACCAAAAAGGGGGAAAATATTGGGAAAATATTCCTGAACTATCCTTAGGAGAACATTGTAAAAGGTTTTGTTGGATCAAACCTTAGTAGATGGTCGATCATTGCTGAACCTTAGCATAGCTTAGCAACTTATGTAATGTCCTGTATAGGGTAAACATCGAGTTGTAATAGAATAGGTTGCTTGGAAGAATCTCAGCAAACATCAGAAAAGCTAAAGAAAAAGAAAGCTAGTGATAGCAGAATGCTGAGGAGTCAGCATTTGATAACACGTCACAGACTGCTAAAGGCGTTAGCAATCCGAAGTCAGAGTAGCAGAAGAGCATTTGCTGCGCATCAAGTCCAGTAGCACGCTGAAAGATATCCAACATCCCGCTCCAGTAAGGCACAGCAAAGCAAATCTCAACAACTGCTACACCGCCATTCTGACCAACACGCGAAGATTAGACCTATCAGAAGTAGGTCAGAAAAGCCTGTTGATAAGCTCATTATTTTACTCGCTTATCCATATTATTCTCTACTATTTTATGTAGTTTTATTGAGTTTATACATATATTATGTGCATGAGTCGATATTTGGTGGTGTTATGCGGGTTATGGTGTGTTTTCACAGTTTTTAGGCCAAAATCACCGGAAAACCGTTCCGAAAGCAGTGACGTGCAAGAGTAGCAGTGAAGGATTTCTTCACACAAGGAATTCGGGCTATTGGATCATGGCATTGGATAGGGCTTCGAGTTAGCTTTCCAACGCAACTGGAATCGGGTCAATCGGAGTTCGGGAGAGGAAGTTATGGCCAAAATCGTGAGACTGCGCAGGAGGACGCCGGAGAAAAAAAGCGTCGTCGATCAACGCTTGATTGGCGTCGATCGACGCAAGTCTGGCGTGGAAATCCTGTCAAATTCGAGATATATCATATCTTTAGCCCTAGATTTGATAGGATACACCTTCCCCTCTATAAATTCCTCCTTAAATTCGATTATTAGACATCCCAATTCATATTTTCAGTTCTCTTTTCATATTTTCATTCTGCAATTTAGTTTTTAGAGTTTGGAGACTTGGGAAACAAGAAACCCTTTTATTTTCTAGTAAGTTCTTTATGTTTATGCAATTTAATATGTTTTCATTTGGATTTCTATCTGCGATGAGTGGCTAGACACCCTAGCGGGTTCTAGGGTTTGAATATTATTATGGATGCATGTTAGGATTAATTAATTGGGTTCATGATTCCTGTGTTTATGTCATAATTCTAGATTAATTCAAGGACCGAGAGGTGACGATTAATTTAGATGTCTAGCTATTGATAGATGGACCGAGAGGTGAATATTAATAGTGGGATTAGGAATGCATGATACATCTACACTATCCAAACAGATGTACTAGATTGTAGGAATTGAACTGATTTGCTTATCAGGTTGACTAATTTGGTGTATTTGAGACCGAGCGGAGATAATCACTAATTAGTAATCTAGGTTATATTTGCCAAACAAGGAAATATAGCAGTATTGCAGTATTCCACCTATTAAATTAATTGATTCCTACATGTTATCCATAATAAGACTTCTTCCCTAGAATCTGTGCCTCTTTAATCTGATTTCACAACCTTTAATTTTTCGCATTGTTCTCTTTAGTTTTATAAAACCAAAATCTAATTTTGAATTACTCAAACAATATATTTTAGAATCATAATTAGTACATAGGATATTTTCCCCACACAATTCCCCTGGATCGATAACCTTAGGGTTTACAAATTTATTTGCCACTGTTATTATAATTAATCTGTTAGAAAAAGCAGTGATCACATGTACGGAGACAGAAAAGTTAGTAAAAAGCTACCTGCATTTAAGATAAAAGATCTGTTGTGTCTAAATGGAACTGCCAACTCAAGATTCGAGAAACTAACTATAAAAGGCAAGTCAAAGAAAGATGCAGGAGCTGTTCACTCTCTAACGAAAACACACGTACGAAAGATTCCAAAAAGAGACAAAAAGTCTTAAGAGCAGTTCAGTTGAAACGCACACTACAGAGTTATCAAAAAGCCTTCAACACCTTGAGTGTCTCACTACATCTGACACTCATCTGAGAGATTCTTGATGTAATTCAAGAATCTTCAATCATTGGGATAACTTTCATTATAGAAAGTATCCAGCAGTCAATTTCTCGAAAAGGAATTGATTAGAATGGGCACTGAAGCCGAGAACGAAGGACAGTTCGGAAGGAACTCTAAACTCTTCCACATGTGGTAAAAGCGAGTTTTACGAAGGTGCGTCCTTGACTCAGTCGGAGCCATATCTGAAAGGTTCGGAGTATCGGAAGATAGCCGTGGAGCTGACAGACCAAGCGTCGGCTGACTGCTCTACAGGAAAGGCAACTCTTTGTACACTGTATACTTTCTTAGTGAAACTCTTAGCGATTCGGCTAAAGAGTGGACGTAGATCATTTTATCGAACCACTATAAACCTTGTGTTCTCTTGCTGATTACTGTTTTATTACTTTTGTGCTACGGCGACTTAACCTAGCAACGGAGTTGCTAGAGTATAACTGCATAAAGGAACTTAAGCAAACTTGAACAAAAACTCTAAGTTAAGAATAATCTAAATACAAGTAAACGCTATTTTATTCCGCTGCATTTCGTGTGTATATCTTAATTGATACTACGACGACTCTGATCTCAGGGACCAACAACGTGACAAAATTATCTATGCATGTATTATTTTTTAGCATGTGTTCACTAAGTACAATTTGTACTTAGCCCTGTGCATTATTTCTAAAATGTATAGGTTAAAAGAAGCTTTGGAGTAGAGTAGGAGGTGGTAGCCGGAGTGGAGCTGAAGATCTACATTTTGTAATAGTTATATGTTGAAGTGTGTATCTTCATATACATACTTCATTGATAACTTTCCACTGCTTAACTTTTGATCTTTTATTAGACTTATGATAATCTTTGGTATTGTTAATCGTTGATATATATTACTCGAGAAGCCAAGATCCCTTCTCGATGAGGCACCTTTAATATCTTTTGAAATACTTGGGAAATTTGTGTTGATTTACATCTTGAATTGCGTGATCTTTTCTTCTTGATTTGTTAAGAAAGTTAAGAAACTAACTGGAAAAAAAATTGATGAGGCACAACAATTTAACGTAGTTCAGCTAGAGATCTAGCCTACGTCCACGGGCCGGTGAATGACGAGATTTATTAGAGGAAGAAACAAGATGAGATTACAAGTAGCAACACCCAAACTGAGAACCTGCAACCACAGCAGCTCTCACTCTCACACCTTCTACCCAAACCCAGGAAGAAGAAGATATTCTCACACCTCTCGTGAGACTCACCCCTGCTCTCAAAAAACTTGTTCTCTCAAAACAAAATACAAAAAGAATGTATTTATCTCATACAACTCACACTTAAAACAAACTAATGCCACATCATCTAAGTTGAAACAACTTAGTGCCACGCAAGCTACAGCCACACACAATAATCTCCACCTTGGATGCAGCTCTTCCTCTTCTCAGTCAACTTTCGGCCTCTTAGTTCCGTTACAGAACAAACATGGTATAACAGCCTCAAATAGCCATTACACCAACACCATCAGCAAGCATCTTCAATCTCTCTACAGCCAAAGCCTTAGTTAACATATCAGCACAATTCTCAATCGTAGATATCTTCTCAACTGCTATCTCTCCATCTTCAACCTTGTCTCTCACGAAGTGATATCAAATATCGATATGCTTTGTACGATCATGGAAGGCTTGATGTTTGATCAGATGAACAACACTCTGGTTATCACAAAAAAATAACCATTTTATCATGCACAACTCGAAATTCTTTAGCCAACCCATTCAGCCACACAACTTCTTTAATAGCTTCCGTAGCTGCTATATATTCAGCCTCGGTTGATGATAAAGCTACCACATGTTGTAGAGTTGATTTCCAACTGATGGTTGTACCATACACGGTAAATATGTGCCCTGTTTGTGACCTTCTACAGTCTTTATTAGCAGCATAATCAGAATCAACAAAACCTATCAAGGCGTCTCCAGATAAGCTTGCTTGCTTCCGAAATTTCAAACCATAAGTGCTAGTGGACTTCAAATATTTCAGAATCCCTTTTAAGGCTTCCCAGTGTGATTTACCAGGATCACTCATGAGCCTGCTAACTACACTCATAGCATAAGCCAAATCAGGTCTAGAACAGATCATAATATACATCACCGAACCAACCACACTTGCATAAGGAACTGATTTCATGTATTTCCTTTCCTGCGCAGATTTTGGTCTATGTTTCTCCGAAAGTCTTAAGCTAGTACTGATAGGTGTTAAGCAAATCTTGTCTGATTTATCAACAAACTTTCTCAAAATCTTATTCACATAACTTTGTTGAGTTAAGATCAACTCACCTCTCCTTTTGTCTCTTAAGATATCCATTCCAAGAATTCGCTTTGCTGCTTCTAGAATCTTCATGTCAAAAACTGACTTTAGTTCAGACTTCACTTTCTCTAGCTCATCTTTACTTTTCCCTGCTAGCAACATATCATCAACATATATTAGCAAATAAATCGAACCAAAACCATTTGAGTGTCTTGAATAAACACAAGCATCAAACTTAGATCTGTTGAAACCAATAGCCATCATATGCGAATGGAACTTCCAATTCCACTGCCTTGGACTCTGTTTCAGTCCATAAAGTGACCTTTTCAACAAACAAACCTTGTTCTCATTTCCAGTTTTAATTGTACCCAAAGGTTGCTCCATGTATATAGTTTCCTCCAGCTCTCCATGAAGGAGCGCAGTCTTTACATCTAATTGTTCCAACTCTAAATCTTCCTGCACCACAATAGACAACAACAAACGTATAGACACATGTTTAACTAAGGGTGCAAAAATCTCATTAAAGTTTATACCCTCTTCTTAAGTATACCCCTTGTCTACCAACCTAGTTTATACCTTGCCACTTCTTGTTCTCCCATTTCAATTTTCTTCTTGAAAATCCATTTGCAACCTATGCATTTCTGAGCCTCTGGTTTTTCCACAAGTTCCCAGGTATGATTCTTGAAGAGTGACTCTAACTCTTCCATCATAACTCTTGTCCGCTGCTTGCTTTCAGGTCCACTAACAATTTCCTGATAGTTTTTAGGCTCAGCATATTCCACAACTTCTGCAATGGATAGAGCATAAAACATATAGTTCTCATTATTATACTTTTTGGATGCAACTATCTGCCTTCTTTCTCTGTCCCTAGCTAGCAAATAACCACTGAGATCAACATTTTCTTCTTCATTAGCATCAGCAACAACAGGTATATCAGTTGTGTTGCTCGAGCCTGCCACATCTTCATTTGCTTCAGATGATAGCTCCACCTCAATATTTTCTATTAGCTCATCTCCTGTATCTTCTTCTACTTCAGACAGAGAACTATCAGAAAAAGGCATCTTATTTTCATGGAAAATCACATCTCTACTTATTATCAGCTTTTGCTTGCCAGCCTCAATGCACCACAATTTGTAACCTTTTACACCTTGAGGATAACCCAAGAATATACATCTTAAAGCTCTAGGCTCAAGCTTGTCTTGTTTATGGTGTGCAAAAGCCAGACACCCAAACACCTTAAGATAAGAATAATTCGGCCTCCTGCCACTCCATACCTCTTCAGGGATTTTAAAGTTAATTGCAGCTGAAGGAGTTCTATTTATAAGATAACAAGTTGTTGTAACAGTCTCAGCCCAAAACTTCTTAGGTAACTTCGCTGCAATAAGCATACACCTTACTTTGTCTAGCAAAGTCCTATTCATCCTCTCAACTACACCATTTTGTTGAGGATTTGAAGGAACTATTTTATGTCTTTTAATACATTCTTCTTCACAAAACTTTTGAAACTCGTCTGATGTAAACTCAGTCCCATTGTCAGTCCTAAGACACTTAAGACTTCTATTCTTCTCATTTTTCACTTCAGCATACCAACATTTGAATTTCTGTAAAGTTTCTGTTTTCGACTTCAATATATATACCCATGTCTTCCTGGAGTAATCATCCACCAAGACAAATACTACCTCCGTCCCGCCTGAATAGGCCCTTTTCATTTTGACACATTAATTTCGGAGCTAATGTTTAGTAGCTAATTGTAGTTAATAATAAAATTGGCAATCTTAATTAACTTATTGAAGTCTTAAATAAGTTAATTAAGATTGCCAATTTTATTATTAACTACAATTAGCTACTAAACACTAGCTCCGAAATTAATGTGTCAAAATGAAAAGGGCCTATTCTGGTGGGACGGAGGGAGTAATATTTTCCACCACCTAGTGATTCACATCTAGTTGGACCCCACAAATCACAGTGCACATAATCTAGAACTTGAGTAGAATTATGTATACCTAAATGAAATGGTGATTTGCTGCTCTTTCGAAGGACACATTCCTCACATGACTCCACCTTGAATGAAGGTCCATGTTTAATAAAACCTCTCTTATACAGGATGTTATGATTCTTGCTGCTCATGTGCCCCATCCTCTGGTGCCACAAAATCGAATCATCACTCATAATAGATTCAGATTCACCAACAACAACTTCTGCTTGCAGGTAATACAAGTTGTTGTTTCTAATTCCCTTCAAAACTACCTTGCAGTTTTTTCTCCACATACAAATAACCATCCGCAGCTCTGAACTTATAACTTTTAGCTTCAAGCCATCCTAAGGAAATAAGATTCCTTCTCAGCTCAGGAACATATCTCACTTCAGACAATAACTTCACAGAACCATCAAATCCTTTCAATCTCACTGATCCAACTCCTTTAACTCCACATGAGTGACTAATTCCCAGCATCACAGATCAATGATTACTTTCCATTAGATCAACAAACCATGACCTCTCATAGTACATGTGAAAGGAACAACCAGAATCTAATATCCACTCACCAAACACCATTTAACACCTCACTCACACCAAGTGCTTCCTTATGATGAGTTGTATTGTTACCTGAAGTCTGAAAACTTTGTTTCCTTTTGAAAGCAAAACAGTCCTTCTTTATGTATCCTAATTTATGACAATGATGACACCTTCGAGGCTCCTTCACAGAATCATTATTCCACTTATTTTGTGTGAATTTCTTCTCACCATAAATTGACTTCTTAGAACTTGTGAATTGAGAGTTCTTAGCCTTCACAGAGAGTCCTACAGCTGTGTTATCACCTTTAGAATATGACAATTTCTGCACCTCTTTTGTCTTGAATTCCTCTAGAGTAATAGTGGACTCTCTACCATAGATCATCGCATCCTTCATATTATCATATGATGAGGGAAGAGCATTCAGGAAATGAATTGCTTTATCTTTATCCCGAGTCTCAACTCCTATGTTTTCGAGATCATCAAGCGCCCGACTAAACTCATCGATTTGATCTAACAAACTCTTCCCTTCGATGAACTTCCACATATACAACCGTTGTTTTAGATACAACCGATTAGCTAGAGACTTAGTAACATACAATTTCTCTAACTTTTTCCAGACATCAGAGGCTGTCTTTTCATGAGAAACTTCTCGTAGAACCTTATCACCCAAACTCAACACAATGGCGCTGTGAGCTTTCGCCATAAGTTTCTTCTTCTGCTCTTCGGTTTCTCCAATGAAACCATTCTCAATCAGAGCATCTTCAAGTCCTTGCTGAACCAACATAGCCTTCAATTTTATCCTCCAGAGACCAAAATCTCCTCTGCCATTAAACTTCTCGATTTCTAACTTTGCAATCGACATTTCAGCAAACACTTAATGAGCGCAACAATTCTGCTACTATCCTTCACAGAAAAACTGCAATAAATCTCTGATCACCCAACAATCTGCTACTATCATTCACAGAAGACACAAACCACACCTCCGGTCGCCTCTTCCCACAGACGGCGCCAAACATGTTAAGAAAGTTAAGAAACTAACTGAAAAAAAAATAAGAAGAGGCACAACAATTTAACGCGGTTCAGCTAGAGATCTAGCCTACGTCCACGGGCCGGTGAATGACGAGATTTATTAGAGGAAGAAACAAGATGAGATTACAAGTAGCAACACCCAAACTGAGAACCTGCAATCACAGCAGCTCTCACTCTCACACCTTATACCCAAACCCAGGTAGAAGAAGATATTCTCACACCTCTCGTGAGACTCACCCCTGCTCTCAGAAAACGTGTTCTCTCAAAACAAAATACAAAAATAATGTATTTATCTCATACAACTCACACTTAACAAACTAATGCCACATCATCTAAGTTGAAACAACTTAGTGCCACGCAAGCTGCAGCCACACACAATATGATTGATATCCAAAATGCATGTCTCGCACCCGATGTGCCACAATCTTTACTTTATGCCTTTATATAAATTGAGGTGTGACATTATATACTATATTTTTATGAATTTTATGAATCTTAAATAGACTAGATCTAATCTACTTCACTAAAATAATCAAGTCGGGACCTATAAAAAAATGCCAAACACAAGCCTTTGTAAAATATAATAGATCCAAATATCTAATGTGACCTATTTTCACCTATATCCGTTAATATAAATAATAAAATTTGAATTTGATAAAAAATAAATAAATGACAAAAACAAAATAAAATATTTTGATAACTAACGGATTATCCAATTTAATCAGAATACAGGAATCGGGTCCCGATCAGAACCACAAGAAGAAGCTTCCCAGCATGCGGCTCGTCCACGCTTTTCTAGCGCCTCCCTGTGACTCAGTAACATGGTTTCACCAAGCATTTGCGTATATAAATAAGGAATCCCACGAAAATGATACTTGCATTTCACAAAATCTTGAGCCATGTTACAACTTACAAATGCCCTCTCTCTCTCTCTTCACTCTTTACATCTGGACTTTCTTCTTTGAAAGCCATATAATAAATTCTAAAAACCAATCCCTCCCAAACGATTATTGGGCAGGGAAAATAAAATTCTAAAACAAAGGCACCTGCAATATATGGCTGCCCCTTGTCTTCCTAGAATAGAATTGAAGGGAAAAAAAATAGTAGCTAAAAAAAGCTTCCTACAATATGATACACAGTCCCTTACGGAACATTGCAATATAGTTATAACCAAGAATTGAGCTCCCCCCACCCGGTGCACAAACCATCACCCTCATCTTCATTGCTAAACAGTGTCTGGTCCGAGCAATCGAGCGACGCCCCGCACGCCATGTTATACGACTGACATGCAGAGTGGCATACTCGTAGCCGGTTGTCACCATCTCCTTCGCACTTCTGAATAGATATCTACTTCAACCAATTCAACAAAACAATGAGCATACGACCAACAGTACATTCTCTCGATACATGCTTAACAAGAGCGTTTGTGTAGAAACTCACCCAGCAAGCTAAGCGCTTGGCAGCCCCATCACAGTCTCTGCCTCTGATATAATTTAGAAACTTCCGAGGGCCTCCGGGGAACAGCCGATGGTAGTTGGGCATCACCACTACTTCTTCTAGCTGTTGTAGGATACTCAGCTCACTAGGTGCACAATGCTGCCCCGACATATCATTCTCAAGGACCGCTTTGCACACAGAGAGACTTGGGAGAAGCATTGAACTGTTCTGGCATGTGTAGCCCGCATAATCAGAACATCGGAACTCACACACACCATTGTCACAGACTCCACCGTGAAGACTGCATTGTTCGTCACAAGTGGCTGCAGATAACCGAACAAACAGATGACTTGTTGAAGACAACTGTAAACAGATAGTGTCAGGATAATTTATTCAAATTTCTAGACCTCATGCAGTTATTACCATGGTTGTAACCGGGTGCTCAAGTAGGACCTAGCGCCTTGACAGCTTCTATGCAGTACTTAATCACTAAGTAAATTTTTTATTATTAATATTTCAAATACATAAATATTAATAAATAAAATTATTTTTTTTAAATCATACTCCCTCCGTCCCAAAACATTAGTCCTGTTTTCCTTTTTCGTCTGTCCCAAACATTAGTCTTGCTTTCCTAAAATGGAAAATTAATACACACTCATTAATAAAATACTAATTTCCTCTATCTCACCCGCATTGGTATCTGTGCCGGAATGAAACAAGACTAATGATCCGGGACGGAGGTAGTATAAAACAGCACCTAGGCCGACAAGGCAGCGCATAGCCTGATTAATCGGACGCCTATAGGCGGATTTACACCAGCCTGCCTAGAGATCTGATTAGGTGGTTCTCGGTTTGGCTAGGGGCCACCTGGGCCAATTTTTACAATGGAGGTTATAACCAAGATTTAAGTTCACCCCAAGGTGGGCTGGCAGAGACCTAGGCTTCTAAGTCTCTTAAAGAACACATTGAGAGCAAACAAAGCCCAACCAACCGTAGAGTCAAGATTATTTCCACAAAGTTTTATTAAAAAACAGCACAAGCTTAATCATTGACAAAAGTCCATATGGTTGCAGTACCTGTTGAGCAGTCAGCTCCAGTGTACCCAGGTTCACAACTGCAAAGACCTTCCGTAAGGCAATCGCCGTGACCACCACAGTTGTTAGGGCAAGATCCTAATGATAAAGGGAGAGACAGGTCAGGAAACATATACAATCACAATTTATGCGCAGCATAAAAATCTTAACCACTCACGCTGGCTACAATCATGGCCCTCAAACCCCAAAAAGCATCGACATCTTCCCTCAATGCAATCACCATTAAAATAACAGGCATTAGGACATTGACCAGATATTGGGGCTGGATCAACATGGCAGAGTTCATGGTAAGCAGGGCAGACCAGTTCACCTACAGGACGCAAAAACAGTAACCCATAAGGAAACATGCATTTAAATGCAAGTTTTAAATAAAAATTTGATTTGAGAGCTGAAGAGTGTACAAGACAGATATCCTAACAAAAATAATGATGTTACCATTAAAGCCGGGATATTTAATCGGCCCACCAGCTTGAGGACATACTTTCCACATTCCATCCACCGCAACCTGACAAAACAACCATTGTATGTTTTATAACTGAATTCTACACATTGCTTGTCTGAAGTATTGAGCTTAAGAGTATAAAGTAGACTCATCGGACATCCAAGTAGGGCCTAGTCGAACTAGACGGTAATTAACTGTAAACAAATTTATTATTTTAATATTTTAAGTATAAAAATATTGATAAATAAAAAATAAAATTATATAAATTTTTTTAAAAATAATATAAGAAATTGCCACCTGGGCCAACTAGGTGCTGCCTAGCATGCGAAGGCACTAAACAACCCGAAAAGGCCTAACGTTGCCAAATTTATGGTTTTCAGGTCGTGTTGGGCCTATTCCAATTTTACAACACTGAGTAGATTACATAAGAAGGTAGTCACAGTCTGCTGTTTTGCTCACTTCTCATGCACAAAATTATATAACAAAATATCACAATTTTTTAAGTCTTCAGATACTTAAGAAATCACAGCCAAAGATATGGGGAACAGGTGATCATGCTTTCCACAATTAACCTATAATCATTATCCAGATAATAGGCGTGGGTGTGTGTATAAAAAGCAATATTCATAAAGCAAACCATACCTCTAGTGAGTTGTTCACACATCTGTGCTGATAACAACCATTTCCTTGAGTAGTAGACCCTCTTACGAACCCAGTGCGCACCAAAGATGAGGCCATGCATCTATTATTGAAGGGTACAAGAACCATAATTTCATGTTGTTTGTGAACTCCATAATTCTCCAGACACATTAAAAAGATAATCTCACCTTGAATTACTACCCCGCATTTCACCCAGCATACTGTCGGGAGCCCTAGCACTGTTAGTATCCGTACATGAACCATCAGAGTAAGCTACAAAATATGTGCAATAATCGGCCAACGATGACTGACCACCTGCAAAAGAAAAAAAAATGCCCAGTAGGAAGGTTACCAAGTGCAAGTTGAAATGAGAAATTACCGATTATGACAAGTAGTAACTGGTAACTGGTAACTAGTTCATGTCTTAAATATAGCATTGAATAATGATACTGGCAAACTGCACCCGTAGAGATCATAGTTGGAAAAATGCACACAAGAAATCATTTACCATCTAAAAATTATCATAAGAAATGAACAGCAGGAAAAATGAAAAAGAAAGAAATTCGTAATGAGCAAAATACCATGATGCACAACTTATAACTATTATGCCCAATAAATCACTAACATGGAGTTGAAATACCATCTGAATCAGAAAGTAGAACACAGGGGAGAAGGATCAAACTACACAAAGCATGGCTTTTCAAACCAACATGCATTGTATTTACAATCCTAAATTGGCAGAACCACAATTAATTTAAATATATATACAGTTTAAAAAAAATTATAAAGCACACAACTAGAGTAGTACTTGTAAGAAGCTCAGATCAGTTAATTTCAATGGAGGAAAAAGCTGACCACCTTTATTAGCTTGTGAAAAGTAGCGAGCCCATTGTGGAAGATCGCCACTGTAGTTTACAATAGGACAGTAGCCTTCTGCCTCCCTATTGTATGTACATCCAGAAAACTGTGTTGAGTTGCAACGATATGCACCTTTCCAATGATTGCAGGGCATAGTAACGAACTCAGTTCCCTGGTTGTGACCCCAGTCAAGATGGTCTGCCATGCTATAATTAGCCTGGTACCATCCACTATCCTCGAGCAAAGCGAGTGTCATCTTAGAAACTAGTGATCTTGTATCAACTGAGCCCGTCATAATCTCGTTCATTAGAAGTCTTTTCTCCCAATGAGATCCTGTGTTTAAAAATTAAATATAGAACTACAAGCATTAGCCACCACTCTAACTATATACAAATAGAGGCAATCTAAGGTTAAAAAAATAAAAATAAATAAAAAATCAATACAAGCATTTAGGTTTGAAATCTCTTCATTGTACCATGAACATTTTAAACATAGTAGCAAACTACCAATTTCTAGAAGATTAGAGATTTGGATTGATAGGTAAACATATATAAAGGGAAAATGAAAAAAAAAAGGGAAATTATGTATATCTATCCTATACTTTACCTAATTATGGAATTCTATCCCAGTCTTTTAATTTTATGGATATCTATCCTACATTATTGTTTATTATGGAATTCCATCCCAACCATTAACTCTGTTAAAAAATGCCACGTCATCCGTTAAAAAATGTTGATATGAAATTAATTTTTATTTTTATTGCTAATGTGGAAATACATGTAGGATAAAAAAATAAAATAATAAAATAAAAAGAAAACTGAAAATCCTCCTTCCCCATTCTTGATTTCTCCGACGAGCCCAAGAAGCACAGCCGGCCGGAGGATCTGTGGATCTCCATCCAAGGCAAGGTTTACGACGTCACCCAGTGGGCTAAAATCCATCCCGGCGGCCCAGTCCCTCTCCTCAACCTCGCCGGCCAAGACGTCACCGACGCCTTCATCGCCTTCCACCCGGCGTCGGCGTGGAGGTTCCTCGACGGCTTGTTCAAGTATTATTACCTCGAAGACTTCGAGGTTTCCAAGGATTACAGGAATCTCTTTGCGAAGTTTACCAAGTCGGGGCTGTTTGAGAACAAACAAGGGCCATGGTGGCGTCGTCTCTCTCTGCCTCGCCGCGGTGATGCTTTCGACGATCGTTTACGGCGTGGTGTGCAGCGACAGTTTGTTGATTCACATGCTGTGTGGGGGTATTGGGGCTCACTTGGATGCAGATCACTTACCTGGGCCACGACGCCGGCCATTACAACATCATGACCAGCCGCGGATTCAACAAATTCTCTCAGATTCTCACCGGGAATTGCCTCACCGGAATCAGCATTGCGTGGTGGAAGTGGACTCACAACGCCCATCACGTCTCCTGCAACAGCCTCGACTACGACCCCGATCTCCAGCACCTCCTCGTCTTCGCAGTCTCGTCGAAGCTCTTCCACTCTCTCACGTCGCTGTTCTATCTCAGAGAGCTCACCTTCGACCCTCTCTCCAGATTCCTAGTCAGCTACCAGCATCTCATGTTCTACCCGATCATGGTCGTGGCAAGATTCAACCTCTACCTGCAGACATTCTTACTCCTCTTCTCGAAGAGGAAAGTCCCAGATAGGGCGTTCAACATCATCGGAATTCTAGTTTTCTGGACATGGTTCCCTCTCCTCGTTTCTTGCCTCCCCACCTGGTCGGAGCGGGTGGCTTTCGTGCTGTCAATTGCTTCACTCTACGCTGTCAATTTCCTCTTCCGACTGAATGCGGCGGCGGTAGATTTAGTCGACGCCTAATTTCAATTTCTTATGCTGCGTGGTGCGTGAGTTTTCAGTGAAAGGGAGGAGAGAAAGCGGTGAGAAGTTTTGTTTTCTTTTTATTTATTTATTTTACTATTTTATTTTTTTATCCTACATATATTTCCACATTAGCAATAAAAATAAAAATTAATTCCATATCAACATTTTTTAACGGATGACGTGGCATTTTTTAACAGAGTTAATAGTTGGGATGGAATTCCATAATAAACAATAATATAGGATAGATATCCATAAAATTAAAAGACTGGGATAGAATTCCATAATTAGGTAAAGTATAGGATAGATATACATAATTTCCCAAAAAAAAATGGATGATGAAATAAATATAGTGTGACATCATGACTCGTATGAATAAAAAATAAATATTATAACTGACCTGATGTTCCGCGCCCACCACCATCTTCAAGCTCCAAGCCAGTAAATTTCTCAGAAAAAGCCTGCCAACAAATAATATGAAACCTTAAACCCCTAATGTGATATGTTAATCCAGTAAATGAAGCCCATAAGAAACATTTCACAAGAGAAGCCGAGATAAAATTAGATCAATAACCCTACCCCATAGTGATATCGCGAGTGCATGATCACTCGAGGAAGCACCACTCTTGTTACCATTCGTCCGAGTTTATCATCCATAGCTTGTTTTGTTACCTAGAAACAGATATAACAAAAGATTTGGTAAGACAGGATATTTGTAGAAATGTAAAAATACAGCCAGTTGACGTAGGAGTCAAGCTGCTGAATTTCCCCTGATGCATCAATATGGCAAAAATCAAGATACAACTTACCCGAATTCGCCTTCTTTTCCTCTCATCTCTAAAATGGGCAAATGCATGGGGATCAAATCCAAGAACATGCATAACCTACAAAAGTAAAATGTCACAACTCCAAATAGAAGAGGCAACCAGCTAGAGAGTATTGCACGATTTCACTTACCTCATGAATTAGAGTAGCAGAAAGTAAAGATTCTGCTTCAGCAGTCAAGTGCCGAGGTGCAACATTCACATGTCCTACTCACAGAAAATAAAAAATGGTGATTGGATTTCCTCCTCTATTTCGAGTATAATATCTAACAGGAATTAGCTCGGTCAAAATAAAAGGAACATACCAGCAATAGCACGACCCCATTGATCACGCTCACATGCAACAGCCCAAGCAAGAGTGTTCCCAGTTGTTGGTCTTGTAGTAACCAAAAGAACTAAATCTGCATTAGCTACTCCTTCTGAAAAGATAGAAAGATGCAAATTAATAATGACAGATTTTTAACCAACTGATGGCATCTACTCTCTGAAGAATAATAGTGTTTCACAAGAATTAAACCTTCCACATATTCCCTCGGAAGTTGCACACCTCCATCTTGACCGCACGCAGAATATCCACTTAACCGCAAATTCCCCCTAACAGGTTCAACAGATAGTGCTCTTCTGAACCAATCTGCGGTTTGCTGAAGAGCCTGGAGAAGAATGAGCGAATTAGCATGGTTAGATAGATGACTAGCAAGGAGCTATATAAACTTCAAGAAGATAATCTACCTATGATGCATTAAACTCCCAAAAATAGTCAACAAAGTTTTCTAAATTCTAAAACAATCTCCACATGAATTCTGCAAATTTCTGTCAAGTCGGTTAACACCATACAACAAAAAGAAAATTAAACAAACCTTGCGAAGACGAAATTTCTTGTCCTCCTCAGCTATGTCATCTAGTGTACAATTGTACCAACAATCCCCATAAATAGGAGGATCTGATTGAGGGTTACAAGAAGGTGCACCAGAGTAAGAGGCTCCAGCTGGTTCCCCCAACTGGCAAAAGAAACACAGAAATAAAATGGATAAGAATCCAGCATCAGCACAAAACAAGAGTTCACTGCACATCATAATTTTTCATGCTTCTGAAAAGGCTTGCCTTAACAATGTCCCCCACATTCCGGCAGTCTCTATCAGAAGAATGTCCTACAGCATCATAATTTAAGTAAATTCTAATGGGTAGCTTAGCATCACTATGCCGCTTCGTCGATTCAGAAATACCAAGCAACGCACGTCCACTTCCCTTTATGGACTTAGAAACATCGTAGACTTGAGCAGACACCGAATACACCTTGCGACCAGGTCTCTTCCTTTGTTCGATGATTTGATCGTGAATGCAAGAATGTGATACTACATTATCTTTGTCCTGATCAACCACTCGCCTCTGTGACCGGGTTTCTTCAGTCGTTGCAACAGCAGCTTCCAAGATTAGCAACACCAATATTACCTGAGAGGTCCATGGCATAACTTAGAAAACTTACATGATATGGACCATCTATTCTTTTCGAAGAATTAGCAGAATCATTGAGGAAATTTCAGCTCCATAGGCTTAGCAGAGCTGAAAAAAGCCCACTTTCACCCAGAAAATGTTGGATACTATAATTATAGCATACAAAAATACATTTTTAAGACCAAGTGAGCATATCTATGGAATGAAAATACAACTTGCTGGGTAGAAAGCCACAGAAAATAGTCAATCACGCAAACAGACGGGAGGTCTTTTGAAAGAGAAATGTTCACAAAAACACGAAATTAGAAAGTAAACAAACTCACCCACCTTCCATAAACAACCATCCCCGCACATCAAAAGAGAAATAATTAATTCACAAATAACAGAAACAAAAAAAAAATTAAAAAAAAATAAATTCTCCATTTTCCTAGCATTAAACACTAGCCTATAATCCCCCGAAAGAAAAATCAAATTCAATCCATACCTTGAAACAAATGACAGCAAGATTCAGTTCAAATCTCGGGAGTAAGGAAATCTGGCCGGAGCAACATCGAGCCCTCAACTCCATTAAACGACAAATTCCAACATGAACAACCTCAATTCAATCAAATCGTCGGCGCTCTCCTGATCGGTTTCCACCCCTGCAAAAGCCTCGAAACACTCCGCATTATGAGCCTTGCACAAACCCAGAAGCTCAAAACCCTCAAAATTTACAGATATGACAAAAGGGGCTCAGCTATCGAAGAAATCTTCCAAAACACGTCTGCTCTTTCCCTCTCTCGTTATGTGTGAGCTCTGAACAGTGATTTGTTCAGTTTCCCAGTAGCAAATCATAAAGATTTTCAGTTTAGAGAGAGTGTGTGTGTGGGGTGTGCATTCACAGCAGATAGAGTGGGCGAAGATTTAGTGATATGGAGATGAGGAGCTCTTCTCTGCTGAGATTAATATTGGTAAAGTGAGGGAGATTTGGTAATGGTGGGTGTGGGAGAGAGAGAGAGAATTGAGACGAGTTCTTTATATTCACGCGCGTTCATATATTATTTTATAAGATGATTCGAAATTAATCGATTCTAATTTTTACATTAAAAAAATAATCAATTGTGAGTAACTTGTAGATAGTAGGTGCAAGTAAAATGACTGGTTTTAATTAGGGCGTTCGTGCGGAAGTTTGCTCGAAAGGGGTCAAATCGGATAAATTTGGATGGTTTAATCGGTTATATATTTAATTTTTAAATTGATGATTTAAGTTTTTAAAATCAGTCAAAATCGAATTACGGTTTAAAGGCTTAAATTGATCATGTAAAAAAAATTCTCATGTAAGAAAAAAGAATGAATCATGTCCATCAGATCTAAAAAAATCAATGGTTGATATGCAAAAAAGTAATGACTAAAACACAATCAAGCAACAAAATAATCAAGCAACGACCTGAACACAATCAAGCAACGTCATAAACACAATCAAGCATCTTTCTCACTTTCTCACGTTAAGAATTTTCTCACTAGATTCGCTCCCGATATATATATATATATATATAACTAATAATTTTATTATAATTTATGAATATAAGTTGTAGTTCACTTGTTAAATATTTATTCTTTTATACAATTAAGTTATATTCAAATTTTTTGGCCAACATATTCTAGTTTTAGTTTTAATTTTTTTATCAAAAATAAAAAATAGGAAATCAACCAATAAGTATTAAGCATTAAAATTAAATATTGTAATTTTTTTAAGTTAAATTAAGTATTAACTTCTTTATTATAATTTTGTATGTCTCTTTCGATAATATATATGAAATTTTAAAGATAATTTAATACAATTGACCAATTTGTCTCTATTGATTTTACATTAAATTATAAATATATAATTTTAAACTTAAAATTATATTACAATAAGCAACAACAAATAATAGAAATCAATCAATTTATATTTAAACCTTTCTACAAATCAACTAAAGTCTCCACTCTCGATATATTACAGTACATTGTTGAAAGTTGAAGCATATTCATATCAAACCGTTAAATTGGCCGGACCAAACCTTTTTTATATGGTTTAGCCAGTTTGGTTTGGAAAAATCTCAAACCTTACTTATTATTTGGATGAGATTTTGCTTCCAAACCGAACCGCGAATACCCCTAATTTTAATGCTAGTCGATCATTTTTTTAGCTATCGGCCTATTTGTAACTAATTAATTTTTTTGTTAATAGACCATTTTTCATTTTTATAACAAGAATGAACTGATTTATACAAGTGTGAGCATTCGGTTATTCGGTTTGGTTTTAACTTGTAAAATAATTATAATAACCAAAGTATTTAAATTAAAAAAATCGAACCGAACCAAATAGAAAAAATAACCGAACCAGAATCCCTATTCGATTTTCGATTATTATTTCAATTATAACCGAAAATAATCGACAAAATTACAAATTCTCGAAAATCTAATAAGTTAAATATAAAAAATTATAAAATCATTAATGTTATGAATTTTTGTTAGAAATTCCTACCTTATATAATGTTTTGATGAGTTAGACATTCCACAAGAATAATGTGTCTAGCTAGCTTAAACTTGTAATGTCATGTATAGAAATTACTGAGATATAATAAAAGCTAATTTACAAGCCTTAGGGAATATGCTAGCTCATTCTTGACCAGTAAATAGGCTTGTATGGGTTGCTGGCTAACACTCTTGACCAGCAAATAGGCTTGTATGGGTTGTTGACTAACACTCTATTATCAGCAAACGCATGCAGAGGAGCTTGCAATACGTCATCATCAGCTGGAGGATTACCAGCAAAGACGTCACCAGCATGGCGCTGCCCAACCAGCTAGAATGCACTCTCAAGCCAAAACAAGTAAAGACTTACTCAAGATTAGACTTTAAACTTGGAGAACTTAAATTCTGATGCATTCAAAAGCTTGTTCATCCGAGGAATCAACCAGCAAATATTCCTCGGACTAGCTAAAAAGATTTGTTCTGACTGACGCATTAAAAGTCCACCTGATCTATCAAAAAGGACACTACAAGTTAGAAAAAATGAGACTTCGACAGGACGCGTTCTTTTTGTCTCACAACGGCTCCAAACAACAAAGAGATTCAAACCTTCCAAGGAGCGCTTGTAAATAGAGACCACAGTTCACCTTTAGAAGGTTACAACTTCGAATTAGAATATTCTAATCCTCTCGCGATCTTTCAAAAGCTTTCAATTCCATATCCTATAGCTTTCAAACTGATTCTATGAACTTCCCGTGTTCTTTCTTGAACACGAGGCTCTGTACTTTAAGCAAGAGCTTATTCTTTGTTTTCTTACTCTTTAAGTAAGAAAACATCTTTGAGTTGTCATTTCTCCCATGGCAACTATCACGAGTGTATACCAAAAACCGATGTTCTCGATAGGAACTCAAACTCTCACGTCCAGTTTAAAGGTTAAGGTGGTGTGCCCATGCTTCAAGCCTAAAGAAGTTCTTTGTTGCAAAGGATTTGGCGAGTGGGGTAGTGAAATAGTGGACGTGACATTCACCAGCTAGCAGTAGATCGTTGACATCTTTGTAATTGAAAGCTTAGTTATTCCAGACTGCGCGCTTGAAGAGAGGACAGTTTTGCCGAACCTCTATAAAATTTTGTAATATTTACTATTTTCTTCAAATTCTGCACTAGATTTAAAATTCAACACATCGAGTGTTGGAGTATATTACAAAATCGGCTAAGTAATATATTTGATCAAGTTGGTGCAAAAATCACCAGCTTGGTGGGCCCAACATTGAAAAACATTCGCTGCATTTTTGTTTAACTCTGATCTCAAGACCAACATTTAAAGATAAAAAAATTATATGTATAATGTATTATAATATTATATTTATAGAGTTGCGTTCATTTTTGAACTATATGTCCTGAATGAACAATGACCTAAGATCCAACCGTACAATTTTTTAATCCAACCGCCCTTGATTTGACATGTGTAATTTATTTTACATTTTTTTAAATTACAGATGGTATTATAGGAAACATAAAGTATGCATTTTTTTTGTATCTCCATGGATTTGGTAGTTTCCATTATTTACGCATAATTTTCTCCAAATCAAATCCCTAGAGATTTATTCAAAATCAAACATATTTATGTGTTCACCATCGTCATTTCTTCTTACCTAGAGATTTATTCAAAATTGGTCGTGTCACGAATCGAGGAGGAGTCGGTTACGCCTCCATGTTCCCCACATCGCCGTTGATGCCAGATATGCTGCTAGTTCGTCTGAAAGTAGGCCGACTGCGTTGGTCGAACTCACCCGCCGGAGGAGTCGGCGGTGCCTCCATGTTCCCCACATCGCCGTTGATACCAGACATGCTGCTAGTTCGTCTGAAAGTAGGCCGACTGTGCTTCCCCAACATCAAAAATTTCTTTTGCGTGTAAGTGAGTGAGAGAGAGAGAGAGACGGGAGTTTTGGGGGGGCGTTTGATTTTTGAATTTTTGGTTTTGATTCTTTGTATTATTTTTCAATCTTTTATTGTTTATATCCTTAGGTTTAAGGTGTTTTTTCATTATTTTTGTGTCATATGCGATTATCATTATTATTTTCAATGTGTGTCATTACTTTTGAATAAATGTTTCATTGTTTGAATTCATGTTTAATGGATTGTTAATTGTTTATTTATTTTCTACATTGTGTGAACTTAGTTGATATTTAGTATTATACGTTGTTGACATTATCATTGTAACATGTAGTCAATATCATTTTATCAAAATTAGCTGTTTAATCTTAATTGATTTTTAATGCACCTTTAAGATCATTGTTATCTTTATAAAATATCATTGTACGCTTTTGACATTATCATTGTTACTTGTATTCAATATCATTTATCAAAATTTGTCGGCTTAATCTTATTTGGTTTTTAATACACCTCTAAGATCATTGTTATCTTTATTCAATATCATTGTAAGAATAATTAAAGTTGTTTATGCATTTAACGATAATAGATTAGCGGAAGTTGAAACTGCACCCTGATAAATCAGCCGGAAAATCTTATTTCACCTTACAATTTATCACACTTTGACAGAATTACCTTACAATGACACACAAAGCCATAAACAATGATAAAAATTAACTTAAGATTATGGAATAAATCGTGGTGTTTTTTTTGTAACCGCACATAAAAAATATGCAACAAGATCTTATTTCTCTTTCCAATTTATACGATAATAATGAAAAAAATCGTGAGGATTTGTTTTGTTAACTGAATCCGAAAAATCAGCATGTAGATTTAATTTAATTTTAGTTTTTTTCCGTTTAGGACTAATTTGCCCTTTTAATGATAGAAGAAGCTATCGACAATGATAAATGGCAACAGAGAATTTGGGACGTCTATTTTCGAAATCAAGGACTGGATTTTGATCTCTGTTCATTCATAGACATATGTTCAGCCTTGAATGCACCCCTATATATATATATATATATATATATATATATTACACCAAATAACCATAAACCAAATTGCTTAAAAAAATAAATGAACCAAACCAAATATCAAAATAATCAAACCAAACTAACTGAGATTTATTTGATTTGGTTCGATTTTTCATTTTTTTTACTTTTATGCTCACCCTTATTTATTGTAAGATGCATTCTCTTATATTTACGTACATATATGAATTTAATTAAATAATAAAAATGATTAAATAAGAATGAATTATTTTTAAGATTTTGATAAAATAAATGGCTTGGATGGTTAGCAATATACAAGTTTACTTTTATTATAACAAAGATTATTTTAATTATCATGCTAATAGTTGTTTAATAAAATATTTCTTTCAATTTTAAGTAAGCAATATTATTAAGTTAAATAAGTATTGACTCTGATTCAGCTAGCATTATTGCATCATATGTTGGTTCAGAAAATATTTTAAAATTAAGATACACAATTTAAATAAGAAAGTTTAAATATGAGAGAATGTTTATTTTTATCCTCAATTATAATTAATTAATTATAAAATAAAATTTTAACCACCGTACCTCAACTCATGACCAATTTGCTTAAAATATATTTTCAATAAACAAGAACTGTTATGTATGATATAAATATAATGTGGGGAAATAATAATTTGTATTTCACTCAAATGAAATTAGATGTACAGCATGGTTTATATAATGCAAAGAAATCAAATCTACCTGAGATATGAAAGATATATACAAACTTGTTATACAAGATTACATAAGATATATCTAAATCTAATATATATCTCAAGACCCCCCCCCCCCCGCAAGCAAAGACGGAGACAGTCCAAGCTTGGAGTTGAAATATTCGAAGAGTGGTCGAGATAAGCTCTTCGTGAAGATGTCGGCAACTTGATCTTTTGATGGAATGAACTTCGTTTGTAGCTTGTTGCAATCAATTAACTCTCGGACGAAATGATAATCTATATCGATATGTTTAGCCCGCTTGTGAGAAATTGGATTTTGAGTGAGGAATAAAGCACTGGCATTGTTCGAAAAATTTGTTGGAGTAGAGACAAGGTTGATCTGCAGCTCACGAAGGACGTTCGATATCCATAGTATTTTTGCAGTCGTATTTGCAATAGCTCGATATTCCAATTTATAACTGGATCGGGAAACTGTGGGCTGCTTCTTCAAGCTCCAAGAAATTAAGCTAGGGCCTAAGAATATTGAGTATCCATACGTAGAGCGGCGAGTATCTGGACAACGCGCCCAGTCCTTATCTGAATATCCGACCAAAGAAGAAGAACCAGGCGTGAAGGTCAAGCCACAGCGCACGGTGCCCTTCACTTAACGAAGCATGCGCTTCAAGGCTTGAAAATGCTCGATAGTGGGTGACTACTGAAACTGACTCATAGTGTTGACTGAGTAAGTTAGATCCGGATGAGTGATCGTGAGGTACTGAAGTGCACCAAGTAAAGATCGATACAAGGTGGGATCTTTGAATGGGGAACCATCTTTTGCAAACGTGACACCCGGAGCCAATGGCGTGGACACGGGTTTAGTGTCTATCATGTTAGCACGCTTGAATATGTTGAGAGCATAGTTAGTCTGAGTGAGGTAAAGACCGGACCGTGTGTGGTGTGCTTCCAGAATAAGAAAATATCCCATCTTGCTCATATATTTTGTCCAGAATTCATTATTGAGCCGAGACATAAGGGCCGATATCTTGGAGGGATTGTTGCCCGTGATAATGATATTATCGACGTTGACCAGAAGATAGATGATGGCCGAATCTTGATTGAGCACAAATAAGGAAGTATCAGAGGCGTTGCAGAGAAAACCAATAGAAAGAAGGAAGCTCCGAAAATGCTGGTACCACGCCAAAGGAGCCTGTCCAAGTCTGTAAATTGCCTTCTGAAGGCGACAGACATGAGAAGGATAGCGAGAATCCATAAAGCCCGGAGGCTGCTCCTTGAAGACCGGCGCATCAAGAACACCATTTAAGAAAGCGTTCTTTACGTCAAGTTGATGAAGAGACCAAGAGTTCATGACAACAATGTCGATGACAATTCGGACAGTGGAAGCTTTCACCACAGGACTAAAGGTGTCAGTCAAATCATGCCCAGGCACTTGGCTAAACCCTTGAGCGACGAGCCGTGCTTTGTAGCGATCGATTGAACCATCAGCGCAGAGCTTAGTTCGATAGACCCACTTGGATCCAACGATGTTGGTGTTCGATGGTCGTGGCACTAATGTCCATTTGTGGTTTTCATGAAGGGCCTTTAATTCTTCAAGCATGGCAGTCGTCCATTGAGGAATCTTCAAGGCAGATTTTATTCCACGAGGTTCAGGCAAAGCTGTAGAAGCAGAATAAATAGAAACCAAATTTAAATCAATCGGATGCTGGGGTTTAAAGATACCTACTTTGGTGCGCATTTGCATGGGATGACAATTCTCCGGGACAACATGCTGAGCAGGAGGGTCGACTGGCAGAGGTTGGGGAGTGACGAGAACTAGGTTTTGAGGGGTTTTATCGACGGGAGGAGGTGGGGAATTGAGAGGTTGAGGTGCAGCGAGAGGAATGCCTTCGGGGGGATATATTACTCATGGCGAGTTGGAACTAGTCTGGGACGAGGTAGGCTGGGATGAGCACGGTGTGGGAGCCTTAGTGTCGTCGTTAAAATAGTCAATGAGTTCAAGCCTAGAGAGAGAACGAGTTTGTGGTACGAGAGAAGGGGAAGTGAGCTTCATCAAAGGTGGCATGTCTGGTTATATTGAGACGAGAAGAGGTCGGCTCGAGACAGCGGAAACCCTTGTGATTTGGACTATATCCCACGAAGACACAAGGTAGGGTACGATGCTGAAGCTTGTGTTTTGTGTAGTCACAAAGACACGGGAATACATGACACCTAAAGGTTCGAAATAATGCAAAAGAGGGTGGTTTTTGAAAGAGCAACTCGTAGGGAGAATGGTTGTTGAGAACCGGAGTTGGGAGACGATTTATGATGTGTACAGCCGTGCTAAAGGCTTCTGCCCACATATATAGAGGAGAGGACGAGTGAAGTAGTAGAGAAAGACCCATCTCAATATATGACGATGTTTGCGTTCAGCTCTACCATTTTGACAGGATGTATAGGGATATGACATGAGGTGATGAATACCTGATTTGGCCAAGTGAGATTTAAACCTAAGTTTTGTAAATTCAGTGCCGCCATAAGACTGAAATTTCTTAAGTTTACATGAAAATTGATTTTCAACAAAGGCATGAAAACTAAGAAAAGCATCATAAAAATCTGATTTGGCACGTAGAGGATAAAACCAAGAAAATTGTGAAAAGTCATCAATGCAAATAGCATTATAGCGGAAACCAAAGTTTGAAGTAATCGGGGAAGGACCCCAGAGATCAGAATGTACAAGTTCAAGTATATGTGATGCTCGACTTTTGGAAATAGGAAAAGATAAATTCAAGTTTTTTGCTAACTGACAGGAATTGCATAAACTATCATTAGAAACTAACCAAGAAAAGGAAAGTATACTAAGTTTGCGAAGAGTGCAGAACTTTATAGGACGAGTGACCAAGCCGATTGTGCCACATTTCAAGAGAAGCAGATGGTGGACGCATTTGAGCAATCGTCGTGAGGGCGAGAGCCAGATGTTGGAGAACGTATAGTCCATGCCTACGCACACCTGTAGCGAGCGTCTTGCCGGTGGTCCAAGTCCAAATGTGAAACTACGTATCAGTAAACAAAACATTAACTGGATAGTCATGAGTAAGTTTACTAACTGATAATAAATTTTTGGTGATGGCAGGAACAACAAGGACATGATTTAAAATTGAGAAATCCAAAAGAGGGAAAGAATCTGTATGGGTGATGTCAAGACAATCACCGTTACCAATAGCGAAGTGATCTGAACCAGAATACGGAGTCACATGGTCGAGAGTAGAGGGGATGGCTTAGATGTGAGCTGATGCGCCCGTGTCGAGGTACCAATCAGAGACCGAGGGCAACGAGACCGAGCACTGGGTAGAAAACACCTCGGCCAATTGAGCCGTGGGGGGTGGTCGAGAGGATCGAAAGAACGAAAGATCAAATTGCTTCGGACAGTAAAAGGGGTCATGATCCGTTTGCCTGCAAAAATAACACCAAGGTTGGTGCTTCTTCTTATTCCCGTTTTGTGAACGTCCCCGACTGCGAGAAGAGCCATTCTTACTGCCAGACTCACGTGACTTCAAGGCAGCGTGGAAAGCAACAGTCTGATGGCTGGACAAGGAGTCAGAGCCTTTAATAAAAAGATCATGGTTGAGAGCGCGGGCGAGAAGAGTGTCGAACTCGGGAAGAGGCTCTTGTACCATCTGTGCCACCATGATTGTGGAGAACGAGGGACCCAAACCTCGAAGAAACCAGTGGGATTTTTCCGAAGAATTGATCGATCGACCGATGGCCGAAAGTTGATCGCATAAGCCTTTGAATCGACATTCGTATTCTGCCATAGATAGATCGACCTGCTTCATGGATAACAGGTCGTCCTTCAAACTGAGTTCCTGAGCCTTAGAGCAATGACTGTAGGAGCGGGAGAGGGCGGTCCAAACATCGCGCAAAGTGCCGCAGCCGATGATGACGGTCATAGATTCCTCTGTCAATATAGAAACCAGGAACAACTTGATTAGTTAATCTCGTGAGTACCATTTAGAGAACTCGGGATTGAGAGTGGTGTCGCCAGTAGGCGACGTGATCATGCGAGAAGGAGCAGCGAGCGAGCCATCGATGTAAGGTAAAAAAATTTGCGTGGTGAGCAATGGTTCAATCTGAGCATGCCAAAGGAGATAATTTGCTGATGTAAGCTTGATATTCACCATGTGAATAATCGTCGACAGCGATAGGGTTGGTAACTCGGAAGGGTCAACGGGCGCGGCCATGGAGTAAAATATCACTGAACGAAAAAGAAGATAAAGGAAAAACTAGGGTTTATGCCAAGGTATGACTGATACCATGTAGAGAAATAATAATTTGTATTTCACTCAAATAAAATTATGTACAACATGGTTTATATAATGCAAAGAAATCAAATCTACCTAAGATATGAAAGATATATACAAACTTGTTATACAAGATTACACAAGATATATCTAAATCTAATATATATCTCAAGACATAAGTTGTTTTCTTTTTCTAATAAATTTGTATTAATTGTTAGAAAGTATTCCTATTTTATATATTGTTGTTTTGACTTGTCAAAGATTGTATAGAAATTATCAATTTAGAGTGTCTTTAGAACAACTCTAATTTGTAAGAAACTTGTAAAGTCCTGTCTAGGACTCTATTCGAGTTGTAACTGAGTTGATCAAGACAAATTGGATGTGAATCTAATCCATCAATTTGGACCATGTGAGCAGAAACTGGTACCGGCCACCAGCTTGGAACTGGTGTTTAGAGGAACTAACCAAAGACACCAGTTTAGTTCATCTCAAGCTTGCAAGACCATTTTCCACACATAATTCTAACTCGCGTATAGAGACAAAGATGTCAAGTCAAAGGAATGCTTCACAAGCCAGACTTAAAGAAAATAGAAACTTTAAAGTCTAAAGTTCTCCTAATCAGTTGCGATTCCTCGGATTGACGAAGAGTTGTTCTAACACAAAGCAACACGTCAACATCCAGCGTCAGAAAAGGATGGAGCAGGTGTAGAAGTTCTGGAAAAGCATCCTACTTGTTGGAGTAGTCTCAATATAACTCGAGGAAGTAGTTCGAGTGGGTCGAGGAGACTAGTCCGGTAAAGTGGGTCGAGCTGTGTAGGTCGAGGAACTCGAGGAGCAGTTCGAGTTGGATAGATATGGAAAATATATTGTGTATATCTTGTTTCCTTGTTAGACAAGATTTATCCTTATTGGTATTAGATTTGGATAGGTATAAATCTATTTTAGATAGATTTAGGTTTAAATATATATTACCATATCTAGGTTTTATATTCCTTGTGTATTTAGGAATATCTCCCTATATATACCCCTGCTCCCCACCAATTGTAATTGTCACATACTTTGTATTTTCTTCACCATAATAATATCATCACCGAGGAGGCTTGAAGAGTGGACGTAGAGCTTTAGCTCGAACCACTATAATTCTTTGTGTTCTTTATTTTCTGTTAGTTATTTGTGTCGCAATCGCTTCAATTTACAACAAATTGGTGCGGTGAACGTGGAGGAGGAAGGATTGCGATGGGTTCAACCAATTTTGAGGTGGAGCGCTTCATGGGATTGAATGATTTCGGTTTGTGGAAGTTAAAGATGCAAGCGATGTTTGTACAACAAGGCTTGGACGGTGCCTTGAAGGGAGAGGCTGGGTTACCTGACACAATGACGGAACAACATAAGAAAGATACACTGGCGAAGGCGCATAGTGCGCTGATTCTGAGTCTCGGAGATACGGTGTTGAAGAAGGTGTCAAAGGAGAAAACGGCAGCGGAAGTATGGACCAAACTGGAATCCTTATATATGAAGAAATCCCTAGCAAATTGGCTCTATCTTAAACAATTGTTGTATTCGTTTAAGATACAAGAGGGAAGACCGATCAACGAGCAGCTCGACGAGTTCAATAAGTTGATCTTCAATCTGGCAAATATCGATGTGGCGATAGGAGATGAGGATCAGTCATTGATGTTGTTGAGTGCACTTCCAAAGAATTATTCGAACTTCAAGGAAACCTTAATGTATGGAAGAGAGTCATTGACCACGGATAAGGTTCAGTCTGCTCTAATGTTCGAAGGAGTTAAATGAGAAGAACGAGGAGTGAGAGAACTCTCATGGAGAAGGCTTGGTGGCTAGGGCGGCTCGAGGAAGACCGGAGATAAGGAACTCCAACAGGGGAAGTTCGAGGTCAAGGTCGAGGCCAAAGCCAGGATCACAGCCAAAGGTCAAGTGCTTTCTCTGTCAAAAGAAGGGACATATCAAAAGAGATTGTCCAGAGAGGCAGACGAAGCAGGAGAAGAAGCAACAGGCAGATGTAGCAGTTGCTGAGCAGGAATGACTCTGGAGAGGCATTGGTAATTTCGAATGAGCGCTCGGAGAGGGAATGGATATTGGATTCAGGTTGTACATTCCACATGAGACCTAATAAGTCATGGCTCGAAGGGTTCGAGGAGCAAGAGAACTCGAGTGTTCTTCTGGGTAACAATAAACCATGCAAGGTGGTTGGAATGGGTTCGGTGAGGATTAAGATGCACGATAATACAGAAAGGGTACTTCGAGGTGTAAGGTACGTTCCGGAGCTTAAGAGAAACTTGATCTCTTTGGGGATGCTCGACAAACTGGGTTACACGATCAAGATGGAAGCTCGGACTTTGAAGGTATGCAAAGGATCCCTGGTCTTGATGAAAGGAGCTCGAAGAAATGGAATATACACTCTGATGGGGAGCACGGTGATCGGGGAGGCTTCGATAGTGACAGTTGACAAGTCAGTACTGTGGCACAGGCGACTCGGTCACGTTAGTGAGAGGGGGCTGCAGGAGTTATCGAAGCAAGATCTGTTGCTCGGGGATAATATCAGAGAGCTGGATTTCTGTGAGAATCGCATCTATGGGAAATCTCACCGGGTAAAGTTTGGAGTAGGTCGACAGAGAGCTCGAGGAACTCTGGACTACATCCACTCAGATCTATGGGGACCTTCAAGGGTCAGTTCGAATGGAGGAGCGAGGTACTTCATGAGCCTCATTGATGATCACTCAAGGAAGGTGTGGGTCTACATCTTGAAGAATAAGAGTGATGCTTTGGAGACCTTCAAGAAGTGGAAAAAGCTGATCGAAAATCAGACTGGAAGGAAGGTGAAGAGGTTGCGAACTGACAATGTCCTTGAATATTGCTCGAAGGAGTTCGAGAGGTACTGTTTGAAGCATGGTATTGCAAGGCACAAGACAGTGGCTGGAACACCTCAGCAGAATGGATTGGCGGAGAGGTACAATCGGACGTTGCTGGAAAGAACGAGGTGCATGTTGTTCAGTGCAAAGTTACCCAAGTCGTTCTGGGCAGAAGCAGTGACTACTGCAGCTTATTTGATCAACTGGTGCCCCTCGACTGCACTAGGTTTCAAGAAACCGGATGAAATATGGTCTGGTCATCCTCCGGATTTTAGCAACCTTAGAGCTTTTGGTTGCGTGGCTTATGCAAACATCAAAGGAGATAAGCTTGGGAGTGGGGCATTAAAATGCATGTTCATTGGGTACCCCGAAGGAGTGAAAGGGTACAAGTTATGGTGTCTCGAGCCGGATGTAAGAAAGTGCATCATTAGCAAGGATGTGACGTTCAAGGAGGAGCTGGTAGGAGAACTGGATAAAGGGGCCGGGGAACGGGAAAATATCCTTGAGAAACAAGGTGGTGCTTCGGAGGAACAGTCTGACAAGGTCGAAGGAGATAGATCAGTTGCTGAGATTGAGGTGGAGCCGACCAGTGGGTCGAAGAGAGTACCTCAGGTGGATGGCGAGATCGAGGTGGTTCGAGGGTCAGGTGCGCTTCAAGATTATAATCTCACAAGAGATAGGGAACGAAGACAGATAAGACCTCCCACCCGATTCGGATATGCTGATGTGGTAGCATATGGCTTTGTTATGGCGAAAGAGGTAGAGCTGGATGATATTGAGCCGAAGAGCTATACCGAGGCCATAACCTGTAAGGAGAGGCTCAAGTGGCTCGATGCCATGAAGGAGGAGATGGACTCCTTGAAGAAGAATAACACCTGGGAGTTGGTGGATAAGCCGGGGGAGAAGCAATCGATAGTTAGCTGTAAGTGGATCTTCAAGAAAAAACAAGAGGTTTCTGGGGTTAGATTCAAGGCTAGACTAGTTGCTCGAGGCTTCACGCAACGGGAAGTGTGGATTATGGAGAGGTGTTTGCGCCGGTGGTGAAACAAAAGTCTATAAGGCTGATATTGTCGTTGATTGCTCTGTACGATACGGAGTTGGAGCAACTGGATGTGAAGACCACATTTCTGTACGGAGAGCTGGAAGAAAGGATCCTTATGACGCAACCCAAGGGTTTCGAGGAAGCCGGTAGCGGGGAGAAGGTGTGTCTTCTCAAAAAGTCATTGTATGGATTGAAACAGTCTCCAAGACAGTGGAACAGGCGGTTCGACAAGTTTATGATTCAGCAGGACTTTGTTCGATGCAAACATGACCCGTGTGTATATTTTCGAGGTGAAAATATGGAGACTCGAATTTATCTACTACTGTATGTAGATGATATGCTGACAGCGAGTCGAGATAAGCAAGGGATAGCCGAACTGAAGGAAGCTCTGAGTCAGGAGTTTGAGATGAAGGATTTCGGTTGTGCTCGAAGGATCCTGGGTATGGAAATAGTTCGAGACAGAGCTCGAAGAAGACTCACATTATCTCAAGAGGGATACTTGATGAAAGTTCTTGAGAGGCATGGAATGAAGGATGTAAAGCCTGTGTTCACTCCGTTAGCAGCTCATTTCAAGTTGAGTGCTGCTGGGAAACTCGACGAGGAAGAACGGGAGCTTATGAGAGGTGTTCCTTATGCGAGCGTTGTCGGTTCGTTGATGTATGCTATGGTATGTACGAGACCGGATCTTGCTTATGCTCTCAGCATGGTTAGTAGGTTCATGGCCGAACCTAGGAAAGTAGGAAAGAGCATTGGGCAGCTCTAAAGTGGGTCCCCAGGTATGTTCGTGGGACAGTTGGAAAGGGTCTAGTCTTCAAGGATGATGGTTCGAGCTCAAGGCTCCCAGTCGAAGGGTTTGTAGACTCAGATTATGCAGGATGTATGGATACGAGGAAGTCATTGACGGGCTTTGTGTTCACATCGTATGGAACAACGATTAGTTGGAGAGCAAGTCTACAGAGGGTAGTTGCCTTATCTTCAACGAAGGCGGAGTACATTGCCTTGACCGAAGCGATTAAGGAAGGTCTGTGGTTGCTCGGATTCATGAATGAACTGGGGATTGATCAAGGAAAAATGAAGGTTTCCTGTGATAATCAAGGTGCTTTGCAGTTGGCGAAAAATGATGTTCATCATGAGAGAACTAAGCACATCGATGTGAAGTTCCATTTTATAAGAGATGTGGTTGCAGCCGGAGAGGTCGAGCTGCACAAGGTCAATACTCTCGATAATCCTGCGGATATGATTACAAAGCCAATTCCAAGTACTAAGTTTGAGTACTGTTTGGAACTGATCAAACTGTTGAAGTCGAACTGAAGAGGAGTGCCAAGCCGAGGTGATATTGAGCCTAAGGTGGAGAATTGTTGGAGTAGTCTCAATATAACTCGAGGAAGCAGTTCGAGTGAGTCGAGGAGACTAGTCCGGTAAAGTGGGTCGAGCTGTGTAGGTCGAGGAACTCGAGGAGCAGTTCGAGTTGGATAGATATGGAAAATATATTATGTATATCTTGTTTCCTTGTTAGACAAGATTTATCCTTATTGGTATTAGATTTGGATAGGTATAAATCTATTTTAGATAGATTTAGGTTTAAATATATATTACCATATCTAGGTTTTATATTCCTTATGTATTTAGGAATATCTCCCTATATATACCCCTGCTTCCCACCAATTGTAATTGTCACATACTTTGTATTTTCTTCACCATAATAATATCATCACCGAGGAGGCTTGAAGAGTGGACGTAGAGCTTTAGCTCGAATCACTATAATTCTTTGTGTTCTTTATTTTTTGTTAGTTATTTGTTTCCCAATCGCTTCAATTCACAACACTACTTTTACAGTCAAGAGAGGCATTGGATTGGAAATCATCCATATTATCTCTTAACGGCTCTAATTTGGAATCTATCACACTTTATCTATAAATAGATGAAGTGTTCCCAAAAGAGAGGTTACTCATTTTGGCGAGCCAAAATAGAAACGAAGCTATCAACAAATCACCAAATCCTGAGAAAGCAGTCTCACAAAATCATTCCAACTTCGAGGCTAATTAATTCTTAGCTTACCGTGTGCCATCTTTGGACACGAGACTCATAGTTTATTAGCTCGAGTTATACTCTTAGTGTTCTTACTTTCCCAATAATAACACAACAATTTCTCCTCATCTCCAAGCAGGAACTATCAAGGGAACTGTTGGTCCCAAAATCAGAGTGCAATTTGTGCAGCGAAAGGTTTAGTGTGTGAAGTGGAAGTAAATATAAGCACAAGCACTGGTTCGTTTAAACAGGACAGAGTCAGTTTTGTGTGCAGTCAGTTTAAGCTTAAGTCTCTGTTCCGTCTTAAGTCAGTTTCACAGTTTATATTCTTCAATACTTGGACAAGTATTGAAGGCTCAAGTAGTCAAATTGTGAAATAGAAAATAGAGCAAATATATGGAAAGCAGTAAAGCAGCACACAAAGATTTATAGTGGTTCGGATTTCAATATCCAACATCCACTCTTCAGACCCAAGGTCTGAATAATTTACTAAGTGAATACAAGCCTCCTTACGATCTATACACAGTTCGTGGCATCTCCGTCCTCCGGTCAGTTGTGGCACTCGCCTAGGAACTCCTTGTAGACTCAGTCTTCAGGTTGAAGTGGGGACGCACCCCGCAGCCTCCTTCCTGGTGGGAGGATGTTTACTAATTCTTCCCAGAATGGTTAGATATTTAAAGGTTCTTCCCAGAACTTGTAGGAACTGAGTCTACAATAGGCGACGTGAATCGTCATTTATTTTAACCCCGGATTCGTTTAAGGATATCAAAATAAACACTATTACAAACAGTAAGTTCCCTATGCATGCTCCTATTTAATTTAATTCGTAGATTCATAGGAATACCTCAACTCGTGCGGATTGAATAACGGCGGTAGATCGTTGATGGTGTTCTTACAGATCTGATCTTCTGATCTGTTCCTTTGCTCGATCCAGAAATCTAGTGAGGATGCGCTACCGGATCTACACAGCCGCCCACTCTCTCTCACACTCTCTAAGGTTTCTGATTTGAAACTTCAAGACCTATGTGGGAAGAGAGAATTGATCTATTTATATAGATCTGTAGAATGGGCTATTAAGGTTTAATAAACCCTAATGGGCTCTGAGCAATATTGGGCCAGACTAGGGATCAAATGCAAATAATAAAGTGAACCTTCTATTAATTAATTCCATGTTCAACCAAGAACATAATTAAGTAATAAACATTAATTCATGCCACCAGAGAATTAATGCTGACCTACCCCTTTATTACGATGTTATTAAGAACGGGTTGCATTGACTTGGTTAATCCCCATATTTAAGGTTTCATACACTTATTAATTAATTCAACGTATAAAAATTAGTTGCAATTAATTAATCTCTTATTATTCCTTAGTAGTACCACTCAACCCTTATCACTTATGCTTGAATCAATGATTCAGCCTGCAGGACTTAGCATAACGAACCTCGTGAGCTTCCCAGGGAACGTCACCATCCTGAAACGAATATGGTTATCTAAATACAGCCTAAGGAAACCCCACACAAACTGCCATCACCCAAGATGCAGATATATGAATACATGTAAGACTCTCCACCATAGCAAGTCAACGTGACAATCAACCCATGTGTGCCCCTCAACTTTCAATACACTTTAGATCCGACCAAGTTACCAAGATCTTTACTCATTCATATGCCAAGTAGAATGGTTCATCTCATTGTTGATCCTATCAATATATTGAGATGTACCGGTCACACAAAGCAGTCAAAATAAACCACTTATGGACTTGTGTGCCACATCCTAAACCGACAGCCAAACCAGAAACTGTCTCAGCTGTGATAACTGTTTATATCTCGCTAGGTCGAACGATCTATACGATCTTCTGTGATATCTTACACACCGTATTGATCTCCTTATCGACGAGATAATTGGATGTGTTTGTTCGCATCGTATGATTGTTAATTCAGACAGGAGTTGTTTATTGCAAGTCATTAACGATTACCAGTATATCAAACATAATGTTTCCCAATATACCAATCATAATGCTTTTATGTATACAATTCCAAAAATCTCCCACTTATACTCAAAGCATTATACCATTACTTTCCAGAGTATAGCATGTATCTATTCTAATCTAGCTATTTCATTTGGCCATCAGGTGGCAGGCATTTACCTCAGTCCTAGGCTACGGACATGACCCTCGTATGCCTTATGTGGTAAGCCTTTTGTAAATGGATCCGCTAGATTATCCTTCGTGTCAATCTTCTTTATTAGCACATCTCCCTTCGCTACGATTTCTCGTATGATGTGGTACTTTCTCTCTATGTGCTTTGACGCCTTGTGAGTTCTTGGTTCCTTAGAGTTTGCTACTGCACTAGCATTATCACAATATATCGTGATAGTGTTGGGAAAACTCAGAACAATATCTAACTCTTGGAGGTAGTTCCGGAGCCATACTGCTTCTTTAGAAGCTTCTGAAGCTGCCACATACTCAGCTTCCATGGTGGAGACCATGATATATTTCTATTTTGCACTCCTCCATGACATAGCTCCACCTCCCAAGGTGAACACATAGCCTGAGGTCGATCTCTTCTCATCCTGATCCGTCTGAAAATCCGAATCTGTATAACCCACAGGGCACAAATTCTCACACTGATAAACAAGACAACAGTCTCGAGTTCTTTTCAGATACTTGAGAATATGTTTGACAGTAGTCCAGTCCGCCTGTCCCTGGTTAGGCTGATATCTGGCCTCGTACATAGCATCGCATACATGAGACTTCCCACTGCCCAAGCATATGGTACTTTACCCATTTCTTCCTTCTCCTCTTCTGTTGTAGGGCATTGTGCCTTAGACAGAGGAACACCATGTTTGAAAGGTAGCAATCCTTTCTTGGTGTTTTGCATGCTAAAACAGGCAATCACAGTATAAATATAAGCGGCCTGAGATAAGCTTAACATCCTCTTCTTGCGATCAAGCAAGACTTTCATTCCAAGAATGTATCCAGCGTCTCCTAGGTCCTTCATTTGACAACTGTTTGGATAACCATCTCTTTATAGCTGACAACACCTTCACGTCGTTGCAGAATAGAAGAATGTCATCTACATAAAGTGCAAGGAATACCACACTTCCACTGACGCATAATCGGTTCACACAACTTTTGCTTTGCACTGTGAAAATCCATAGGATTTAATCACATCATCGAAACTTTTGTTCCATGACCGTGAAGCTTGTTTAAGTCCACACAAAGACTTTTTTTAGCTTCTAGACAAGATGCTCTTCACCATCCTTCACATAACCCTCTAGCTGCTGCATATAGATGTCACGAACTTCCTCAAGGTACCCGTTTAAAAATACGGTTTTGACATCCATCTGCCAGATCTCTAGGTCCATATGTGCTGCTATGGATAGAAGAATTCGAATGGGTTTGAGCATGGCTACCGGTGAGAAGGTCTCATCATAGTCAATGCCCTCCTTTTGACTATAACCCTTTGCCACCAACCTGGCTTTAAAAGCCATTATTTCTCCTTTCGAACCTTTCTTCCATTTGTATACCCATTTGCAACCTATGGCCCGAAATCCATCTGGTAGCGCAGACTTCTGGTATACATCCATAACAGTAATTGATTCAATTTCTGAATCCATGGCTTTATGCTATTTTTCCGCATCTTTGTCATTTGCTGCTTTGTCATATGTCCATGGGTCGGTATCATCTAGTCCATCTTCTGGGATCAAGTCCGAGGACTCTCCTACGAACATATACCACTTGGGTTGGTGAGGTACCCTCCCACTACAATGGAGCACTGGTACTGCGTCAGCAGTTGATGCAATTACTCGTGGCTCAAAGCTTTGCACTTGCGACCGTGTAGTTGGTTCCATACCTTCGAGAGGTACACTCAATCTGCCACGGGGTTTTCCCAATGGAAGCGCATCATCTTCTCCAATTTCTTGGAGATGATATCACTTTTGGATTTGTGGTTTTTCACAAACTCGTCCTCCAAGAATCTTGCGTTGGTGCTAACAACGATCTTCTGATCCTCAGGACAGTAGAAATAACAACCTTTCATTTATCGTGGGGTATCCCACAAACAACATTAGCTTGGACCTACCTTTTATCAGGTTCCTTTGACAAGATATATGCCGGACAACCCCACACTCTTATCTTTGACACACTGGGCTTTCGCCCATGCTAGAGTTCCGAGGGTGTCTTAGGAACTGACTTAGAAGGTACCAGGTTTAGCAGGCACGCCGCTATTAGTAACGCGTGGCTCCAAAACGAAACAGGCAAGTTCGCATAACTCATCATGGATCTAACCATTTCTAGAAGAGTCCTATTTCTTCTTTCCGCCACACCATTCTGCTGAGGAGTGCTTGGTGCGGTCCATTGGGATGTAATCCCATGCTTTGACAAAAACTGCAAGAACTCGTCACTGAGATATTCACCACCACTATCAGATTGTAATGACTTAATGGTCTTGTTTATCTTCTTCTCTACTTCCGCCTTGAATTTCTTGAATTTTTCAAAGCATTCAGACTTATAGTGAAGTAAGTAAACATACCCGTATCTAGAGTAATCATCAATAAAGTGACGAAATACTTAAATCCTCCACTTTTGAGCTTGCGTAGACATTGGTCCACATAAGTCAGAGTGGATCAATTCCAACACATCACTTGCTCTACTGACTTGCCTTTGAAAGGCTTGGTCGTCATCTTTCCCTTATACATGATTCACAAACTCAATGTGGAACTACCTGGATTGAATCCAACGTTCCATCATCCGCAAGTCTCTCGATCCTATTTAGATTGATGTGACCTAGTCTCAAATGCCATAGATATGTAAGATCCTCATCAGAAGATGAAAACTTTCTCTTCTTATGATTAAATGAGTTATATGCAGCATTCATGGAAGATTCATGCAAACAAGTTATGATATAAAGTGAGTCTTTCTGTATCCCACGACAGATAACACCGTTATTACCATTGATAGTAACATGACTATAAAAAATAACTGAAAATCCATCATTTATTAAACGGGAAACTGAAATGAGGTTCCGCCGAAAATCTGACACATACAAAATGTCTCTTAAAATGAAAACATTGTCTTGAAAGCATAATGTAACATCTCCAACTGCTACTGCAGACACACGAGCAGCATTACCCATGGAGATCGTCACCTCGTCATTATTCAGCTACCTTGTCGGCTTGAATTCCTGCAAAGTGTAATAAACATGACTAGTAGCTCCAATATCCATGATGCACACAAAATTCAATCAACCTATGTCAACTAAACTCAAGTGCAAGCAAGTAATAAAATATCAATCCAAGTTCTTCCCGATTCGCCCGCTAGAATATGAGATAATCATGTATTGCTTCATATCTAAGAATGACTAGTCGTTGAGTTGTGAACTATACTAGTAATGAATAAATCCAACTATCTAACTAAGAAAGTTTTAAAAAAACATGCAATCTCTCAACATTCATCAATATACTTCCACACTCTTTAGCAATTAAAATTCTCAAACACAAGATATAAAATTCAACTATGACAAAACAAGGACATTGGTAAGATATCCACCTTGAAACCATGAAATTGATTTGAATGATGCAAACAAATATTTAATCCATTCAAAGATGATCAACCTACCCCAAAGCTTCCTATCTCCCTTAGCACCGGCAAGATAAGAGTAGATGAAATTATACACACAATAGTTACGTTATATCATCTAATTTCACTCCAAATAGTCCGTAAGTTATCAACCTATAAGCAATGTCTGCACAGGGATTGGATCAAAACCTATATGCATCTACATTTCTCACAACACCTAGATCCGCATAATGGCTGCAATTTCAGTGTCTAAAACGCACATAATTAGTTACTGCCTACACTATGTGATTTAGGAAAAAGCTCAAGTGAGTGAAATCATAGGAATGGATGTAAACATACAATTCAAGCTCAATTAAACATTTCAAAGCTTCAATCTACCAATATCCTCAATGATTTCGTTACACATACCTTTGATTAGGTTCAATTGAATACAAAATGCAATCAAATCCATTACAAGAGTAAATCAAGGTAGAGAATTTTCCCAATTGGGTGATTTAAGACTTGATCTCCTCCTTACCCTTCATTGATCTTCCAATTGAATTGATTTGGCTTGAAGTTCATCTTGGTTGAGGTTGTGGATGAGTGGGAAGTGTAATCCTTGAAAGTAACCGCTCAATTTTATCCTAAAATCGGAATCTCCCCTTTTAAATCTCGTTTTCCACCTTTTATACTCTGTTTCCAGACCCCAGGATCGACCGAGCCAAGGAAGGATTGCTCAGGATAGCTCAAAATTGAAAAACTGTCGAACAACACGTTCCAGCTCACTCGGTCTGGATCTGGCTCGATCGAGATTCTCCTCAGAAATGCCGGACCGGTCGAGCTCTATAGTGGACTGGTCGAGCCAACTCTCTGAAATGCCAGACCGGTCGAGCTCTGTAGTGGACCGGTTGAGCTAACTCTCTGAACCTCCAGATCGGCCTAGCCTGCAGAAGCTCGGTCGAGCCTGCTCTCTGAACTCCTTCCTGCTACTCCCCTGTTCATCCTGGTCGATCTTCACACTCTTTGTAGCTCGGACCAGTCGATTTTCCACCAAAAATCTACCCAAAATGATAAATTATGCTCCAAACCTATCCTACACACTCCAAATCACACAAAACACGAAAACACAACCAAAACAACACAAAAGCATATGATATGGGAGTAAAATGAACGCAAACATTCATGTACAAACATCGAAATATCGGTCATTTTACGCACATATCAATCCACTACCCACGAATAGGTAGAAACATATGCTAAACATGTTTCCGTTACAAATGCTAATGATGTACTTTGTCCAACCCGCTTGGTTTGACAATCCTTCTTCCAGTGACCAGTTTTGCCACAACAAAAACACTTGCCCTTCTTCCCCGGTGTCACAGTATTCTTTTTCCCAATCACCCCTTTAGCACCTTTCGATGAAGCAGGGTGACTACCGGAAGAAACCAAGACTGCCTTTTCAGGTTGCATGACTGATTCAGCTGTCATTAGGTCACTAAGTAACTCATTAAGAGTGTACTCCTTTTTACTCATGACAACATTCAGTCTGAAGTTCTCAAAAGACTTCGGAAGTGAGTTGAGTATGATATTGACCTGGGCTTCCCCGTCAATACCTCCTCCATGCAACGTTAGCTCATTCATGAGCTGAGTCATGGAAACAACGTGCTCCCTCACTGAGCTTCCATCAGTCATTTTACAACTCACGATTTCCCTCATGAGTTTAAATTTGACAGCTCTATCCGATTCCCCATAAGTAACTGTAAGACTATCCATAATCTCCACTGCTTTGTCATAGTGCTGATGTTGTTGCTGGAGCACCTTAGACATAGTGGTCATCATGTAGCACTTGACTACATTATTAGACTTGACCCACTTGTCATAGAGGTTCCGCTCCACATCAGTGAAAGACTCTACAGTGGGGACAGTTGGACACGGAGTATTAAGAATAAACTGATGTTCCTCTACAACTAGGATATAATACAAATTGCGCTTCCATTCCAGGAAATTCGAACCAGTTAATTGATTTTGTCCCAAGATATTGATGACATTATTCATAGACATATCTGAAAACAATAATTGATTAAAGTAAGAACATACATGCAAAACATTGAAACAAATATGCATTGTAACCTTTTGATAAACCAATACAGTTGCTTCCCCCAATTGCCTAGGCGCATCTACTGCAAGCTCCTTTCCAAGACGTTTACAGCAGACCACCTAACCAAACTGCTCTTTGAAGTTCCAGTCTTTAATTTCAATCCACGCAAGGTATTCGCGGGCAAATGAAATTAATAATCGGAGATAAAAATAAGACCATGTTCAACCTATCTGAGCAGAGACATCATTCATGAGTTAGTACTCAGGCAACATCTAAGAATTTGACCACAATTCTAACCGGAAGTTAAAAGGACAATTTGTCATACGTACTAGACCCATGACGCATGCCTCTTACAACCTTTGTTATCTCATTTAAAACAATCCTAGAGAACTTATGAACAAATAAAGTAAGCAGGCTACGGTCGTGTAGACGTCTACTCACTTCATTGTCCACCTCTCACATGTTTGAATGTTTTATTTAGAAATCTCATCTATTAGAACTTATGAACAAATATAGTAAGCAGGCTACGGTCGTGTAGACGTCTACTCACTTCACAGCCCACATCTAATTAGAGACCGTATTGTGGAGGTCTTGTTGATTTTAATTAAAAATCTTGCTTAGTCTTTTTCTTTCAAAAGGTTCTTATGCGCACAGATTATTTTATGATTCATAAATTATGTCACATCTAAAATTCTATCATATTTCCC
Organism: Plectranthus barbatus; assembly: GCA_026898455.1. Lineage (NCBI taxonomy): Eukaryota > Viridiplantae > Streptophyta > Magnoliopsida > Lamiales > Lamiaceae > Plectranthus > Plectranthus barbatus. Next base: position 361,829 of record JAPKLW010000351.1, read on the forward strand.
AACATGATTCCGGAATTTATAGACATAATTTAATACATAAAATAAATCACATAAAACATGCTTTGAATAGTAAATAATAAAGCACTAATATGCTTCCCTATTATCTACAACATGCTTTAAAATTAAATAATAAACACAATAACATGTTTTCCTATTATTTACAAGTGCGCACATAATAAATCACATCATACGAGAACATATTAAATAAAATATAAATTCTCGTGGCCCTTTGATGCAATTACACGGGAAATAAAAATAAATCTATCTATTACAATGATTTATTTTGATACAGATCTTCAAACTAGGCTCCCACTCTTTAATTTGAAATCTGCAACTCTAGGCTGGAAAAATACAGCAATTTGGGCTTATAATTTGTGAACCAGGGTTATCTAGTCCATCCAAAATAATTAAATTTGGATCTTGGGCGAACCCATATCACAAAAGGGTTTAGACACAACATATTAGGGTTTCAAAATTCAAAACCCTAAAAACATCCCCCCGGGCTGCCACCGGGCCCGCTTCTGAAACCCTAGCTGCTGCAAACCCTAGAAGCAGGAAACCCTAGCCACCATGGTTTAGTCGCCGCCCTCTGCAGCTACAACTGCCGCTGCCACCTGCTACAGCCCCCGCCGACCAGACTCACACAGACCCATAGCACCGGCCACCGCAGTTGAAGCCTGAAATGCGCGACCTGCGTATGGTGCACAAGTGTCTACGCGAGCCACGTGCGACTGTACAGACACAGATGCCAGATCTCGCACCATGCCACTGCTGGCCCTGCTGCCCTCACCATCAGTAGATCTCCCCGCAACATCGCTGCTCACGTTCCATGCTTCCCACCACCGTGCGCACCATCATCGGTGTTTGCTGCAACAACGAGGTAGGGAGACATGCTGCAAACAGCTGCTACACCAGAGGCCTCGTCACGTGCAATTTTAGTTTGCAGAGGACCGTCGCGCACCTCCTGCGCGTGGCCACTGCAGAGCCTGCCGGCGGCCGCAACCGCCATGCACCGCCTGCATGCGGCCGAGTCTGATTCCAGCCCACCGGATAACCACCATCTTTGTCGCTGTTCTTGTTCTTCGCTCTGATTTGTTTTACAGGTTGAATAAAAAAATAACAGATCTAGTCTATTACAAATTTTTTCTATCAATCTAATCGCGGATTTTCTCGCGATTCAAAAACAAAACCAAAGAGAGACCATGAGAACAAAAACATCCACGACAAAGATAAATCCATCCACGATAAATTAAATAACATGCATACACTGAATGCAAAAATTTATTTTCCGACAGAGCCATACAATACGAACCTCGCTCTGATACCAATTGTAGGAACTGAGTCTACAATAGGCGACGTGAATCGCCATTTATTTTAACCCCAGATTCATTTTATGGATATCAAAATAAACACTATGACAAACAGTAAATGTCCTATGCATGCTCCTATTTAATTTAATTAGTAGATTCAAAGGAATACTGATAACGGTGAAATTACAACACTTAATCACGTTAAATTTATCAATTCAGGTTCTTTCAATTCGCTCTCGTGAATATCATTTACTTATTCGAAGGACTTATATCTAGGTAAACACAAGTCGTTGAGTTTTTATCTAACTAGGCAAAAATCATAACAACCTTGCAATAATGAAATAAAGCATAAATCCAAACATGTTCATTATCTTCCAACGTTTAAACAATCAATTCACTTCAACTAGGTAGAAAAAATTATCAAGTGCAACAATAAGATAAGAGTGAGCATTGAATGAATGTCAATTGTGTCTAGTTTGAGTCATATCATGTTGTAAACTGTTGGGAAATTGTTCCTAAATCTCCCTTAGGATTTCATTGTAAAAGGTTTTGTTGGATCAAACCTTAGTAAATGGTCGATCATTTGTTGAACTCTAGAATAGTCTAGCATATCTTGTAATGTCCTGTATAGGCCAAGTATTGAGTTATAATAGACTAGTTTGCTAGAAGTTCTCCCAGCAGACACCGAAGAATACTATATGCTAGAAGACATATGATAGCATAATGCTAAGGAGTTAGCATTTGCTAACATCCAGCAGATTATTGCTAAAGTCGCTAGCAATTAAGTGCTAAAGAGAATGATTGCTAAGGCGTTAGCAATTATATACTAGAAGAATAGACTGCTAAAAGGTATCTACTCAGCAGTCGGAAGAAGATTAGCAGAATGCTGAAGGAGTCAGCATTTGCTAGCTTATAGCAGATTGCTAAAGATAGCAATCAGAAACCAAAGGAATCAAGTGCTTAACTTTGCTGAGGCGTCAACAGTCAGATACATAACTAGCAGAATGCTAAGGATACCCATCTAGCAGATCATGTTAAAGGAGCTTAGCAGAGCAAGACAGTCAAAAGCAAATGCTATACTCCCGTTCTGATAGAAGTACACGCAGAGGACAAAGCTTTCCCGAAGTAGTTTGGAAAGTACTGTATGACACCAATAGCAACTGAAAAAGTCGAACCAATCTTGGACGAAGGAGCCGTTGTGTCTAACGGGTATGGAGATTCAAATTTGAATCTCCAAGACAAGTCCAAAAGTGAAAGACAACTACTGCTTCAATCACTACCGACATTCGCAAACATCCTCAGTGTGAGATTCCTTTGACAAAGCGAACAAGTGAAAAGTAGTCAGTTGAGAGCACGAGATAAAGAGTATTCAAAGCCCTCAACAACCAAGAGTGTCTTCCATTGAATATCTGACACTTCTTTTTAGAGATTTCTTAACTTCGGTTGTGAATCTTCAATCATTGGGATACCTTCCATCCTAGGAAGATCCAATAGTCATTTCTGAAAGGGATTGACTCTGACGCGCATTAGCCGCAACAGAAAAGTTCAGAAGCAAACTATAAAAGCTTCACGACAGCGTAGGACAAGTTTCACGAAGGTTTAGCCCTTGACTTGGCCGAAGCTGTGGTCTGAGAAGAACGAAGTGTCGGAGGATAGCTTTGCTGTGGCCGGTCCAAAATTTCACCGCCTACCGCAAGTGTTAGGCGATTCCTTGTATTTCTTATACTTTCTTAGTGGAATTCTTAGTGTTTCGGCTAAGGAGTGGACGTAGATCTGTTTGGATCGAACCACTATAAATATTGTGTTCTTACTATTTTATTACTTACAATCCTAAGTTAGATTTGAAACCTAGCAGTCATACTACTAGTGTATATCTGTGAAGAAACTTTAAACATACCTTGAGCTTAAACAAACTTTAATAACATAAGTGCAAGTGACATTTACTTATTCCGCTGCATTTCGTGTTTCTGTTTGAACACGACAACTCTGATAAATCAGGACCAACATAAACCATGTTTAATCCCTAGGAGATTGAGCAATCGACCCTACACTCGTTAACCCCTTGTCACGGCGAGCTAACGGTTGATGATACTAAGACTTGCAAACATCTACGTTATTAAGCCCTAGACCACTCCAAATAGAACATCAATTATCGCCCTACGACCTAGCACCGTACAAGGATTGGAACTAAAATCGTATGAATCTACACTTTTCACGACGATTCCGCCCGCTTGTTGGCCACAGCGTTCACATCAACTACCCCGTAAGTTGGCTATTACCTACACCTAAGAGGTAAGGAACAAGTTCTAGTGCAATTCAAGCTCTCAAAGGAAAGTAAACAATCAAAATTCAATCTCAATTCAACACAATATCCATCCAATCAATATTCACAATAGATTTTAGTTCCTCATACCTTCAATTGTGTACAATACAATAGAGAAAATGATAGAATCCATTACAAATTGATAGGTCAAATGATGATCTTCCTCAATTGTCTTCCTTGTACTCAATCTACCTTTTGATCTTCCTTGATCTTCACCAAATTTAGAGGAATGTGGCCTAGATCACCTTGGATGTGGATGAGGAGTGTTCGGAAGATGGATTTGGAGAGAACTCTCGAGACGGTTATTTTGAATCTGACCAAAAGTTCTTTTACAATTCGAAGATCCTCCTTTTATAAATGAGCTAACAGGGCATTGGATCGCCCGGTCGAAGTTTGGCTCGCCCGGTTGAAACTGGAAACTGCCAAACCGCTGAAAAACCGATCTGGCTCGCCCGGTAAGAAATGGCTCGACCGAGCCTGCTCTCTATTGGCATGGCTCTGTCGAGCAGATTCAGCTTGGCCGGTCAGAGCCTCTGTCCGGTTTGGCTCGGCCAGTCGACGCCTCCAAACTCCAAACTCGTGCGATTTGCCTCCAAAACTCCACCAAAAATGCTAGTTTATGCTCAAAACACGTCCTATAACATTCAAAACACAAAAACACGAAAACACGACAAAAAAAACAAAAACATATGATATGAGGGTAAAATGGCCACAAACATGCACGCTCACACATCGAAAATTAGGTCATTTTACACACATATCATAATCCCCCAAACTTGAACCTTTGATTGTCCTCAATCAAAACAAAGTAAAGCAATCCACGAACCTCATGAAACAACCTCATAGCTTATCTTGATTATCCTGGCATGCCCTAATCAATTGAGATTATCACCTAACTTTGTGACACGGTTAATGCTAACGACTTGAACCGCTCATCAATTTTGGATAAAGAAATAAAACCACTCCCTTACGTGTTTAGGGGTTGATGAGATTTTACTCATTCACAAAATATTGAGCACAATTTCCATAGGCTTGAAACTATTCTCACCACTATACTACAACGAGTTGGCTTCTAAAATCAAGAAGGTCTTTGTTTTTTGTTATAACGTGGCTTACTAAAAGGTAGGTGGTTTTGGGCTAAAGTGATTAACTTCTCCATTTCCCAAAATCCCCCAAACTTGTTCTCTTTGAACCACTTCGAACTGAAGCTTATTCATTCACAACACTCTTTTTTTTTCTTTTTTATTTTCCTTTTTTCATCTCTTTTCTCATATTTTTCTAACACCATCACTCATTCATTTCATGGTGCTTTTCTTTTCTTTTCTTTTCTTTCTCCCTTTTTTTTTCAAGCACTTGCACCCGAAAATTTCGTTGGTGCCTCATTTTCTTGGATTCACATCAATACTTTATTTCATAACTTTCATGCCTCAACATTTTTGATCATCACAACTCCAATCAATTCCCAATCCAACTCTCATCACCGTATTCACCCTCATACACTCTTTCCCCCCAAATTTTCTCCTAATAATCTCAAAGGAAATCCACCATTAAAGCACAATCACGGGGGTCAAAGATATGAAAGGCAAAATTATGATAACAACCACCTTATACTCCCGGAGTGAAAGGTAGGACTAAGAATCGATGGCCTAATATCATTTTTTAGTTACCAAACTCATGCCAAATAGATAGAGAATATATGCAAGTTCTAGATCTTGTGCTCTCAATCTTGCCACTCACAAACAATAAAGATCTGAAAACATCATAGCTCAAACCTCACAGCTTTTTGTCAAGTCCTATGCATTAACCACACACAAAACTCGGCAATTGAAAAGTTAAACTAAAGCATGCCTTGACAACTAGATTCCGCCCTATCATTGATTAAGGTAAATATCAAGCTTACTAAGCAAATCATGATTCAAACCTCAAGTTCTTGTTTAGGTTCATCACACACACACAAACAAGCACACAACAAACTAACAATCTATATGCAATGAACAAGTGACAAGAGAAGCGATAGAATGCGTTACCCATCGGTAGCCACGATTCAACCGTTCTCCCATGCCTTATTTGTACCTACTAAATCAACACAAATACCACCACACACTTGAGCATAAAACAACCAAATTATGCTCTCATTTCCACCAAACTTTCCACAAGCCAACATCACTAATAATAAGACAATATCCACTAGTTCCACCATACATACCAAACCATTAAACAATCCACAAACGTGCCAAATAAAAAGCATTAAATCATGCAAGCTTGCTAATAATCCATCAAAACATAACATATAATCATTAAAACCAAATATGCAATCCACATCCAAATCATCGAAATCCAAAGTAGATCTAATCAATCATTATACAACCCAATCGAAGATAGAATCATTATTCAAACAAACTAAACTAAACCAATACAAGATAAGATAGGAGAAGAGAGGAGAAGAATGAACCAAGGCACCGGCTACCGGCACATCCCCCCAAACTTAGTCAAGTGAGACTCAAAAATGGTGGACGGTGCATCGTCACTCCTCTCGATCTTGTAGTTTCTCCTAACAAACACATACCAAAAAAATAAACATTTATTCAAAATCAAATCAACTAAAAGAAATTTAAACAAAAGAAAGAAAATTGGTTGGGTTGCCTCCCAACAAGCGCTTCCGTTTACGTCGGTAGCTAGACGACCTTACCATGTCATCCATTGTCAAAAACCTTGTGAATTTTTAGTATACATTTCTCTACCGATCGAACTTTGCTTGGAAGCAACTTGTTGATTGATCTACTTCCTAAGCTTCGTCCAACCAAACTTTCTCTCATTACTATTCAGATTTTTCTCAACACAAGCACACTATCTAACACACCATCTAACCATGTCTCAATCACCAATGACCTTTCAAATACACCATCGGGATTATATTTCCTCAATCCATCTCCTTTAACAACCAACTCATAAACCTCTTTCACCTTGTTTGTTAGCACCACTACCTTTTCAACCTTGTTTATTAACCGGGAAGGAAAAACAAACACCATCTCTCCACGCATTTCTCCCGTTATAATCTTTTCCTCACACTCTCCTTCCATAAGTTGTGCAAAAATGGGAACTTCTTGAATTTCCTCGGGTGAAGGCATCTCATTATCATCTTTCTTCATACTATCTACATATTGCACCAACTCGTTTGTGCCCTTGTCCTCCTCATGTTCTTGAGATAACTCCTCACCCTCCTTTTGTGGTCTTTCCTCTTGCACCACCTCTATCTCCTCTTCTTTGACTTCATCTATCTTCATCTTCGTATCTTCTATTGCCTTTTGCTCTTCAACATCACTCACACTTTCCTTGGATTTCATCACAATGCTTCCACTCTTATCCCCCATGTCTTCATTAATCACATTGCCACTTATCCTCGGAATTAGTCCCGTGTCCTTTGAAACTCTCTCTTCTTGATCCGTTTCATTCCATGGCTTGGCAACGGTTGATTCTTGTGTTGGAGTCTCTTAACAAGTTCAATTGTTCTTGCATTTGATCCAATTGGCTCCTCCTCATCTCATTTTCTCCATACTCCTTTTCAACCTTCACCGGATGGTAATCCCTTTTCTCTTCTGGCCATTGGTAGTTACATTCAAACATCTTCTCAAATACATTTCGAAGAGGCTTCCGCGGTCTTTGTCTTTCCATCACTTTAGCTTTCATCTCCGCCAATTGCCTTTCTAAGTTATCAATTCTCCTCGTGTTCACTCCTCTTCAATTCTCCATTGTAGCTTCCACTTAGAACAATTGTGCTTTGGACCTTGTTATCTACACCACCTACAAAATCAAACAAACAAATCTCAACTAAAAGACAAAAATCCAACAACAAAACAACAAACAACTAATCAAACAAATGTTAGTAATCACCTAGACAATTTAAAAAACACATAGCCTACAATATCCACACTTTCAACAATATCCAATGACCTACTAATTAAGATCCCCGACAACGGCGCCAAAAACTTGATGTGGTTAAAATTGATCACTCAAAATTAACACTTCTCAAGTAATAACATATCAATCCAAGGATCGTCTCACTTCGCCCAAAGGAATACTGTTTACATGTGAGGATTCTTATAGCTAGGCAAGTATAAGTCGTTGATAGTTGTTTATCTAACTAGGAAAAAATCATAACAACCTTGAAATAATGAAATAAAGCATAAATCCAAACATGTTCATTATCTTCCAACGTTCAAACAATCAATTCACTTCAACTAGGTAGAAAAAGTATCAAGTGCAACAATGAGATAAGAGTGAGCATTGAATGAATGTCAATTGTGTCTAGTTTGAGTCAAATCATGTTGTAAACCATGTTTAATCCCTAGGAGATTGAACAATCGACCCTACACTCGTTAACCCCTTGTCATGGCTAACTAAAGGTTGATGATACTAGGACTTGCAAACAACTACGTTATTAAGCCATAGACCACTCCAAATAGAACGTCAATTATCGCCTTACGACCTAGCACCGCACAGGGATTGGAACTAAAATCGTATGAATCTACACTATTCATGATGATTCCGCCCGTGTGTTGGCTGCAGCGTTCACGTCCACTACCCCCTAAGTTGGCTATTACCTACACCTAAGAGGTAAGGAACAAGTTCTAGTACAATTCAAGCTCTCAAAGGAAAATAAACAATCAAAATTCAATCTCAATTCAACACAATATCCATCCAATCAATACTCACAATAGAGTTTAGTTCCTCATACCTTCAATTGTGTACAATACAATAGAGAAAATGATAGAATCCACTACAAATTGATAGGTCAAATGATGATCTTCCTCAATTGTCTTCCTTGTACTCAATCTACCTCTTGATCTTCCATGATCTTCACCAAATTTAGAGGAATGTGGCCTAGATCACCTTGGATGTGGATAGGGAGTGTTTGGAAGATGGATTTGGAGAAAATTCTCGTGACGGTTATTTTGAATCTGACCAAAAGTTCTTTTACAATTCGAAGATCCCCCTTTTATAAACGAGCTAATATGGCCTCGGATCGCCCGGTCAAAGTATGGCTTGCCCGGTCGAAGCTAGAAACTACCAAACCGCTGAAAAAACCAATCTGGCTCGCCCGGTCAGAAATGGCTCGACCGAGCCTGCTCTTTGTTGGCATGGCTCGGTCGAGCAAGTTCAGCTCGGCCGGTCCTGCTCCGCTCGACCGGTCGACGCATCCAAACTCCAAACTCGTGCGATTTGCCTCCAAAACTCCACCAAAAATGCTAGTTTATGCTCAAAACACGTCCTACAACATTCAAAACACAAAAACACGAAAACACGACAAAAGAACAACAAAAATATATGATATGAGGGTAAAATGGCGACAAACATGCGCGCTCACACATCGAAAATTAGGTCATTTTACACACATATCAAATACCTCAACTCTTGCGGATTGACTAATAGCGGTAGATCATTGATGGTGTTTTTACAGATCTGATCATCTGATCTATTCCCTTGCTCAATCCGAAAATCTGGTGTGGATGCGCTACCAGATCTACACAGCCACCCACTCTCTCTCACACTCTCTAGGGTTTCCGATTTGAAACTTCAAGACCTATGTGGGAAGAGAGAATTGATCTATTTACATAGATCTGGAGAATGGGCTATTAGGGTTTAATAAACCCTAATGGGCTCTGAGCACTATTGGGTCAGACCAGGGATCAAATGCAAATAATAAAGTGGGTCTTCTATTCACTAATTCCATGTTCAACCAATAATATTATTAATTAATAAACATTAATTCATGCCACCAGAGAATTAATGCTGACCTACCCCTTTATACGATCTTCTATGATATCTTACACACCGTATGATCTCCCTATCGACGAGATAACTGGATGTGTTTGTTCACATCGTATGATTGTTAATTCAGATATGAGTTATTTATTGCAAGTCATTAATGATTACCAGTATGCCAAACATAACATTTCTCAATATACCAATCGTAATTATTTTAGGTATACAAATCCAACAGAACTCAGATGTTCGGCATATGCCCGTGATAATCAGAATTCCTGACTAGGAAACCTACTGCTATGAATATATCTCAGAAAGATATATTCACCAAACTGAGCCTTAGCATTAAGCTTTGGCCTCGTGCTAGGAGAAGATAGTACGGTTGGTAACTTGAGTCGGAGACTCAAGTATCGTGTTTACAACACGGAAAAACTCCAAGAGAGTTTATTGGGAGAGATGACCTGAATATGCCCTTTGTCCCTTTAGACTAGTAGATTTTGAATTATGTTCAGGTAACCGGTTAAGGTTGAGAGGGCAGGTCTTTATATAGAGAGGAGAGCCTATGGGAATTTGTATTTCTATCCGTTAGACACATAAATCCAGACGTTAGACTCATAGATTATATTGTCCAATCGTAGCCCAGGCCTTAAGTCTCCTTTCTGCTCTGCCCATTGTTAGTGTCGATACACTAACTTTTCGTCAAACTCCTTTACAGCCCGAGGAACCCAGTTTGGATAACCTCGTACCGACTTAGGCATTTTACAAATGCCTGAGTGTGACTGAGGCTTCTTATACTGACTTCTAAGAGTCAATACAGTTTAGCCCTCATACTGACTTCTCACGGTCGGTATGGTAAATCCTCATACGAACTTTCCATAGTAAGTATGGGAAACACCCTCATACTGATTTCCCCGGAACAGTATGGTAATCCCTTAAACTGACCTCTCCTTAGTCAGTTCGGGAAAGCCCTCATACTAACTTCTCCTTGTTAGTATGGTTGGACCTTAAACTGAGTGCTCCAACTCAGTTTTTGGTTAAGGCTAGGCGTGATGATAGTCAGTTCTCGAGCATTCTCCATTGCTCGATCTTCAGTCTAAGTTCTATTACAACTCGATCGATCCTATACAAGGATTACAATTTAGAACTCTAGAAACTAGAAAAATTGACAAAGATGGCTTATATTCTTTGACCCACCAAAACATCAAAAGTAAGGAAGGATTTCTCTAACAAGAATCCTATCAATTTCCCCCTTTTTGGTGTGGTCAAAGCCATCTGGAACCTAAGCTGGTGAGGTTTGGGTAACTTTAGAGTTTTTACAGTTTTGGAAATTTGTCGCATAAACTCATAAAAGTCCCCCCTCTATGTCACCTTTTTACTTAAGATTTTCTCCTTAAACTTGGAGAAATATTGCTCAAATGATTTTTTCAAGTCAGTTTAGAGCAATTAAATATTAAGAAGGAGAGATAGAAGCCTGCTAATTACACTGGATAGTGTAAGTTCAGCATTTGAAGAACGAAGACCTTTGTTGGACAAAAAGATATTGTCATCAACAAATCACTTTATCCATTAATAATTTTCATTACAAGTACATGGATAAACTAACAAAAAGAAACCTATTACAGAACTATTACAAGAACTATACTAGGCTGCTTCCGGTCTTCGAACTATCTTCAAACTGGTTGCTGCTGTAGTCTGCACAATGAAGGAAACTGGTTTGATGTTTTGACCAGCTTTCCATATTTCCTCATTGCCGACATTCAGTAGTGATTGCGGAGGTAGTGCTACTTAGCACATTGTGAGAGGAAAAGATCAAAGATTTGTCTCCTTCCACTTCCGGGCTTCTTCTTCGTTTGTTAGTTTCTTCTTAACGAGATAAGAGGCGTAGCAATGAAGTACTCTACGTGATCACACCCCGTTGCTGACATGCCACTGAGCAACAGTCTTGAGATGTGCGTCTTGTAGAAGGACATGATAACGGTAGAGGAGATCTTCTGATTTCTTCTGCTCCTTCTACAACCTTTTAGGCTCACACACGCTGCATGTTCTGATATCTTCTGCACCTTCCATACTTCTTTCCCCCCTCTTTGACCGCACCCTAAATGGTTGTGAGTTTATGTCTGGAGGTTTGGGTTCCAACACCATTTTCCCGAAACTGAGGAAAGTTTGGTGAAGACAAAGTAAAGACTTGGAAGGAAGGGTTCGACAATGGAGATTTTGGAGAAAAGTTTTTTGTTTTTTGTGGTTTCTTTTCGGAAGATTTTTTACACACAAGGAAAAAAATGAATGAACCTTATTTATAGCAGAGAGAAAGGTCATATAAATGAGGTAGGTGTACCTTGTGACCTTTCGATTTCATGATCCTCGGCAACAATTGAGATTCATGGCTTCGCGATGCGCGATTCAGATTTGACTGGAGTGACGTGGTAAGGAGCATTTTCCATGAGCCGAAATCTGGTTCATCAATACAAGATACGCATTAGTTGCGATGTAACCGCAACGATCGCCTTTAGAATTCAAAATCCCGCCTTTCAAAATTCCAGGAACTGACTTGAGAGCCAGTTTCTAAACTGAGAGTCCGCATCCCTCTTTTGAGATCTTCTAAGTATGAACCAGAAACTGAGTGCCTCTTCATTAGTCAGTTTGAATGAAGGTAAGTTTCTGCTCTTCGGATGCTTTGATGAGTCCCCTTAGCAGACTGAGTGGAGCATCGAGTTTGAAAACTGAGAACTTGGACTCGATTTTACCATTACTCTTCTCCAATAAGGACTTCATCAACTTCCAGTAGACCCAGTTTTAAGCAAAGCTCCTTGAATTTGGTCTCTGGGAGGGGTTTGGTGAAGATGTCAGCTAGTTGATCGTCAGTTTGGATATACTCTACTGAAACATCTTTCTTTTTTACATGATTTCTGATGAAGTGGTGCCTCATGTCGATGTGCTTAGTTCGGGAGTGATGAACTGGATTCTTTGTGATACACATGGCACTGCTATTATCACAATAGATTGGCACACACCCAGTTTCTACATCATAGTCAAGCAATTGTTGCTTGATCCAAAACATTTGAGCACAACAACTTGCAGCATCAACATACTCAGCTTCAGTTGTAGACGTGGCAACTGAGTGTTGTTTCTTGCTGAACCAACTGACAAGCTTATGGCCTAGGAACTGACATATTCCACTTGTGCTCTTTCTAGCAATTCTGCATCCTCCAAAATCTGAATATGAATAAGCATTGAGAGTCAGTTCGTCAGATTTTGGTTACCAAATACCTAAGGACTCAGTTCCATTCAGGTATTTGACTATTCTTTTGGCAGCCTCCATGTGCGACTTCTTCGGATTGGCTTGAAACCTCGCACAGACCCCAACTGAGTAGGAGATATCTGGCCTGCTGGCAGTTAGGTACATGAGTGACCCAATAATGCCTCTGTATGCCGTTGGGTTGACTGCCTCGCCTTTTTCATCAAGATTGATCTGAGCACTTGGGCTCATTGGAATCCTCAAGGGCTTGGTCTTTACAGGACAAAACTTGTTGATCAAGTCCCTGGTATATTTCTTCTGATTGATGAAGATTCCTCCTTCGGACTGAATAACTTGGAGACCCAAGAAGTAGGTTAGTTAGCCCATCATGCTCATCTGAAAATTGGTTTTCATCAGTTTGGCAAACTTCTCGCACATATCCAAGTTTCTGCATCCGAATATGATATCATCGACATATATCTGTACCAGAAGGATGTCTCTTCCATCCTTGATTCTGAGAAAGTGTTGTGTCGATTTTGCCTTTTTGGAAACCATTCTTGAGGAGAAACTGAGACAGAGTCTCATACCAGGCTTTGGGTGTTTGCTTCAACCCATAAAGAGCCTTCCTCAGTTTGTAAACTTGGTTTCCTTCTTCAAAGCTAGGGGGTTGCTCCACATATAATTCTTCTTTCAGCTCCCCATTCAGAAAAGTACTCTTCACATCCATCTAAAAGACTGTGAAGTTGTTGTGCGCAGCATAAGCAAGGAATATGCGGATTGCTTCTAGCCTGGCCACTGGAGCAAAGGTTTCTTCGAAATCAATTCCTTCACATTGAGCATATCATTTTTCTACCAATCTTGCTTTATTCCTCACTATGTTCCCAGTTTCATCTCTCTTATTCTTGAAAACCCATTTTGTGCCGATAACTGACTGATGAGTAGGTCTGTCTACTAAGTTCCAGACCTCATTTCTCTTGAATTCAGCAAGCTCTTCTTGCATTGCATTGATCCAGTCAGTTGACTTCAGAGCATCTCCAATTTCCATAGGCTCTGACTCCTGAGATATGAAGCAGGTCAGTAGCGCACTTCTTTGTCTCGTGCGAACTGAGTTGGTAACACTGTCGTGCACAGCTTCTTCAGGATGGTTTCTTAACCATTTCGGCTTTTTGGAGCTGGGTGACTTCAACGATTTGGATGAAATCTTTAGGGTACTCAGTACCATCTGCTCCAGACACTGGAACTCCAAACAAGCTAGTTTGATTGAAGCTTCCTTCTCCAGTAAAGACTCTCATATCTTGGATTCCATGATTTTATTTGTTCGTACAAGGTTGGGCATCTTCAGAGTGAGCATTTTCTCCTTCAGTGAGGTCAGTTTGAGTTGGCAACTCTGTTCCAGCTTGACCCTCAAACTGTGCTCTGTTTTGATTTTCTTTAAGTTCCCCCTTGATCGATGCTTGGGAGCATCCCCAATGACCCAAAGGCTTTTGTAAGCTCAATTGATGGGCTGACCTCATCATCTGGAGCACTTGCGTGATCATCTACATATTTTATTTGAGAAACTTGGCTTTGATCTTCCTTATCAGTACACAGTTTCTCATTCCCATTGTTGAGATCAGGATCAACAAGTTCCAGTTCTTTCAAGGTTCTGCGCACTAGAATAGACTTATAAAAAACAACAGAGCATGTTACTTCCATAAGTCTGGTTGTCTTGTTGAGTACTCTGTATCCCTTGTATGAAGGATGTCCATATCCAAGGAACACTACTTCATCAGCCTTGGGAGTGAAAGTATTCAGTTTCGACTTTCCATTGTTATGGATGTAACATGGTGAACTTAAAGCACGCAGATGAGCTATAGAAGGCTTACAACCATTGAATACTTCATATGGGGCTTTATGATGGCGACTGTTGATGGCGCTTCTGTTCTGAGTATAGCATGCCGTCATCAAGGCTTCTCCCAAGTAACCTTCTTTCAAGTCAGCTTCAACGAGCATTGTTCTGATTGCCTCGTTAAGTGTCCTGTTTCTCCGTTCAGCAATGCCATTTTGTTGAGGCGTCCTTGGAGCTGACTTCTCATGAGCAATGCCAGCATCAGCACAGAAATCCATTAGTAGATCGTTGCAAAACTCAGTTCCGTTGTCAGATCTGATTATTTTGACAGTGACCCCTTTGTTGTTTTGCACTTGAAGGATGAGCTCTGGAAGTTGGATCTTCACTTCATCCTTTGTTGTCAGCAGCCTTACCCAAGTGTATCTGGAGTAGTCATCTACTACAACCAGAGTGAACCTTTTTCCTCCAATGGTAGGCGGCTTAACTGGTCCAAACAGATCCATATGAAGAAGTTCAAGGATCCTATATGTGCTTTTTGATTCTTGAATGAAGCTTTAGTTTGCTTTCCCATCTTGCATGCTCGGCAAACACCTTCTTCTTTCTTGAAACTAACTTGTGGTAGGCCTTCCACAAGTTTGTGTTTAGCAAGATGTCTGATTGACTGGAAATTCAGGTGGTTGAGCCTCTTATGCCATAGCCAATTGACTCCTTCTTGGGATGAGCTTGTGGTGACAAGACATGTGTTTGCCTTTCCGCTCTCCCAATTTACATAGTAGAGACTTCATTTCTTTACACCTTTCAACACAGTCTCTTTTGAGTCTTTGTCATTGATCCAGCATTCTCCTTCGGCAAAAGTCACCTCATATCCAGACTGGATAAGCTGACTCACACTCAGCAGATTGTAGTTGAGGTTGGTGACCAAGGATACATCATTGATGCTAATTCCATTGCTCTTCAAGCATCCTTTGCCGATTACTCTGCCTTTTGAATCATCTCCAAAACGGATAAGTGGTCCTCTTGTCATTTTTTAGTTTTGAGAGAAGATTACTATCACCGGTCATGTGAGATGAACATCCACTGTCCAAGATTCATGCTCTTTTCTTCTTTGTAGATTGACCTTTGTGACTTTGTACCTGCATAACATATCAGGTTAGACAAAAGGTACCCGTGTTTTGGCGGGTCCTGCAGTGTTAGTGTTATGGATCCATTCTTTACGAATCCATACTTGCTTCACCTTATATCTAGGTCTTTCACATTCCTCAACCAATCTCTTCCTTTTCAAATGATTCAAGCTATTTCTATGCGTGCTTGGTAAGAGAAGGTGAGTGTATGAAACCTGACCTAAAACTGAGTATCTAGGAACTGACTTCCTTGAAACTGAGTATCGGTTAGGTTCTCGGAAACTTGGTCCAGAGTATGTAGTCTCTCTAGTCCTGAAGTTAGAATAAAGATTGGACTGAGACATCGTATAAATGTTTTTTCTATACGGATAAGTTCTGTTCTCATGAGTTGAGAACCTCGGATTCCTAGAGTCCAAAAATGAAACTGACTTTCTATAAAGCTCAGTTTTAGTTGTCGAAGTGGGTTTTCTAAAGTTATGAGCATGTCGTTTACCCCACTTCCTAGGTACGATGGGCTTTATCTCAGGTTTGTTTGACCTAAAAGTCAAATTTTTTCTATGCTTGGGTGATGAAGTCAGTTTTAAAACCGACTGTCCCCTTCTTCCCTGATCAGTCTTAGAGGAGTTTTTGTTTATACTGACTACTCCTTTACCTAACAACTTGACTTCTAAACTGAAATTCTTCTTAAAGTGATGGTTCGAGACATTCCCAGGTTCGGAAGAAGAAGTCTGATTGCTCAAATTATTCTTTGTAAAGCCTAAACCTGACTTATCATAGGAATGTCTTTGTGAACTTAGAGCTTCTGAAACTTTGCTAGTACAAGAGTAGAGTGAACAGATAAGTTTTTGATCACTAGCAATTTTCAGTTTATGAGATGCGCATTCTTCAAACATAGATTTAAACGATTCAAGTAACATAGAATGCTCTTCTCTAAGTTTAGCTAAGTCTTCACTTACTGACTTGGATCCTTGGATCTCTTTAGTCAATTTCGAGACTTCTAGTTTCGGTGAAGCATTTTCACATGCCAAGACATTTTTAACTCATAAAACTTAGCAAATTCTCTATTCAAAGTTTCGAGAGTAACATCTTCTAAATCTGAGAAATATGATTCAGAGTTGTCTTTTATGCATGCTATAGGAATAGAAACTGAGTTGGAAATGTGTACCGAAGGCCTTGATCGGTATCTATAGGTGTGAGTTAAAACCCGCTGCCTAGGGTAAGATACCGGAGGAAGGTAAGCCAATTATCCCCCTCCATGCTAACGAAAGCGACGATGGCTCCGAGAAAGGACTTGTTCAAAGAGTGTTGAACATTCCGTTCGTTTTTCGCGAACTAACAAATCCATATTTTCAAAGTCCAGTAGGCGGGCCTTAGCGGATAGGCGGGGTGTAAGCTCGGGATCAATGGACCAACGCGGGTAGAGAGTAGCTGGCCTAGCCCAATTCCATATAGATTGGGCAGCTAGAAACCCGATGTTCGAGGTTGGAATCAGCACCAAGAAGGCTTCTTCCGCAGCCTCATCGTCTGATGTTAAGTAGCCATCATCATTGTCTGAGATGTCAGGCATCTCAGTTCTGGTAAGCATAACCTTAGCAATTGCTTTGGAGGCTTTCTTTTCGAACACCCTCTTCAAGCGCTCCCTTTCCTCTTTGGAAACTAATGGGCACTCATACTTGAGGTGATCTGGAGAGTTGCATTCAAAGAAACCTCTGAGAGGTTTGTCGCTGAACTTCAGTTCACTTCACTGTGAACCTTCCTTCTTGGATTTGGCTATCTCAAGAAGTCTAGTCAGCTTCCTCATTTGTTCTTCAAGCTCTTCAACTGAGCTCTCTTCCTCCTTTTTCTGGTAGGAAGTTGTTGGTGCTAACTTAGATGTGGATGTTTGTCCAGAAGTTCTGTCAGCTTGATAAGGCTTGTGAGGCCTTCTCTTGAACTCTTTTTTGTGAAAAAAGCAGCATCACCTTCTGGATGCGTGCTGACGCTTCGCCCTGTTTCAATTCTTTTTGCCATTTGAATATCCCATTCATGGGCTTGGAGCTGAGCGAACACATCCTTGGTCGTCATCTGGGAGAGATCTTTCTCGTTCAGGCTGGTAGCTTTGACGAACCAATCTTCCTTGGTCATCTTGAAGAGAATTTTTGCACTCATATCAGCAACTTCATAAGTTCTCCCAAAGTTTTTCAGCTCGCAGATAATAGCATTGAATCTCGCTTCCATTGATTTGACATTTTCACCAGAAGCATTTGGAAAGATTCATACTTATCCACACAATTTTGAAGCTTATTTTGCTTCATCTGAGTTGTTGCATGACTAAGTGAGCCAAGAAACTCCCACATCTTCTTGGCGTTGTTGTGCTCTATGGCTTCAACAACCAGTGGCGCAGGTAAGGATTGTAAGATGAGTTCCATGGCCACCGCATCTAGCTGAAAACAAACTCTATCGTTGTTTGTCCATTCTGCATAAGGCTTCTCCACTATCTCCTGACATTCTGCTCCTCCGAGTTGAGTATTCACCTTAGTAATCATTATTGGTCTGGTAGATAGAACCTCTGCCATTTTTGGATGGACATTCTTCAGCATGATCAACGAACATTTCTTCCATATCTCAAAATCTTCTAATGAGTACTTTGGAAGTTTCGTGATCTGAGCTATCTTTGTGCACCTAAGCTTAAAACACAGAAAATAGAAACCAAGTGCAGAAAAACAGAACCAAGCACCGATAACAGAAATCTGGTCCTAAGTAACTCAACACAACCGTAGTCTGTAAGAACCTTGGCGTGTGATACCACTTGTTGGCCCCAAAATCAGAGTGCAATATGTGCAGTGGAAGGTTTTGTGTATGCAGTGGAAGTAAATGTAAGCACAAGCACTGGTTCGTTTAAACAGGGCAGAGTCAGTTTTGTGTGTGATAAGTTCATAAATTTACACACTTATCTATAGTATTTCATACTATTTTATGTAGTTTTCTTAAGTTTATATATATAATTCATGCATGAATCTATTTTATGTGGTGTTATACTTATCATGGTGTGTTTTTGCAGGTTTTAGGCTCAAATTCACTGGAAAACCATTCCAAAAGCAGTGACGTGCAAGAGTAGCAGTGAAGAGTTTCTCCACACAAGGAATTCGGGCTATTGGCGTATGGCAATGGATAGAGCTTTGAATTAGCCTTCTAACGTAACTGGAATCGGGTCAATCGGAGTTCGGGAGTCGAGACAAAACCAGAATTCAACGTTGTTGCTGAAATGAAAAAGCTCCGGGAAGACATTGCAAAATTGTAAGCAGCAAAAGCCACAGCTACCGCTGCTGCAGAGCCAAGCATGGCCATAGTACCCGTTGAGGCTAACTACATCAAGAGGGGAGAAAGCAGTTCATCTAGAGCTGCAGGAGTAGAGGTGAACTTTATTGGAGGTGGTTATTAGAATAACTACCGAAGGGGCAATCAGGGGTATCATTACAATCATGGGAGAACTCACCGTGGTTTTTCATATTCAAACCCCTCTGCAGCAGAACATCGTCCATTTGGTTTTGATGTAACTACTGGAGGAGAGATCATGGTAAGGAATAAGTTTGTGCTAGAGGAGACACTCGAGAAGTTCATAAAAAGCTCTGACAATCGGTTTGTGAAAGTGGAAACCAAAGTGAAAGGAATGGCAAACCACATGGAGTTGATGACAAAACACCTTCAGATGATGAACACGCAATTGAGCCAAATCGCCACTACTCTCAGCAATCAGCATAAGTCGGGACAGTTGCAAGTGCAACCGAGATGAATCCGGCAAGGGAAAAGTCAGTGAACGCCATTTATCTGCGTTTTGGGACGAGTTACAAAGGTCTCGAAATAGTTCGGGACAAGATGAAGCTAAAGAAGCGAAAAAATGCTCCACTAAAGGCTCGATGCACGTCTCGCGTTGATCGAAGTCGAGAAGGTTGGAGAAAAATCAAGCGACGAAGACAGCTCGACTTCGATCGACGCATCTGGCGTCGATCAACGCACGAAGAAGTTGACATCGACCGAGGCACCCCTGCATCAGTCGAAGTCAAAATCCACCTCGGGCGAGAATCCGGCGAATTCCGAAGATCTTGTCCTGCCCATGCCATTCCCTCAGAGGTTCGCGAAGCAAAAAGAGGACTCCAAGTTCACGAGATTTGTGGAGAACTTGAGGAAGGTTAGCATAAACATTCCTCTAATCGAGGCTCTAAAGGAGATCCCGGGGTACATGAAGTACCTCCAGAAATTTATGAGTGGAAAGAAGTAGTTCGTGGAGAACGAAGCCGTGAAGGTCCACGAGCAGTGCAGCCTGCTACTTCAAAAGTAGGTGCCCATCAAGAGAAGCGACCCTGGATGCTTCTCTATCCCAGAGGAGATTGGAGGATGTACGTTCGAGTGAGTATTGTGCGATACTGGGGCCAGTATCAATCTGATGCCATACTCTATTTACAAGCACCTCAACATCGGAGAGATGAGGCCCACTACTATCACGCCGCAGATGGCGGATTCTACTGTATCCCGCCCAAAGGGATTTCTGGAAGATGTGCTCATTCGAGTGGGCCATCTAATCTTCCCAGCAGACTTCGTGGTGCATGACATGAAGGAGGACGAGAACATGCCCATGATCTTGGGATGTGACTTTCTCGATACTAGTGCTGCTCTCATTGACTGCCGAGGGGGCGAAATCACACTCCGGGCCAATGACAAGAAGATCACCTTTGCGATTGATAAAAGCAAGAGAAAGATGGAGTGCAACCCAATCACCACCACTGAAGAAGAAGATGAGTCCGAGCAAGAAGAAGCCGCAGCTATAGAGTGGGAGCGCGAAAACGAGAGAGTGAAATTATCAACTAAGCCACCTCAGTCCGAGCTCACCACCATCATCAAATACTGGAAAGGTCTATATGATAGATGCCAAGGGTCAGCGAGTCTGGACCCGATCCCTTGGTTTTGATCTCAGGTATCGTCGAACTACGACGTTAAACAAGCACTTGTTGGGAGGTAACCCAACTGTTTCCTTATTTTTCATTTCAATTTTCGTTTTTCAATTTTATTTTGTTTTATTTTGAATTTGTCTGATCTAACTTGTTTTTGCAGTAAAAAAAAGGGTTGAGCGAGAATTGCTCGACTTCGATCGACGCAGTCTGACGTCGATTGAAGTCGAGCCCGGCGCTGTGTTAATGTTATACTTCGACCCGTGGAAGAAGTCGACAAGAAGGCTTCCGTCGACCAAAATGGTCGATGCGAAGTGCCAGCCGCCCAAAATTCACGCTGCACGAGTTCCAAAGCATCAAGGGATAAAAAGTTGATCTCTGAGATCATCTACCAGGTATATTCCTTCCATTTGTCTGATTCTCAAACTTTTTCCCACTCTAGAGTTGGAAATAATTTTGGGGGGATGTGGACAAAGGAGGAACATTTTATCTTTTTATTTGCTTTCAGTATTTCAATTTTTGCATGCATAAAATTTTCAAAATTTTATTCTATTTTTGTGGGAAATTTTTTTAAATTTTGAGATAACCCGAACGAGAACTAAGACTAGAATTGGTTGATAATTGAGTTGAATTGATTGGGATTGTGATTAGATGCCTATGAATGTAGAATACAACATGATAGGGTTTATTTGAAACTGATACCTGCATGATGATGGATTTGAATTGAAATTGATTGTGGAAGAAAATTTATAACCCTTGTGTGAGACTAGAGCCTGAATTCGTTTGATGTGAGATTCTCATGTGTGTTTCAATTTCTCTAGAACTTGCTTATTTTCTTTGTTGAGACTGCATAGTGTGCACAAGTTTAGGAAATGATCTTAGGCCATCTTTGATAGCCCAATTCCCTAAACACTGTCCCTTCACATTAAATTTTCCCTAGTTAGCCACTTTTGAACTTGTACAAAATCTTTCTTTCCTTGTCTATGAGATTAAGAAAAAGTATTGGTTTATCTCATGTCTTGAGTTGTGGTATATGGGGTGGATTGATTGTGAATGAGATAAGAAAATAAAATAAATTAGTGGTGAAAAAGATGTGTGAAAAAGAAGCTCAATGAAATAATTAGAATTCTCATAAGCTCTCTGAAAAAAAGAAAAATTATTATTATAAAAGAGCATAAGAGATTCATATGAGCTAGAAAAAAGTTGTGTGTTTGTTGATATATTTAGGAGAAGGTTGAATGAACTTAGATGGTGGTTTGGATTAGTTGAGGATGCATACTTAATTTAATTTAGTCACTTGGCCAAAATTTCCCTACCCTTCACAAAAAGCCTACGTTACAACCCTAATAAAGTCTTTTTTGATTCTAGAATTGTGTGCACATCCTAGCAGTGGAGATAGTAGAGAATTTACAAGCCTATGGTAGAAATTCATTCATACATGTGTTGAGTGCTTTCATCTTTACCCCCATACACTTGTTAGTTGAGCGATACACTTCCTGTGAGTTCTTCCACTCTTAATGGATTTTCTGCCTCTCTCAAACTGCGAGTGGATAGTGGATTTTTGACCATTGACTGTGATGAATCTTGTGAGGCATTGCACTCGAATTACATGACTTTTCGATTTCTTTCTTGCCTATTGATTGAGGACAATCAAACGTTCAAGTTTGGGGGGTTTGATAAGTTCATAAATTTACTCACTTATCTATAGTATTTCATACTATTTTATGTAGTTTTCTTGAGTTTATATATAATTCATGCATGAGTCTATTATATGTGGTGTTATGCTTGTCATTCTGTGTTGTGTAAATATATGAAAATAGCCACTTCCATTATATAAAAACCTTAAATGACCACTTTTATGTAGATATTAAAAAATGGCCAAAATAATGTAAATGGACTAAAATATCCTAATTATTGACTTAATATTTATAGAAATTTGTATTTACGAATATTACAACAATCAGTATCTTGTTTTACTCAAATTAGATTTTAAAAGATACATTTAACTAATTCCTACTAACATTATTTCTACTTCTCAAATTATATATATAATAATTCTATGAACAAATTTTAAAAAATTATTAATATAATTAGAATTGTTTATTTTTAACCGTGTCTATTAACAAACTAAAAAAACCATTAATTAAAGTTGTTTATTTTTTACAATAAGTCCATTAACAAACTATTTTTTAAAAAATATAATTAAAACTGTTTAATTTCAATAAAATTAAATTAACAAATAAATCCCTCTTATAAATAAAAATTACATTTGCGACTTCAAACCATTTGTGATGAAAAAATCACAAAAATAAACAAAATTCAAATACACTCGTTTGCGATCAAACATTATAAACCATTCAGCACTCATAAAAAATAAACAAAATTTAAATACACTCATTTGTGATCAGAAGAAATAAAAAATAATTTTGCCACTTGAGATCATTTAGCACTAATTTTACTAATAAATCAAATAAAATCTAAATACAAAATCACAAAACTGGTACGACTAGAAATTTAAAAAAATGCCAAAAAAAAAAAAAAACAATAATTCGTGTTATCTCATATTTTATTTTATCTAAAAAATATTAATTCCAATACTTGTAGAAAAAACAGGAATTGATTTTTTATTCAATCATTCCATATTGGAAATCATATTTGAAAGGTAAGGGTATTTTGGCAAAAATAGCTATTCTTTAAATGTATTTTTAAGATTGGCTATTTAAAATTTTTATATAGTTAAAATGGCTATTTAGGGTTTCCACTCTTCTGTGTTTTTGCTGGTTTTAGGCTCAAATTCACTGGAAAGCCGTTCCGAAAGCAGTGACGTGCAAGAGTATCAGTGAAGCGTTTCTCCACACAATGAATTCGGGCTATTGGCGCATGGAAATGGATAGATCTTCGAATTATCTTTCCAACGCAACTGGAATCGGGTCAATCGGATTTCGGGAGTGAAAGTTATGACCAAAACCGTGAGACCGCGCATATCGATTTCGACCGACGGGAGAGTCGACATCGACCGAGGTGGAAAACACGCGCGTCGAGCGACGCTGAGCCATCTCAATCGAAGTCGACAAAAACCTGGCAAAGTTTGAGTTAAATCCGAATCAAATCATATCTTTAGCCCTAGACTTGATAGGATACACCTCTACACCTATAAATAAGCCTCAAATTCGAGTTTTATTCATCTCTCATCACCTATTATCACCTTATATCATCCTGAATCTTATTTTTACAACTCTTGAAGCATTCAACATCTTTTATTTTCCAGCATAAACCTTTATTTCTGTAAGTTATTTTTATGAACTTTAATAATATGTTTTGTTTTGGTTTTCTATCTGCTATGAGTGGCTAGAAACCCTAGCGAGTTCTAGGGCAACAAATATCAATCTTATGCATATTTAATTGATTAAAATTGATTGCTTGGTTTTGAATTATTAGGATTTAGAATTAATCAGATCGAGAGGTAGAATTAATTCTAGGTTTACAGTTATTGATTGAAGGACAGAAAAGTGAAAATTGATTACAGGAAAAGGATTTCAAATACAATTAACAATTTGTCCTATGGGAAGATAATAATTGTAAGGTTTAATCTGAGGATTTATGAAAGATTGATTAGTATTGTGTTATTGAGGCCAACAAAGCATATACATTCACATACTAGTAATCTAGGCTATAATTGTCCGACCAAGAAGTTATAGTACATTAAGATTTCCCACCAAAGCAAGTTAATTAATTATGTGTATTTTGATTGATAGTTCGCCCTAGAATTTGTGTCTTTTTAAATATGCTTTCAAAACTCTTTAAATTTCCGTACTGTTTTTTTTTAAATTCCAAAACTCAAAACCCCTATTTTTTGATAACTCAAACAATAAATCTTAGGATTATAGCTAGTACATAAAATAATTTCATTATACAATTCCCCCGGATCCGATAACCTTAGGATTCTTTATAAATTTATTTGCCGCTGTAATTGCAATTAGTCTGTAGAATTTTACAGCGATTAAATTGGCGTCGTTGCCGGGGAATTGTTAGATATTATTTAGTTATTAGTTTATTCTAGGATTAATTGGATTGAGTTTGTATTTTTACTATATTTTTGTGTGCGTGTTTCATCTCGACTTCGATAGATGCCCCCACACGTCGATCGACGTTGAGAAGTTACGAGCGTCAATCGACATCCACCCGTGGCACTCGCCTAGGAACTCCTTGTAGACTCAGTCTTCAGGTTGAAGTGGGGACGCACCTTGCAGCCTCCTTCCTGGTGGGTGGATGTTTACTAATTCTTCCCAGAATGGTTGGATGTTTAAAGGTTCTTCCCAGAACTCAGGTGGTCGGCATACGCCTGTGATAATTAGAATCCCTGACTAGGAAACTGACTGCTATGAATATATCTCAGAAAGATATATTCACCAAACTTAGCCTTAGCTTAAAGCTTTGGCCTCGTGCTAGGAGAAGATAGCACGGTGGGTAACTTGAGTCGGAGACTCAAGTCTCGTGTTTACAAAACGAAAAACTCTGAGAAAGTTTTGTGGGAGAGATGATCTGAATATGCCCTTTGTCTCTTTAGACTAGTAGATTATGAATTTTGTTCAGGTAACCAGTTAAGGTTGAGAGGGCACAGGTCTTTATTTAGAAAGGAGAGCCTATGGCAATTTGAATTTCTATCCGTCAGACACAAATCCAGATGTTAGACTTATAGATTATATTGTCTAATCGTAGCCCATGCCTTAGGTCTCCTTTCTGCTCTGCCCATTGTCAGTGTATGATACACTAACTTTTCGTCAGACTCCTTTACAGCCCGAGGAACCCAGTTTGGATAACCTCGTACTAACTTAGGCATTTTACAAATGCCTGAGTCTGACTAAGGCTTCTTATACTGACTTCTAAGAGTCAGTACAATTTAGCCTTCATACTGACTTCCCACGGTCAGTATGGTAAATCTTCACACTGACTTTCCATAGTCAGAATGGGAAACGCCCTCATACAGATTTCCCCGGATCAGTATGGTAATCCCTTAAACTGACCTCTCCTTAGTCAGTTTGGGAGAGCCCTCATATTGACTTCTCCTTGTCAGTATGGTTAGACCTTAAACTGAGTGCTCCAACACAGTTTTCGATTAAGGCTAGGCGTGATGATAGTCAGTTCTCGAGCATTCTCCATTGCTCGATCTTCAGTCTAAGTTATATTACAATTCGATTGATCTTATACAAGGATTACAGTTTAGAACTTTAGAAACTGAAAAAACTGACTAAGATGTCTTATATTCTTTGACCCACCAAAACATCAAAAGTAAGGAAGGATTTCTCTATGCTTTTTTTAATTGAA
Source organism: Plectranthus barbatus (assembly GCA_026898455.1). Lineage (NCBI taxonomy): Eukaryota > Viridiplantae > Streptophyta > Magnoliopsida > Lamiales > Lamiaceae > Plectranthus > Plectranthus barbatus. The sequence goes on from JAPKLW010000351.1 coordinate 387,659, forward strand.
ATGTATTTATTTAAACTCTCACACATCGAGATTTTCCTTGAATCTCGAACCCACGTCTTGGTCACACGCAAGGGAAAGTTCAATCTTTATTTGAATTTGACCCGTTAAGTCCAAATATGAACACACACAATAAATATACAAACACGATAAAAATGTGATTTTATTGACATGATAAAAATTGAAAATAAAGAAAATGATAATTTTTTAACTATCAGCAATAAATAAATATGTTTTATTAATTTGTCAATAAATATTTGTATTCAATCTAAACCCGATCCTATTTACTAATAACCCAATCCAGTTTAAATCTGACATAAGATTTTCGTATATATAGCATGCCAATTCGATAAGAATTCGAATCCAATAAACTTTAATTCATTATTATTATATAAGATTTCTTATACTAACATTAATTAAAAAATAAAAAAATCACATCATTTGATACGTAGCTCAGGGCGGAATTAATTTTGTTACTAATAGATGACATATTTATCTAATATATTAAATATTAAGATATAATTTCATAACTTTACGAAATTGAGACAAAATCACTTTATTAAATAAATTTTAAGGCATAATTCGATGATAAAAATTGGGACAATATCACTTACTTGTGAAGTTTTAAAAGAAAAAATCACCAAATGAACGGCCCCCACCTGCAGCTATTAAAATTGGCTGTTTTGGATAAATATTGACTTAGCTATTATTAGCCCTATTCATTTTATTATTATTTTATTATGTATTATTGTTATTGATATGGAAAGAGGCTTCGCGCAATTATGGAGGAATCCAATTATTGCTTGACCAGGCAAGAAGCCTTTTACGAGTGCAACCGAAACAAATAAACTTTTTTCTTAAAATAAAAATTATCTTATAGATCAATTATCATTTGAAACAATGTTTATCAATTAATTCGGAAAATTTGATGCTCAAATAACAACATCAAAATATCATATGCCAACCTTAGTTAACATATGAGTTGTCTCATTAGTTTCTCTAAACATATGACATACATCAATTAAAAGTTTTTCCTTTAATTCAAAGTTGTCTGGAGTCCGTCATCCGGATCCTCCACCATTATAACAGAGTTCTTGAACTGCATCACTTGAATTTGAATAAAGAATAATAAGTCCAATATTTTCTAGAACGCAAAGTCCAATTTTATATAAAGTCACTGTCATGTTAGCCTTCAAAATTGATTCTTGACGGGTAATAAATTTTGTCAATGCATCTATCAACTTTCTTTACTGTCACGAACTATAGCTCAAACTTCATACTTTTCCAAATCTTTATTATAGTAAATATCTACATCAACTCTAAACATTCCACTTTCTCGAGAAATTTAATGGTAGCTACCCAAAACTTTAATTATCTTATTTTCCAAAAACAAAGACACATGTGCCTCTTTTGTGCATCACCTTGATCATAATTAGTACTTTCATCATACCCATGCTTTGAGTTTACTATAGAGAAGATTTTGGATTTTAAATCTTAAAAAAAAACTTTAAATTTTATGTTAATGCATTATTCAATTTTAAAATGCATTCTAATTTTTCTCTGTTATAAATTTTATCTTAATATTCACATTTTTTCATAAAAATACCATTTATCATTGATAGAGTTGAAAATATATTGAATCACATATTATATTTTTAAATTGTCAATTGAAAAGTGATGGATATGGCATTACTAGTGCGGGCAATATAAATTATGACAAGTTTAGAGAGAAATAGATGTACCTGCAATGTAAATGTTTTCCTTTGGGGGAAAGGTTTTTTTTTAGGGGCTTAAGTGAGCATTTTTAAATGTCATATAATATAAAATAATTGACTCAACGTATTTTTAACCAAATTAACCATCAATGATATTTTAAATTCTAGAAATAAATATTAAAATGAGACTTTATAATGAAAAAATAGAGTAAATATGAAGATTGACCATTATATTATAATAAAACTCTTAATTCTTTCTTTATTATATGAGAGAATTAGCTGTTATTGCAAAGAAGGCTGCAGATTTGCTAGAATGTCGTTTTTACTTCTCTTTCTTGATGTAATTTGTGGAACGGTCATCCATGATGTGATATCGTTGTACAATTAAGATAGGAATTTATTTGAATAAGATAGGGTATATGCTTAATTTATGATTCCCGAATATTAAATTGTGAATCAAGCATTATAAAATCAATTTGCATGATAAAAAACTGATGGAATATTATCGATTACGGCTTATTAAGAAACTATAAATTAAGAACCATTAATTAATAATGCTACTATTCGACCGTTTCGGCTTATTAAAGGTTGTCTGATTCAATGGAGACTGGGGGGTGTTTGGTTGGTGGGTTTCGGAATCAGGGAATGGAATGATTCCGAAACCCACCGTTTGTTTTGCGGGTATCATTCCTTCGGGAATCAAATGATTCCCAAAAATTTGGGAAAACTCATTCCCCTACATGTTGGAGGGTTTCATTCCCAAACCCAAATTTTCTTCCCAAAATTTATTTTTTATTTTTAATATCATATAATATAATAATTAATATTAATAAAAATTTTATTATTATATAAATATGAAGATAAATATTTCATTACTTAATTATTATTACAATATTAAATTAATAATTAAATATATATTATAATAATAATGGAATCTTAATTATGATTAAAATATTATTTTAATTATATATTATTATTATTAGTATAATAACATTAGTAAAATCATTTATTACATAATTAATATTATATTATTAATTAAATATTAATTATTAATATTAATTATGATATAAAATATTATTTTAATAATATATTTTTATTAATATCATAATATTAGTAAATAAATATTTTATAATTATATTTTATTAATTTAATATTACTATATTTTTTAATATTATTATAATAAAATATTTTCTATAATTAAATGTAGTGATAATATTTTATACTATTTTTTATTTTTATATTAATTTTATTTTGTATAAAATAAATATAAAAATAAATATTTCAAAGTAATATTATTTATTACTTTATTTTATTTATTGAGTTTTTATTGAAAAATTAATTATAATTATTTATGTAATATTTAATTTTAGCAATAAAATATCGGAATTTAAAATGATTCCCAAACCCATCTTATAAACCAAACATCTTTATTGAAATGGTTAAACCCATACCCATTCCCTTTACTTTCAAACCTAAACCTATACCCATACCCATAGTGATTCCGACACTTAAATCAAACGCCCCCTGGTTATAAATTTGATTGGATTTGTGGTTAAAGAAGCTGTCAATTCCAGTTTTATTAACATATTTAAATCATGTTATTTATATGTAGGGAAAATAGATAAATGTATTTTAATGTTTAATGAATTAGGAAATTATATTTCATGTTTTTTGTAAAGGAAATTATATCCTCACGTTTAACATTGTTTTTTTTTTTTTAAAGTTTAATATTGTTAAATGTAATTATTTTATGTCAATCACACGTTATTTCTCCAGTCACTCAATCATTCAGTGCCACGCAGTGACATGACATTTTTTGTCATACAACTTGATTAAAACAACCTCATTTTAGTTGAAATTAAATTAAGTCATTTATTTTAAATTATATTACGGTTTTACTAAATGAGAATTATGAGAAATCAATAGGGGAAAAAATGCAAGAACCAATATGTTCTCTTATTAAGATAAAATAAATTATTTTATTATATAAATAGCCAATATTTATCTGAAAACATTACAAAAAGCATATTCTATAATCATAATTAAAATAATTTAATAATAAATTATTAAATCAAAATATATTATAATACTAGAATAACAAATTATCTATCACATTATGCATAAACATATTAACACGTGTCCATGGCGAGCATAAGAGAATTATTAATCAATTCTTATACTCAAACTTTAAAAAAAAAATTCTATCATATTTATTTTGCCCATATTTCTTGCAATTTTAAATACTACTCAAATGTATCAAATATAAAAGTTTAAGTTGGTCCCAAAATCATCGTAATGTACGTTGCAGCAGAAGTAAGTATGATATGCACTTGTTCTTTGAAACTGACTGAAACTCAATTTCAGGTTTATCAAAGTAAGTTTTAAGCTCAAAATGAAATTAAGTAAGTTTTAGAGTTATATGCTTCAATACTTAGCCAAGTATTGAAGGTTTTTAAAGTAAGTATGGATGAAACTAAGTATGTTGAATCTTAAATAAAAGCAAATAAATGACTCAAGATATTATAGTGGTTCGGACTTAATATCCTACTTTCACTCTTCCGAACTTAATCGGGAAATACACAAAATTTTAGATTACAAGCCTTCCTGCGATCTATGGATAGCCCGTTGGCACTCCGTCCTTCGGTCTGCTATCGTCACTCATTTGGAAACTCCTTGCAAGCTGACTCAGTCTTCAAGTCGAAGTGAGGACGCACCTCGGAGCCTTCTTCCTAGTGGTTGGATGTTTGTACGTTCTTCCCAGAACTCAGTTTTGTTGGCAGATGCCCGTGAGAATCAGATCCCAGAGTAGGATAATGATAGCTATGAATATTACTTTATAAGTAGTATTCACCAAGAAGATAGCATAAGCCTTATGCTTAGCCTCGTGCTTTGAATCACGTAGCACGAATGTTTAACTTGAGTTGGAAACTCAAGTCTCGTGAACAGAGTAACATAATAACAAGGAACTTTTCAGTAGAAGATTTGACAGAGCTTTTGCTTATCTTAGCTTGAGAGTTCTTAACCTTTTCTGATTGAGATGTAGACCTATTTATAGGAGAATCCTTGGGTGTTTGAAATTCTGCCAGTTAGACACGAAATTCCAGATGTTAGAGACATTGAGAATGTCGTCCAATTATTCCCATTCTTTGGTAGGTCTCCTCTGCTCTGAAAAGGTTGTACTTCATGTACTTTCTACCTACTCTTGTCAAGCTCAGTTTCAGTCCGAGGAATCTAAGTATGGACATCCTCGTAGTAACTTTTACTTAGAATTGAAATGTCCTTAAGTCTGACTAAGCTTGGTTCGTCTTGTCTTCCAGGTGCTTAGAAGTAATGTAGGGTTTGAGTCTACGATGGACAACATGAGTTGCCATTAATTAAATTCTTGCCAAGGATCGTTTTTAGGATATCAGGAATAAATTTCAATTAAACAAACCATGCGATCCTATGCATGCTCCTACAAAATTAATTGCAGAGGATGAAACTTAGGAATACCTGATCTTCACCGTTTGATCTACAGATCTAGATCGGAGAATAACACGATGAAGTAAACTTAGATCTGAGGTAGAACGCCGGCGATGAACGGTTGTTCCTACAGATCTGATCTTCTGATCTGTTCCCTTGCTCCTTGGAAATCTGGTGAGCATTATCTACCAAGTTGGATCCGAGATCTGGAGAAATCAATCAGTTCCTCCCATAGATCAGCCGCCGCCGTCACTCCCTTTATTTTCAATATACTGAAAAACCTCTGAAAAGTCTAACTTGATCTGATAGAGAAAAGGCTTATATATAGTGTTAGGGTTTTGAGAAACCCTAACCCTAATGGGCTTGAGCAGTTCATGGGCCAGACCAGGGACTAGATGCAAATAATAAAGTGGGCCCTCTTTATTAATTAATCCTTCCTTGTTCAACCCAGAACATAATTAATTAATAAAACATTGTTTTAACCTTCACCACGATAACAATGCTGACTCAGCCCTTTATTACCACGTTATTAGGAACGGGTTGCACCAAACTAACATGATCCACATATTTAAGGTTTTAGACATTCATTAATTAATTTGGCTTATGACAATCAGACATAATTAATTAATCTCTTATTTCCTGAGTAATACCACTCACTCCTTTTCACTTATGCCTGAATTAAATAATTCAACCTGCAGGGTTTAGCATAATGAACCTTGTGAGCTCCTCAGGGAATGTCACCATCCTGAAACGGATATGCTTACCTAAACGTCCAGCCTAAGCAGGCCACACACAAATTGCAAACACCCAAAATACGAGTATTAGAGTACATGTAACTTGCCACCTTGGTAAATCAAAGTGTGGTCAACCTGTGTGTGCCCCTTATCCTTCAGTTAGGTTTAAGATCATAGGAAGTATGTTAGGGATCTGGCTCATTCGTATGTCAATGTGAATGGCACATCCCACTATTGATCCCATCAATACATAACTATATACCGACACATCAAGTAGCTAGGATAAGCCCACTTATGAACCGATGTGCCGCAGCTTAGACCGACAGCCTATCCAGGAACTGTCTCAGCCGTGATACTGTTTATATCTCGCTAGGTCAAACGACTCATATGATCTTCTGTGATCTCCTACACACTATATGGTCATCCCTATAGGCGAGAAAATAGGATATTATGGTTCGTTGTATGTTTGTTTCATCAGACATCGAGCATTATTGTAGCAACACATATATGAAGACCAGTGTACAAAACACTTAATCATATATGATTTCAGTATACAATCCCAACAATCTCCCACTTATACTTAAAGCATAATACCATGGCTTTATCAAAGTATTAAGTGTGTCTATACTGTCAATCACTCCCACTGTATTCACGTCACCTCTTGTCACGATTTCTCGTAAGATGTGATACCACACATCCTATGTGTTTCACCACCTTGTGATCTTGGGTTCCCTTGAGTTTGTCATTGCACCAACATGATCACAATTCCATGTGATTTTATTAGGAAAACTCAGAACACACACCTATAGAGGATAACACCGGAGTTATACTTCTTGCGAAGCTAATGAAGCTGTAAAAAACTCAGCCTTCATACCGGAATCCGCAACACACTTCTGTGTTAGATTCCTATAACTCCTCCTCCAAGGCCAACATAAAGTTAGAGGTCGATTTCATTTCCTTATGATCCTCCTGGATATCCGATGCCATTCAACTCACAAGGCTCATTCATTAACCAATATGCCTATCCAGAGTTGAACTGATATCTGTTTAACATGCTTATAGCATTACAGATATATAACTTCGTTCATTTACAATATAGAAAGATAACAATCTTTCTTGCTATGAACGACTCACCACAGAATCAATTTAAGCGACTTGAAATACTTGAACATCCTTTTCTTGTGACAACACAAGACCTTAATTCAAAAGATGTTCCAAAATCTCATAAGTCCTACTTCTGAAACTGTTCGGATAACCATCCTTTATGCCTGATAATATCTCCACACCATTTCCGAATGTGAAAATACCATCTACATAATGTGCAAGGAAAAACCACGCTTTCGCTGACACATAATTGGTACATGAAACTCTCATTCTCGATAGAAAATATCGAAATGTCTGTTTCATAACTTTGAAGCTCCTTTAAGTTCATACTTGAACTTCCTCGGCTTCCAGACATGATGTTTTTCATTGCACATAACTTACCTGGTTGTTGCATACAGATGTCGTCACCTTTTATCGAGGTACCCGTTTATAAAATACAGATGACGCCTTCTATCTTCCAGATATTTAGATTCATATGTGTTGTTATGGTTAAAAGAATTCAAATGGGTTTAATAATTGCAACCAGTGAGAAAGTCTTGTTGTGAAACATACTTTACTCACTAACCTAGACCTTCGAAAATACTAGGTTACCATTCGAGTACTTTTCTTGTATGTCAATCAGTTGCTTATAGCTGGAAAGCTATTTGGCAATCGTTGATCCTGATACACAACCATAACTTTTACTGATTCATTTTTGAATCCATGACTTGACGTCATTAAACTGCATCTATTGTCTTAATAGCTTCGTTGCGCCTTAAAGGATGAGTACGATGTTGTTCGTTAAGCTGGCAACAAGTCCAGAGACTGTTTCCACGAACCAGTACCATTAAGCCTGTTAAGGCAACCTCCCACTGCAACGATGCTCCTTTTACGTTGTCAGTTAATGGTGCATTAATTTGTGGTTTACCACCTTACACAGGTGACCGTGCAATTGGTACCATACCTTCCAGGTATGCTCAATATGCCACGGGGTATTTCCTGATGGATTTGAATTGTCTTCTCTAAAACGTTAGAGAACAATCTCACATTTGGATTCATGGTTTCATCCTATACAACTTGCTTGTATCTAGGATACACAAAGCAACCATCTTTTTCGTTTACCTGGAATAGCCCACAAAGCAGTGTTAGCATAAACCTTTCTTCCAAACAATCAGTTTCCTATATCAGCTTAATAGCCGAATTACCCATCATTGCCCTTTTGACAGAGTTAAGGTCTGCTAGGGTATTTGGAACTAATTTAGAAGACACTAGATTAAGCAAACACACAACTGCTTTTAGTGCTCTTCCCAAAATGAAAATTTGGCAACGCTGGTAGCTGGAGCTTCACTTCAACCTTGGTCTTCATCATCCTCACCCATGAATGTCTCGAGCAGTCATCAACCACAACGAGAGTGAACCTTTTTCCTCCAATGGTGGGTGGCTTGACCGGTCCAAATAGATCCATGTGCAGCAACTCCAAGATCCGATTTGTGCTGGATGTGATGGGGCGATTCTTGAATGAAGCTTTGGTTTGCTTCCCAATCTTGCATGCCTTGCAGAAACCTTCTTCCTTCTTGAACCAAGATTGAGGAAGACCTTCCACATGCTTATGCTTAGCTAGGTGCCTGATAAACTGGAAATTCAGATGGCTAAATCTCTTATGCTATAGCCAGTTGACTACTTCTTGGGACGAGCTTGTTGCGACAAGGCACGTATCATGTTGTCCGCTCTTCCAATCCACAATGTAGAGACTTCCTTTCTTCATTCCCTTCAGCACGGTCTCTTTGAAGTCTTTATCCTTGATTAAGCAATCATCTTCGGCAAATGTCACCTCATATCCAGACTGGGTAAGCTGACTGATACTTAGCAGGTTGTAGTTGAGGTTGGTGACTAAGGATACATTGTTGATGGTTCTCCAAGTATCCTTTGCCTATTACTCTCCGATTTGAATTATCTCCAAAGATAACTGGGGGTCCTCTCATCATTTGTAAGTTTGAGATGAGTTCTTTTTCTCCGGTCATGTGGGCAGAGCACCCACTATCCAAAATCCAAGCTTGCTTATTCTTCTTGAGCTAACTTTGGCAACCCTGCACCTGCAAAACACGGAAGGTTAGACTCTAGGTACCCAAGCTTCTACGGGTTCCGCAGGGTTAGTCTTATGGATCCATCCCTTTGGAATCCATACTTGCTTCACCTTAAGTTTAGGTGTTGTAACCTTCTCTGTCTTTCTCTTCCTTCTATAATAGTGAATGTTATTTGTATGCACATGAGAAGGAAAGTTGTGAGTGTGTGAAACCTTACGAGAAACTGAGTTTCTGGAAACTAAGTTTCCTGGAACTGACTTCCTAGAAACTGAGTTTCATGAGACTAAGTCCGGGGTGTGCAGTCTTCCTTGCCCTTAAAATAGAGAAAAAATTGGGCTCAGACCTTGTGTAGGTGTCCCTCCTACACGAATAAGTTCTCTTCTCATAAAAATTATGAGTGGGGAACCCCAGATTTCTAAAATCCAGAAATGGTACTGATTTCTTGTGAAGCTAAGTCCTAGCTGCTAAAATGGGTTTCCTTACATTAGGGATCTTTTGTTTCACCCATTTCTTAGGCATATTAGGCTTCATCTCGAGTTTATTTGGTTTTGACACCAAATTACTTTTAAGCTTCGGGTTGAAACTAAGTTTTGAAACTGACTTCTTCCCTTTGCCCTGATTGGCCACCGTGGAGTCCTTGTCAGTATTGACTACTCCTTTGCCTAATAGCTTAACATCTAAACTAGAGTCGGTCTTAAAATGATGATCATTTGGATCTCTAGTTTTAGAGGTTGATGCATGATTGCTCATACTGTCCTCATTAAAACCTAAGCTAGATTTATCTAAGGGATCTCTTTGACTACTCAAGACCTTGGCAACCTTACTGGAACTTCAGTATAGAGAACAAATAAGCTTTTGATCCTGAGAAATTTTAATTCTCAAAGACCCACATTCTTCATAAACATTTTTAAAATTCTCAAGTAAAGTAGAATGCTCAACTTTAAACGTGGCTAGCTCATCTCTTATTAACCTAGATACTTGGATCTCCTCTATCAATTTTGAAACTTGGAGTTTCAGTGAGGCATTCTTGCTAGCTAAAATATTTTTAAGCTTGTACAATTTTGAAAATTCTTTATTTAAAACTTCAAGAGTAACATCCTCTAAATCCGAGCAATGAGGTTCAAAGTCCTCTTCAATGCATGCTACAGGAATTGAAACTGAGTTTGAGGTGGTTACCAATTTTTGAGACCCAGCTTCATTTTCTTCTTCTTATTCTTATTCTTATTCTTCTTCTTCTTCTTCTTCTTCGTCTTCTTCTTCTTCTTCTTCTTCAGTGCCATATGCCTCTTCTTCTCCAAGTTTGGCCATCAGCACTAGGAATGCTTCTTGTACGGCCTCATCATCTGAAGTGTAATACCCATCATCATTGTCAGAGATGTCTGGCACCTTAGTTCTAGAGAGCATGTCTATGCTTTCTTCTCGAATATCCTCTTGAGGCATTCTCTCTCCTCCATTGGATACCATAGGATATTCATACTTGAGGTGTTTGGGAGAGTTTCTTTCAAAGCACGCCTTCGGAGGTCTCTCACTAAACTTCTGTGCACTTCCTTGTGAACTCTCAGTTTTGGCTTTAGCTTTCTCCAGAAGCTTAGTCAGCTTCTTCATCTGTTCCTCAAGATTGGCCACCAAACTCTTTTCCTCCTTTTTCTGGTAGGAAGGTGTTGGGCTGACTTTGACCTGATGCTTTGTCAGCTTGGTAAGGCTTCTGAGTCCTTCTCTTGAAATCTCTCTTCACGAAAAATGCAGCATTTTCTTCGGGTTGTGTGCTGATATTCCGCACGACTTTATATCTATTTGTCATCTGGATATCCCATTCATGGGCTTGGAGTTGGGCAAACACGTCCTTCGTTGACATCTTGGACAGATCCTTCTCTTTAAGGCTGGTGACTTTAACAAACCAGTCCTCCTTCAACATCTTTGATAGGATCTTTGCATTTAAATCAGTTGTCGTGTATTCTCTTCTCAAATTATTTTGCTCATACACAATCGCATTCAAGCGAGCCTCCATGGCCTTGATGTTCTCTCCAGGGAGAACCTGGAAAGATTCGTACTTGTCCATGCAAACTTGAAGCTTGTTTCGCTTCATCTGGTCCGTTTCCTGACAAAGGGTGCGAAGAAAACCCCATACCTACTAGGCATTATCATATTCAAGAGCTTTTGTAACTAGTGGCTCTGTTAGGGATCGGAGGATCAGCTCCATGGTGATTGAGTCCAGCTGATAACGGACCTTGTCATCATTGGTCCACTCAGCATGTGGCTTGTCTATTATTTCTGGACCTACTTCTCCTCCGAGCTGAGTGTTCACATTCGTGATCTTGATTGGTCTGTTCGATAGAACCATCGCCATCTCTGGATGAACATTCTTCTGCATGATCAACGAACGTTTCTTCCATATATTAAAAGTCTCTGGGAATATTTGGGAAGCTTTGTAATGTGCGCCATCTTGAGTAACCTGAGCTTATAACACAAGAAATAAACAAATGCAAAGAAATAGAGATCTGGTCTTAAGCGACTCAATACAACCTTGGCGTGTGATACCACTTGTTGGTCCCGAAATACGAGTAATGTATATTGCAGTGGAAGTAAGTATGATAGGCACTTGTTCTCTGAAACTAACTGAAGCTCAGTTTTGGGTTTATCAAAGTAAGTTTTAAGCTCAAAATGAAATTAAGTAAGTTTTAGAGTTATACGCTTCAATACTTATCCAAGTATTGAAGGTTTTTAAAGCAAGTATGGATGAAAACTAAGTATGTTAAATCTTAAATGAAAGCAAATAAATGACTCAGGATATTATAGTGGATCAGACTTAATATCATACTTCCACTCTTTCGAACTTAATCGGGAAATCCACTAAGTAGCAGATTACAAGCCTTCCTACAATCTACGGATAGCCCCTTGGCACTCCATCCTTCGGTCTGCTATCGTCACTCGTTTGGAAACTCCTTGCAAGCTGACTTAGTTTTCAGGTTGAAGTGAGGACGCACCTGGCAGCCTTCTTCCTGGTGGTTGGATGTTTGTACGTTCTTCCCAGAACTCAGTTTTGTTGGCAGATGCCCGTGCGAATTTGAATCCAGAGTAGGATAATAATTGCTAAGAATATTACTTGATACGTAGTATGTAGGGTTTTATCGTGAACCGAATCACCAAAACCAAACTGAACCGGATCGATCTATGGATATTGCTCATAATTAATTATTCTCAAAACCCTAGCATGCTCCTATGAATTTAATACAAAATTGTGGATTGAGAGATTACCGTAAATCCATAGAGTCTGAACCGATCTTTCGCGTTTGAATTCCAAATCTCAATTCAACCACGCGATTCGATTTAATCTGCGGAAACAGAAATTAGAATACTAATTTCTAGAATAAATTGAAAAACAGAAAGGGAAAGAAGAAATCTGTTCTTCAGATTAGATCTTCAGATCTGTATCCAGGTGCAGTTCAGATCTACTACTGGTGAGGACTCCGTAGATCTGTAATCTAAGCAGGACCAGAATCGAAATTCTCCTCCTCTCCCAGTGAAAAACGGCGCCCCTCTCTTTGCCCTAGGTATTTTACTGATTTGAATAATCACAAAAGGTGGCTAGGGTTTCCAGAGAGAGTAGTATATTTATAGACCCAGGGTTTTATCCCCAATAGGCTACTGGGCTCAATTCAGCACACTTATTTGGGCCAGACCTGGGACCTAATGCAAATAATAAAGTGGGCCTATAAATTAATTAATTCTCATGTCCACAACCCAGGACACAATTAATTAATTAATATTAATTCTTTTTCACCACATAATTAATACTGACCTACCCCTTTATTACCACGTTGTGAGAACGGGTTGCATTAATTGAGAATCCCCATATTTAAGGTTACCGGACATCCATTAATTAATCGGAGCCTCTGACAAGCTCTAACTACTATTAATTAATATATTATTATTCCTGAGTAGTACCACTCAAACCTTATCACTCGTGCCTGAACTTAATCAGCCTGCAGGACTTTGGCACGATGAATGTTATTGAGCTCCTCAGGGAATGTCCCCATCCTATTACTCGGATATGGTTACCTAAGTTCAGTCTCTGGCGGTACTACACGAACTGCTGTTACCCAAGATGCGGATATACGAGCGCGCTGTGTTGGCTCTCCACCATGGCAAGTCAAAGCAACAGTCAACCCGTGCAAACCCCTGAACCTTCGTTAGGGTTTGGACTCAATCAATATAACGAGATCTTTTATTCGCTGATGTCAGACAGACGAATATATCTCATTGCGGTCCATCAATACGCCACCTCTGCGTACCAGCATGTCAAGTAACCAAGACAGACTACTTATTTCGACAATGCCGCAGCCATCCGGACAGACGTATCCTCATACGCTGTCTCGGCTGTGATCATGTTTATGTCTCACTAGGTCAAGTGATCATACTGTCTTCTGCGATCTACAACACGCCGTATGATCGTCCCTATCGGTGAGACAAGAGGATACCATTGTTCATACATGTACGATTGTTAACAGATAGGAGAAATAAACCGTTGTATACACATTGTAATAAATGCTTTCAGTATACAAAACCCATCAATCTCCCACTTATACTCAAAGCATAACTAAGCTATTACAGAGTATACAGTCCGTCTATCTAGTCTGCTGTCTTTAACCACTATCAGTGGTCGGCATCCACTTCAGACCCAGCTCACGAATATGTCTTTCGTAAACTTTCTGCGGCAAGCTCTTTGTAAACGGATCAGCAAGATTGTCAGCAGTGTCAATCTTCTTAATCAGCACATCGCCCCTCGATACGATTTCTCGTATGATATGGTACTTTCTTTCTATGTGTTTGCTTGCCCTGTGAGACCGCGGTTCCTTTGAGTTTGCCACCGCACCAGAGTTATCACAATAAATTGTGATGCTCCTCGGCAAACTCGGGATCACGCCCATCTCTAAAAGGTAGTTTCGGAGCCACACCCCCTCTTTCGAGGCGTCGGAGGCGGCGACATATTCCGCCTCCATGGTGGAGTCAGCAATGCATTTCTGCTTTGAGCTCCTCCAAGATACAGCTCCACCTCCCAGGGTAAACACATAAGCTGAGGTCGATTTCTTCTCATCCTGGTCCCCTTGAAAATCCGAGTCCGTATAACCCACAGGGCACAAATCCTCACTTTGATAAACTAGGCAGAAATTCCTAGTTCTTTTCAAATACTTGAGGATATGCTTTACAGCAGTCCAGTGCGCCTGTCCAGGGTTAGACTAATATCTAGCTACCATGCCAACGGCATAACAGATATCTGGCCTGGTACACAGCATCGCATACATGAGACTACCCACAGCCGAAGCATATGGTACGAGACTCATTTCGTCTTTCTCCCGCTTTGTCTGAGGACACTGCCCACTAGAAAGACGAACGCCATGTCTGAAAGGTAGCAAGCCTTTCTTGGCGAGTTGCATGCTGAACCGGGCTATCACAGTATCCACATAGGATGCCTGGGATAAGCTCAACATTCTTCTTTTACGATCTCGTAAGACCTTAATCCCAAGAATGTAGCCAGCTTCACCCAGATCCTTCATTTGGAACTGTTCGGATAACCAAACCTTGATTTCTGACATCACTCCCTCGTTGTTTCCAAATAGTAGTATGTCATCAACGTATAGTGCAAGGAAGACCACGCTCCCACTGACACAAAGTCGGTAAACACAACTTTCATTTTCCAACTGTGCAAATCTATAGGATTTAATCACATCGTTGAAACGTAAGTTCCAAGACCTTGAAGCTTGCTTAAGTCCATACAAGGACTTCTTAAGCTTCCAGACAAGATGTTCTTCGCCCTTGCTTATGTAACCCTTGAAAGCCGTAATCTTTCCATCCGCCCCTTTCTTTCTCTTGTATACCCATTTGCACCCTATGGCCCTAAAGCCATCCGGCAAATCAGTTTTCAGGTATACATCCATAGCAATTATGGATTCAATCTCAGAATCCATGGCGACTTGCCATTTGGCAACATCCTTGTCCTGCACTGCCTCTTCGTAAGTCAGCGGGTCAGAGTCCTCATGTCTGTCTTCCGGGCTCAAGTCCGAAGACTCACCCATGAACATGTATCTTTCCAGTTGGAAAATAACTCTCCCACTGCGACGAGGCATCGGTGCCGTGTCAGTAGTAGGTGCAGTGACTTGTGGTCCTGCACCTTGCACTGAAGAACGTGTCTGTGGTGTTGTACCTCTCACAGGTGCACCCACATCTACACGTTCTCCTTCCCTTGGAATTGCATTCTCGTTCTCAATTTCTTGAAGAACGATATCACTCCTTAACCTGTGATTACTCACATACTCGTCCTCCAAGAATCTAGCGTTGGTGCTAACAACGACTCTTTGATTCTCAGGACAGTAAAAGTAACCACCTTTTGTTTGCCTGGGATACCCTATGAACAGCATTACTTTTGACCTGCTTTCTAACTTATCAGGTTCCTTCGACAGTACGTGTGCCGGACAGCCCCATACTCTAAACTTGCACAAACTGGGTTTGCGACCAAGGAAGAGTTCAGCAGGCGTCTTAGGAACTGATTTAGAAGGCACCACATTAAGCACGTAAGCTGCTGTCTCCAATGCGTAGCCCCAAAACGAAATTGGTAAGTTTGCATAACTCATCATTGACCTTACCATCTCTAGAAGAGTCCTATTTCTTCTTTCAGCTACACCGTTTTGCTGGGGAGTACCCGGTGCAGTCCACTGGGATGTTATCCCATTTTCTGACAAATACTGCAGAAACTCGTTACCGAGGTATTTGCCACCGCGGTCAGATCGCCGCGACTTGATAGTTTTCCCGACCTTCTTTTCTACCTCAGCCTTGAACTCTTTGAATTTCTCAAAGCATTCAGACTTGTAGCGAAGCAGGTAAACATATCTGTACCTTGAGTAATCGTCAATGAAAGTGACGAAGTACTCGTACCCTCCACGAGCCTGCGTGGACATCGGTCCACATAAGTCAGAATGGATCAATTCCAACACTTCCTCTACTCGAGACTGACTAGCCTTGAAAGGCCTAGTAGACATCTTGCCCTCGATGCAGGATTCGCAGACTTGATAAGGTACAACCCAGACTAAGTCCAATGTACCGTCATCTGCAAGTCTCTGAATCCGCTTCAAGCTGATGTGACCCAGTCTCAAGTGCCAGAGATATGTAAGATCCTCATCAGAAGAAGTAAGTTTTCTCTTCCTATGGTTATCAATTACGGATGAATTACATGCAATACTTGCGGAAGACTTATGATTACAGTTAACAACATAGAGAGAATTATTCAGCATTCCACGATAGATAACACCGTTATTACCAATGATAGAAACACCACTATAAAAAATAACTGAATATCCATCAACATAAAGTTTGGAAACTGAAATAAAATTCCGCCGAAAATCCGGCACATACAAAACATCTCTCAATGTTAAAACGGAATCATCAAAGTACAAGGTGAAATCTCCAATGGCAGCTGCACTCACTTGTGCTGCGTTCCCCATCGAGATGGTAACCTCGTCATTCTTCAACACCCTCCTCGGTGTGAACCCCTGCAAAATGTAACAAACATGATCAGTAGCTCCAGTATCCACTACCCACGAATGAGTAGAAACCGATGCTAAATATGTTTCCGTTACAAATGCAAATGACGTACCTTGTCCCTTGCTTCCGCATGCGTTCTCACTTGAAGTGACACCAACCCTCTTCATTTCATTTGACCTCCTCTCACGTGATCTGCGATCAATCATGTTCTTGCACACAGTATGAACCACATCTTTCAATGTGCCCAAGCTATGCTCAAGATCTGGTAACTCAGACTCCCATGAAGGTACAAAGGATTGTCCTGCTACGAGATCAGTAAGCAACTCATTGAAAGAGTACTCACTTCTCTTAGCTACATCCTTCTTAAAGTCATAGAATGAAATCGGTGAGGAGTTCAGGATTATATCGATCTTAGCCCGATCACTGATACATTCACCTCCATGTGTGAATCGTTTCATGGTGTTATCCATGATCATCACATGCAGTGTCACCGAACTGCCATCAACCATTCTCTTACAGACAAGGTCTCTAACGAGATCACAGTTGATAGTTCGTTCCACTTCACCATACGTACGCACCAAGTCCATCAAGATTCCTACAGAGCTAGCATAGCCCATGTATTTCAGTTTCAATTCTCTAGACAGATTATCTGAAATCAACCTATAAGTAAATTCCTCAGATACCATCCATCTATCATAGAATTCAATCTGATCTCTAGAACCACTACGGTCATACTCAGCAAGTGGCATCATAGTGAGAACAAACATGTGTTGCTTAGTCAGGAGAATATACTAAATGCAATATCTCCACTCATGGAAGTTCGGACCAGTTAGAGGATTGAGAGCAAGTATATGATCGACAATAGACTTAGACATATCTGAACAATAAAGAATCTTAAATAAGAACATACATGTTGAACTTCGAAAACAAATGCATTGAAAATCTTTTACTAAATCAAATACAAATGTTTTCCACTAATTGCCCAAGAGTTCCCACCGCAAGCTACACTCGTAGACGTTTACGATGTCACCCTCAACCAGAACTGCGGGTTTTAAGCCCCAATCCATTTAATTTCACTACCATGTCAGGATGCTTTTGACACTAGAAATTAATAATTAGTGAAAACCTTAGACCAAGCCGTCTCTCAAGAACAGGGATGCAATTCTTGCATTATATTCTAAGATGCTTCTAAGCAATTAACCACAAATTTAACTCCGGCCATAAGAGACAGTTTAGCATGGCACATAACCATACCGCACAGCCCTTAAAGCTTTTGTTATCTTTAATTTAAATCAATCCTAGAATACTTGTGAAAGAGGTCTACGCAAGCTACACTCGTAGACGTTTACACAAAGCCCTCCCACTATTCACATGATTTAAATTGTTTGTCTAGAAATCCCAACAACTGTACCCATGCACCTCCGGGAACTAGCAAGCTACACTCGTAGACGTTTACTAGAACGAGAGATACACTTACAGCCTAGGACCGCTTTGTGGAGGTCTATTGATTTTAATTAAAAAATCTGCTTAGTATTTTTCTTTTAAAAGGTTTCTTTATGCGCACACATAATTTCTTTTTGTCATTATATTTTCCAAATTTTTGCATGTAATAATACAAGCCCAAAAATTCCCAAAATATAATCCAACAAAAGAAATTAATCACATAAGCATGCTTGGAAAGTTGTAAATAATAAAAGCAGTAAAACATGCTTTTCCTATTATCTACACATGCTTAATTGCGCACATAAATAAATCACATATCATACGAGGACAATTATGGCAAACAAAAATTCCTCGTGGCCCCAAAATAAATAGAAAATAAAAATCTATCTATTACAAATTTGAATTTTGAATTTAATGGATAAATTCAAATCTTCTCAAATCTTCAAGGACCTTCAAATCTTGATAAACCAAATCTTTTGGATTTTTAGGCCTTTGTAATCTGATGATTTGCCCTAACCCTAATGCAAACCTAGGGTTTACACAGGATTGCACAAACCACCAAAATACGAACCATCGCGACGGGACATCAGCAGCCGACGACGATCGGAGCCGCCGCCGACCGCCGACCATCGCCGCCGCGCGCGCTCGCGCGCACCGTGCGCTTGCCGTGCCACGCCCGCCGCCCAGCCACCCGCGATGCGCGCCCCCGTGCGCCGTCGCTCGCGCCGTTTGCGGCCCTGCGCCGCCGTCGCCCGCGGCTGCACGCGCGCGGCCGCCTGCCGCCGCCGTGCACCGCCCTTCGTCTTCTCCGTCTTCGTTCTTCGTCCTCGACCCGTTCAATTACATAAATTTGAAAATTACAGAAACTATTCTATTACAATTTCAAATCTATTCTAATCACGGATTTTCTCGTGATTTTACAAAACAATTCAGCCCTACACGGATAAACCACCGCGGGCTGAATCAACGGGTTGCCACGAGGAACAAAAACCAACATCCACAATAATAAATTCATACATGCATATTTTCAAATTTAATTATGAACAACAGAGCCATAAATCAGAAACCTGGCTCTGATACCAATTGTAGGGTTTTACCGTGAACCGAATCACCAAAACCAAACTGAACCGGATCGATCTATGGATATTGCTCATAATTAATTATTCTCAAAACCCTAGCATGCTCCTATGAATTTAATACAAAATTGAGAATTGAGAGATTACCATAAATTCGTAGAGTCTGAACCGATCTTTTGCGTTTGAATTCCAAATCTCAATTCAACCACGCGATTCGATTTAATCTGCGGAATCAGAAATTAGAATACTAATTTCTAGAATAAATCGAAAAATAGAAAGGGAAAGAAGAAATATGTTCTCCAGATTAGATCTTCAGATCTGTATCCCGGTGCTGTTCAGATCTACTACTGGTGAGGACTCCGTAGATCTGTAATCTGAGCTGGACCAGAATCGAAATTCTCCTCCTCTCCCAGTGAAAAACGGCGCCCCTCTCTCTGCCCTAGGTATTTTACTGATTTGAATAATCACAAAAGGTGGCTAGGGTTTCCAGAGAGAGTAGTCTATTTATAGACCCAGGGTTTTATCCCTAATGGGCTACTGGGCTCAATTCAGCACACCTATTTGGGCCAGACCTGGGATCTAATGCAAATAATAAAGTGGGCCTATAAATTAATTAATTCCCATGTCCACAACCCAGGACACAATTAATTAATTAATATTAATTCTTTTTCACCACAGAATTAATACTGACCTACCCCTTTATTACCACGTTGTGAGAACGGGTTGCATTAATTGAGAATCCCCATATTTAAGGTTACCGGACATCCATTAATTAATCGGAGCCTCTGACAAGCTCTAACTACAATTAATTAATATCTTATTATTCATGAGTAGTACTACTCAAACCTTATCACTCGTGCCTGAATTTAATCAGCCTGTAGGACTTTGGCACGATGAATGTTATTGAGCTCCTCAGGGAATGTCCCCATCCTATTACTCGGATATGGTTACCTAAGTTCAGTCTCAGGCGGTACTACACGAACTGTTGTTACCCAAGATGCGGATATACGAGCGCGCTGTGTTGGCTCTCCACCATGGCAAGTCAAAGCAACAGTCAACCCGTGCAAACCCCTGAACCTTCGTTAGGGTTTGAACTCAATCAATATAACGAGATCTTTTATTCGCTGATGTCAGACAGACGAATATATCTCACTGCGGTCCATCAATACACCACCTCTGCGTACCAGCATGTCAAGTAACCAAGACAGACTACTTATTCCGACAATGCCGCAGCCATCCGGACAGACGTATCCTCATACGCTGTCTCGGCTGTGATCATGTTTATGTCTCACTAGGTCAAGTGATCATACTGTCTTCTGCGATCTACAACATGCCGTATGATCGTCCCTATCGGTGAGACAAGAGGATACCATTGTTCATACATGTACGATTGTTAACAAATAGGAGAAATAAACCGTTGTATACACATTGTAATAAATGCTTTCAGTATACAAAACCCGTCATAGTATTCACCAAGAAGATAGCATAAGCTTTACGCTTAGTCTCGTGCTTTGAATCACGTAGCACTGATGTTTAACTTAAGTTGGAAACTTAAGTCTCGTGAACAGAGTCACGGAATAACAAGAAACTTTTCAGTAGAAGATTTGACAAAGCTTTTGCTTATCTTAGCTTGAGATTTCGTAACGTTTTCTGGTTAAGATGTAGACCTATTTATAGGAGAATCCTTGGGTGTTTGAAATTCTACCCCTTAGGCACAAAATTCCAGTCATTAGGGACATTGAGAATGTCTTCCAATCATGCCCATTCTTTGGTAGGTTTGCTCTGCTCTGAAAAGGTTGTACTTCATGTACTTCCTACTTGCTCTTTTAAGACTCAATTTCTGTCCGAGGAATCAAAGTATGGACATCCTCGTAATGACTTTTACTTAGAATTCAAATGCTCTTATGTCTGATTAAGCTTGGTTCGCCTTGTGTTCCACGTGCTTAGAAGTAAGGTCTCCATACTAACATTCCATAGTCAGTATGGGCAACCCTCATATTGACTTCCCATAAGTCAGTATGGTAAACTCTATACTGAGTACCCAAACTCAGTATAGACCTTGGCCATACTTAGTGAAACCAAATTTCACGCATGAACACTTCTTCACATCTCGATCAAATTCTTTGCTCGGTCTTCAGCATCTAAGTTCTATTACAACACAAATAATCCTATACATAGATTACAATTTAGAACTCTAGAAACTTAGTGCTAAAGTAAGTTTTGACATATCAAAACATCTAAATAAGGAGGGGACTAAAACTTAGTTCCTAACAGTTTAAAAGTTATAAATAAGAATTAAGATTTTATTTAATTAAATATATGTTCGTCTCAGGTTATAGTATAAAATCAATAACGTGTGGAAGCAATTAGTATAATCTAATCTTAATTAGGTGAGCCAAGTTCAAGTATTAGTTGATTAAAGTGTCAGTTGTTGATTATACAAAAACTTTTAAGTCAAATATATTTAAAATTCTATTTTAGATTGACTCCACTAGCCGGAAGGAGATGGGTTTCAAAGATGTAATTAAGAGAATGTGAATTAAAAAAACTGAAAAGAAATAAAACAATAAATTACTCAGATTTATAGTGGTTCAGGATCTAACGTCTCTACGTCCACTCTTCGTTCTCCATGAATGAAATTCACTAACTACTGTTGCTTTTTGTAATATCATACGGATTACATTTGATGTTTGTTAAGATTTAATTTTAGTATGTCCTTTCTTATTATGATGTTTTGATGTGTCAAACGTACCACCAGTTTAGTGTGTTTCTAGCAAGGATTAGTCCTTACTTGTAATGTCCTATATAGAAATTATTGAATTGTAAATCGGAGCAGATCGCAAGCTTTTGAGATTTTGCTAGCTGGATTCCATTCTCCAATAAAGGGTCTTTACTTTTGGAGGTAGCTGGTTGACATGTCATCAACAGCTGGTGATCCACTAGTTTGGAGCTTACTAGCAAGATGTCACCAACAAAGACGGTTCCCATACCAGCACATAGAGACACAACGAGCTAAGACAACAAGAGCTTTTCAAGTCCAGAATTTAAGAAAGGAGATCTTAAAGTTTGTTCGTCCAAGGAATCAACCAGCAGACATTCATCGAACTGGCTCGAAGACATTCTGACTAAAGATGCGAAGTCCACCTACTCTAAGAGCAAGGACACTGAAAATACAGGATAAAGTGAGAATTCTGATTGGACGGGTTTGTTTTGTCTCACAAAGACTCCAAATTCAAATTTCTCAAGTGCACCTATAAATAGAAGACGCATTCAAGAAAAAGAAAAAAAAAACGAATCCACCGAAAGTGCAAAAAACTTAGTTGAATTTCCAACTCATAGCTTTCTAAGCATTTAGGCTATTCTATCAGCTTACTGTGTGCCTTATAGGACGCGAAGCTCTTTGCGTCTAGCAAGAGTTATCACATCAATTTTCTTACTTTCCATGTAAGGAAACATCATAGAGTTACCACTACTCCGGTGGTAACTATCATGGGTGTATACCGCATGTTGACATTTTCGGGAAGAACTCAAAGTCCCACGACTAGCTGGAAGTTGAGTGGTGCACCCACACTTCAGATCTAAATAAGCGAAGGACATCAAAGGACTTGGCGAGTGAGCGAGTGGACGTGGGCATTCACCAGTTAGCAATAGATCGCGCAACATCTTTGTAATCCCAAGCTTAGTGATTTCCAGACTGCGAGTTTGAAGAGATGATATATGATGGCCTTGTCTAAATCTCTATAAATCATTTGTGTTATTTACTACTTTTTTTAAACATTCCAAATTAGATTTAAAACCCAACACCACAAGTGTTTGAGTATACTTGAAACTAACTAAGTAATATATCGCTTGCTAACCAACCAGTTTTTAGAAATCGAGCTGGTGACAGAACAACCAACTCAGAGAGTGCAAGCTAGTAAGGCTTGTGTTGTGCATATATTCACACTCTGATTTGGGATCAACAATGTTCTTCTTCAACGAGAGTTTTCCACTTATGGTAGCCTTGATGTACTTTTGTTGTGGTCACTGATGGTCTATTAGACAGACAATAGCCTCGTGCTAAAATACATAGTGATCATGAGTGCAGAACACTTCTAAAGCTTTTTTCTACTTATCTCTAGAGCATATCCTCTTTTGAGCTAACTACTCCCTCTCCGAGTTCTCCTCTCTCTCTATTTTTTAATCAAGTGCAAGTATTTATAATTTTATCTTGGATTGTATTAGTTGTAATTTGTATTATAACAATCATTCTTCTTTTGCAGGTTTACTTTTGTATGAATATGTACAATTCTACGCTTTGTCTTTGAAACAATTCTATACATTAGACAACTGATTGACGGTTTTAACATTCATCAAAACACTATAATTCCTAACAATATAAGTATTATATTTTTTTTAGAACAAATAAAACTTTATTCTTTCCAAAAATAACGAATATATTAACTATGATTAAAATTTAAAATGTTTATTTAGACTCGATTAAGTTCACAAACTTCAAAATATTCGAAACCTAAATCAATAATAAATGATTCAAACATGAGTTAGACAATGTACAGTTTGACTTGATTCATTTACAATCCTCGTAAAATCTAACATGATATGAGAGTTGTCATAGAACCTGGAGCACACTATTAAGAGCTTTGCTTAATACGTGATTTTTTTTTAAAGTATATGATATGGGTGGCGGTCTCATTACAATAATGAATGCTTCAATATTAATTGTAATAATTAGGTGGTTGTATTATAATCTTTGTCTGTGTGATGGATGGGTTAAATATTCCATATAAATTAGTTAAAATTGTATAAATTACCTTATAATAATGTATTATAAGATATCACCCTTTAAAAAAAAACTAATTTTAAAGAATGAATAGAAAGTAAAGATCAAACGTCAAAATAATAATGTAAGCGTTATTGCAAACTCGTTAATTGCAATTCGTCCGGATCCCTAAGTTAGCTAACGGCATAGATTTGGACTTTGGAAAAAATTAATTATAGAAAGCAGTAATTAATTAATTAATGATGAAGAAAACTATGAGATATTTTTATAATAAAAAAATAAAAATAATGGTTTAGGTAATTGGACAGTTGGGTTTGGTGTTTGCTGATTAGTCCAATTGGTTGTGTTCAATTTTTGTTGTTGTAAATTTGACCTAATTTCTCTCTTTCCCACCCAACTCTATCGTAATTTTGTTTTGTTTAAGGGTTTAAAAGTTGCTAGTTTAACAACTTTGTTAACACTACAGCTCACCAATGTATTGGTAATTGCTTATTTTAATCTAATACTCCATACGACTAATCACTACTACACTCAGTAATTTATATACAAAGTTTTCGTCCCCTTGCTCTCAATGTAGTGGTGAAAACACATTGATTAGACCAAAATATCACATATTCGAGCTTGTTTGTGGTCATCAAAGTGTGTAAGTTTAAAATAAATATATTTTTTTTTATTAAAAAAAAAATACTCCAGATTTAAGATTAGGGTGTAAATAAGTTGGAAATATGTGACTCTCGATTTAATAAAAGATTATTGGAGTCTCATAAGTAAATTTTATTTGTTAAATGAGTTAAATATGAGTTTCAGTATTTGACTCATAAATTTATGACAAGTTATTTTATGATATTAATTTTAACTAAGCGAGTTTAAGCTTAAATTATTAAATAAAGGAGTATTTAATTTTTGTATTATTATTATTTATTCTTTTTGAGAAGAAAATTAAACACTGATGAGATTCCAGGGTTCGAATATTGTTTATATTATACCAATGGAATCGTTTCGTGAAAATGAGAGTGACCGCGAAGTCACAATTTATAAAAGAAGAACGAGTGCAACGGGAGATTAATTGGAATATCAATAAATGTGATTAAATTCACAACTTGCACTTGGGAAATTCAATTCTTAAACCGAGCTAGGGAATGCTTGGAAATAAAATAAGGAAGGATACGAAATGATCGGTATATTTTTCTGAGACCCGAGTCGTGTATAATTAAATATTGAATTTAATGGAAAATTGGAAAACTTTTATCTCCGAAAATTCGGAAAATTATATGAATGAGACGGGCTCGTGAAATGAAGCATTTCCATATAATTGTGTATTTATTTCGAACTCAAGAAGACGAATTAACGGAGAAAATTATACCCGAATTGAGGTGCGGCAATATTTCTTCAAAATGAAGAAACACCTACGTATGTATCACATGTGTTGGTGTAAATTGATTGATTATGAGGGGCGGTGGAAATTAATTGAAGGCGGTGGAATATGTTTAGAAGTGAACCTCAAAACAATTCATTCATTTTCACTTCCTTCTCCGCAAACTCACACGCACAGCCGCAACACCATCATCCACCGTACCGCACACCCCTCGCCACCCCTCTGTTTTTGCACTTTCCGACCGCCATGAACCGCCGCAGACCAAGCGACCACCACCATCTTGAAGCTTATTCTTCAAGGATCATGGAAAGCACACGCACGTCTCGTGAGGTGGAGAAACGAGAAAGTTACAAGCTTCCGAAGATAGGTCGTCGATTTCGAAACTGATACGGTAAATGAAATTTGAATCTGTATGTTTTGGACTCGAATCGAGATTTTGATGTTTATTTTGTGTTCTCCTCATTGTAGGGAGTGTTCGGGATATTTGAAATGTGAATTTGGTTGAGGTTTTGATGACTGCACCGAGAAGAAGAATGCGTACCGTGAGCGCTCATTTCCAGATTGCCTTCGATCATTTATGTGAATTTTTTGCATTCTTGAAGCTTGCCTCGTGATCTAGAATGTTGTAGGAATGTTTTAGTATGCTTGTTTGGTGTTGGTTGTATCTGGGGAACAAGAAAATTGGAGTTGCATGTCTTACATGTGTTTCTGCCAGAGAAGATGAAGTGTGTCGACCGACATCAAGGCCACGTCGGTCGACACAGCAAGGGCGACACATGTGGGAGTCGACCAGGGCATATCGACCGATATGGGGTCGAGAATTGGTCGATATGATCTGTGTCGACCGACACAATCTGCTCAATTAACGAGGGAAACATCTACTTCATTAAAGCTTAACACAAGGTGAGAACTATTTCAGTATAAAATAAAATGCCTTTTCGAGCTTCATGCTCAGTTTTCAAAATGTGTGTGGAAAAGATTTGTTTTAAATGACTGCTATGCACAAAATGTTTTGTGCTATCATATATGTCCTCTGTTGACTACTATCAACAGGGAGTTATTTAATGAGATGAGAACCAGGTACGTTCATTACTTGAGCTAGTCTTATTAATTGTTATAAATGCTAGCTACCTTATATGTTTGTGAGCTCGGGTGAGATGGTTGTGTACGTAAACCCTAAAAGGAAAGTAATTGAATTATTCTTTATAACAATCAGGTCTCGATGCTGTGGTCCGAGACTAGTGCACTTGATGACAGTGGGTTAAGTGGTTCGTCCATTCCTAATTGTTCATCATAACTTGGAAGTGGGCCAGCTTCCACTTACACTCTGGTAAATAGATATGATATCATGTTAGATAGCGCACAAAATAAAATGATTTAGATAACATGGTTCTTTCAATAAAACCCCGTGTTTATCTGTGTGAGTTGCATAGTATTCTTATTTAAACTGTATCTTTTGGGCATGTTTCCATTGGGTACAATTGTACTCAGCCCCTCGTGTTATTTCTAAAACACGCAGGTTGATCAACGAGGATGGAGAGGTGGCGGTGTAAAGTATGAAGATGAATTGTGTAAAGCCTTTTGAAGATCCAGTGATATGCATCGCCATATGCATATCACCATCACGCTTGCACCCACTGCACCACGCTCTGCAAATGTTTTCCTTCCCGCGTTTAAATCTTTTAAAAATTCAGTTATTACAAATATCTTTACTTGTTGTTGTTTAAATATTATGTTTAATGAACGATGTTTACAAATGTTCTTTTAAATACTTTCAGTCTTCCACTATTTTTGATTTAATTATTGTTTAAAAATCGTCAACTACGACTGTAACGTGCCTCGTAGTTGGGAAGCCTAATTAGGGGCATTACAGAAGTGGTATCAGAGCCTTATGTTTTTAGAAAGGTTTTGAAAAGGAGTTTTTCTGAAAAAGGGTTTGAAAAAGGTTTGGGAAGAGATTGTTTGAAAGGATTGAAGTTGTTTTGAAAGTTGTTTTGATTGAATGAGATTTGCTCGTGCTTTACACCCCACTCCATCCTGCTCAACCTGAGGAAATGTTTTAAAGTTACGTGCTTGCAAGATTGTGAAGTGTTCGAGTCGTTTAAAATGATTTGAAGTGAAAAGAGATTTTGAAAAGATAGCACCTTGTGATTGTGGCTATTAAAGTTTGAAAGTGTTGGTGTATCGATTGAAAATGATTTGAAATTTGTTCGTGTGCTGAAAAAAAGGTGATTGAAAGATGTTATTGAATGACGTGTGTCATTTTGTGTCGAGCAAAGTGCTGACAATGTTTGATTTAACGAAAGAAAGTGATTGATGTGGTGTTTTGAGAAAATTGCATGATTTCAAAACTTATGAAATCGTTTAGTTTTGGCACCGGTGTGGTGACCTTTGAAATTGTGATTTCAGATTGATGTGTTTGAAATATGTTGCAAGCAGTGTAAAATTTTGGTGTTAATGCTTAAAGATGTGTTAAGTTTGAGCTGAGCTGTAAGAAATGTGGAGAAATTGATTAACCTTGAAGGTTAGATTATGATGGATTAGGACATGACTAATTGAGTGTTGGCTTAAATTGACGAACTTTGAATGATGTTGGATCTGGTGTATAAAGGTGAGATATGTGGTTGTTGCAATTGAAGATTTCTTGTGAACTGGAAAATCCAGTAATTGGTTGAGTGTGCAGAATGCACGCGGCGAGCCCGACAGATGTAGTCAGACTTGAGTGAGTGTGTAAGCACGAGGATTCGATAGACCCTCGGCATGGTATCTCAGAGGATAGAGTTGCCACCGAGACACAGAGTTTTGGATGTAGGAGTAAGTATAGAAGAGTTATATTACGATGATTAATAGTACTGATTGTGAGTTGTTGTTAGTTATTGTCGTTAGGGGTGACGTGAAATGGCACCCATAGTTGACTG
This sequence comes from Plectranthus barbatus, assembly GCA_026898455.1. Taxonomy (NCBI): domain Eukaryota; kingdom Viridiplantae; phylum Streptophyta; class Magnoliopsida; order Lamiales; family Lamiaceae; genus Plectranthus; species Plectranthus barbatus. Next base: position 415,862 of record JAPKLW010000351.1, read on the forward strand.
AATCTAGAATTTGTAGATTCTGATTGATTTGATATTGGTTGGTGTTGTTGTGGGTGGCGTGAAACGACGTTTATAGTCGCGGATGAATCGAAAAGTATATGTGTTCTGTGTAGCCTGGTTTGAGTGTGAGCAAAGTACGGATCGCTACTTACGGGCATGAGAATAATTGTGCATGAAATGCACAGAAATTTCGATCTTGATATTAGCATATAATTGAGACATGCTATATCTATTTTGTGTTATTTCGACTAAACGTTTTAAAGCTTAAAGGTACGTCATTGAAATGTGTTAAACCAAGTACGAAGTACTGAAGATGATTACGACTTCGTAAAGTTGTAAGGTGAAGCATTACTTGATGAAAACCCAGAACTGTTATGATGAATCGATTAAATGAGTATCGATAGGTGGAAATTGCCTGTCAAGTAGTATAGACTTCAAACGAAGGACTCCCATTTGAAGGAAAGTTTTGTGCATAGGAATCTTTTAGATTCTAATGGCGGTGCGACGGAAAACCATAATGAAGGTAACTCACTATTTTGGATGTGGTGTGGTTCGAGAAAAATCTTTGATACGCCAAGTAAGATTTTATGAGAATATTAGATTGTAATATTATCTTCGACCAATTATCGATGTTGTCCGATGAAAGGACAATTCTCTTCTAATCTGGCATATTTTTCTTCATTACCCTAAAATTGTCGGTTTGCGGGCCTTTGATTGTCCTACTCGCTTTCATTTCTAAATTGAACTGAGGGACATCGTCCTGCTTAACGTAAAAAAAATTCTTCACACTTGAGACATAAGTTTTTCGTAGTATGACGCCTTCTAATATACTTTTTTCTACACATGACATGTTGCGGAGTTATTTTGTCACATTGGTTTTGTGGTGCCAGCGCTTCGTACCATTCTTTGGACTGGTCGAATTGTGCCTATGGTTATTCTGATGATTTCTCTGATCTTTAACCATGTGTGATCACACCTTGATATTATTTTCTTCATTGTTTGTTAATTTGGTTCCATTGAATCAAGTATGTTCATTTCTTACTTACATTCCTTGTTCTCTAGAATATGAGCAAGTTATTCTTGTCCCTTCCTTCAAGGATGCTTAATTGTGTTTGTGATCGTTCCTAAATATGAATTCTTCAAGATGAGCATACCTATTCATGCGCTATCATCAATTGATCCTTTGGACATTAGTATCCTTTCTTTGTTCAAGCATGCTCAATAAAGTTAATCCTTAATAATTATTCGACTGTTTCTTTGATTTCCGAGAAGACATGCTATTTGCCCTAATTTTATTGTTGAGATTCCTTCATGATATTTCAATTATTTTGGTTGTTCTTCTAATTCGAAGGAAGCATATCCTTTTTCATAAATTATTGGCATGTCCACCTCCAATCGAGCATGCGTAACTGCACTTCCTTACCATCTTCCTGATCGTTGAATTATATCCACTCCTTCAGCATGCTAAGACGAATTCGTTCTCATTCGCTTTGGTTGAAAGTAAGCGTGCAAATTTGAATCTCCATGTCGTCGAGTGTACCATTTTATTAAGCATGCAAAATTGTATTTTGTTCTCATCAGTTACTTAAATCACTGATTGTTTCTTTTGAATAAAGCATGCGATTTGTTGCCCGTCCTCTTGGGTTTCTTGAATACAACCATGTTATTCATTGTTCAAGCGTATCTTAATTGAAGTATGCTCTTCATCACTTCAATAAGTTGATTATGGTCATTTCCTTCAATTCTTTGGTGCTTACCAACTGAAGAGTACCCCAACAAAGAAAGTAGAGAGTTCAACTCAGGGTCGAGTTTAAATCAAATAAGGTTAACGAATCGATAGACTGTGTCATGATAGAGGCGTGATTTTAAGAATGGATTGGTTGTCGGGAAATAAAGCGATGATCCTGTGTCATGACGGAAGGTTATAATTTCTCAGTCAGAAAATGAAGAATCTTTTGTATATGGGTTCCGAAGGAGGCAAAGAGTATCGATCATTTCAGCATTGCAAGCCTCAAGATTTTTATCTAAGACTGGAAACCAGGGATTCCTAGTATATATGGAAGGCGAGGAAAAGGATGACAGTCCAGGATGTGCCTATTGTTAAAGAATTTGAAGACGTATTCCCTGATGAGTTACAAGGACTGCCACCGGGCAAATAAGTGGAGTTTGTGATCGATTTAGAACCAGAAGTAGCTTCAATTTCTAAAGCACTTTATGGCGCCCAAGGAGTTACGAGAATTAAAACTACATCGGAAAGAACTCCTGGACATGGGATTTATTCGGCCAAGTGTTTTGCCATGGAAAGCTCCGGTTCTGTTTGTCAAGAGGAAAGATGGGTCGATGAGAATGTGTATAGATTACCGGAAGTTAAGCAAGTTGACTTTGAAGAATCGTTATCCGTTGCCTAGGATCGATGACTTATTTAACCAACTCAAAGGAGCAAGCACATTCTCTAAATATAGATCTTCGGTCGAGTTATTAACAGTTGAAAAATCAGAAAAGGAGGACATACCGAAGATAGTCTTCAGAGCCAGATATGGCCGCTACGAGTTTGTGGTGATGTTGTTTGGACTTACAAATGCTCCAGCAGTGTTCATGGGTCTAATGAACAGAGTTTTTCATCCTTATCTCGATAATTTTTTATTGGTATTTATCGATGACATTCTTATATACTTGTAGGACGAGAGGGAGCATGAACAACATTTGAGGACGGTATTACAGACTATAGGAGATGAGAAGTTATATGCTAAATTTAATAAGTATGCCTTTTGGTTAAGAGAAGTGACATTTTTGGGTCACATCGTGTCGGCCGATGGTATCAAGGTGGATCTAGCCAAGATTCAGACGATGATAGAGTGGAAATCACCGACTACACCAAATGAGATTCGTAGCTTTCTTGGTTTAGCAGGTTATTATCGAAGGTTTATTGAAGGATTTTTGAAGATTGCTATGCCTATGACGCAATTGCTCCAGAGAGGGACAAAATTTGAATGGACAGAGTAGTGTGAAGAGAGCTTCCAGATATTGAAGCAGCTTTTGACAACCGCACCTATCTTGGTAGTGTCAGAACCAGATAAGAACTTCGATGTGTATACCGATGCATCCAATAATGGACTCGGTTGCATTTTAATGCAAGATGGAAAGGTAATAGCTTATGCGTCAAGACAATTAAGACCGCACGAAATAAATTACCCAACTCATGATTTGGAACAAGTGGCCGTAATCCATGCGTTGAAGATTTGGAGGCACCATCTCTATGGAGTTAAATATGCTATATTCACAGATCACAAGAGCCTGAAGTATTTCTTTGAGCAGAAGAATATGAATATGAGACAGAGGAGATAGCTTGAATTGGCGAATGATTACAATCTAACAATAAACTATCACCCAGGCAAGGCAAATTCAGTAGCCGATGCCTTAAGCTGGAAAGGAGAGGCACAATTAGGTTGTATGCTGACAAGAAAAGATAGTTTGATGAAAGAATTCAAGAAGCTTCATCTTGAAGTGATATCACCCTCAGAAAGGAAGAGATGTGACGTAGCAACGTTGACTATCTTGCCAAATTTGAGAGAAAGAATCATTGGGGCACAGAGGAATGACGTAGAACTCGAGAAGCTACATCAGAGAATTAGAGTCAAGTCGTCGGGCGAATATAGAGAGGCACCTGACAATGCATTAACGTTCAGAGACAGAATTTTGGTACCAAACAATGAAGACTTGAGAAATGAGATCATGAGTGAAGCTCATGACACCCCGTACACCGCTCACCCAGGAAGTACGAAATTGTATCAAGATTTGAAGACCAAGTACTGGTGGGATGGTATGAAGAAAGACGTAGCCTTGTATGTAGAGAAATTTCTAGCATGTCAGCAGGTAAAGGCTTTACATCAGCGGCTGTATGGGAAATTGCAGCCGTTAGACATTCCTGAATGGAAATGGGAGCATATCGCCATGGATTTTGTGACAGGATTGCTAAATTCACAGAGAGGAAATACGACGATATGGGTTATTGTCGATCGTCTGACGAAAAGTGCTCACTTTTTGCCAATTTGAGTTACTTATGGGTCAAATAAGTTGGCACAGTTGTATATTCAAGAGATTGTCAGATTACACGGAGTGCCAGTTACTATCACGTCTGATAGAGATGCGAAGTTTACATCTCGTTTTTGGATGAGTATGTAGCAAGAGTTAGGGACGTGCTTAAACTTTAGTACGACGTTTCACCTGCAAACCAATGGTCAGTCTGAGAGGACCATCCAAACTCTAGAAGACATGTTGAGAACAATTGTCCTCGATCGAGGAGGAAGTTGGGAGCCAATCTTACCATTGATCGAGTTCGCGTATAATAACAGCTACCAGGCAACGATTGGTTATGGCTCCTTACGAAGCCTTATACAGAAGGAAGTGTCGTTCTCCGCTATATAGGGATGAAGTAGGAGAGAGACAAGTTCTCGGGCCTGATACCATTAGTGAGATGATTGAAATCGTTCATCAGATATGATGCAGAATTAAAGAGGCTCGGAGTCGACAGAAGTCTTATGCAGACTCAAGGAGGGTTGAGCTACATTTTTAGATTGGAGATAAAGTGTTTCTAGAAGTCTCACCTTCAAAAGGGATTATCATATTTGAAGTGAAGGGGAAGCTACAACCGCGTTTCGTAGGACCCTACAAAATCTTGGAGCGCATAGGCCCAGTAGCTCATCGCTTGGCTTTACCTCCAAGTATAGGGAATGTGCATAACGTATTCCACGTGTCACAGTTGAGGAAATATGTATATGATCAAAAGCACGTAATACGTCAGGAGGAGATTGCTTTAAACTCGGATTTGCATTATGAAGAATGGCCAGAAGCAATCTTGGACCGGAAGACTGAAGAGTTGAGAAACAAGTCGATCGCTCTTGTCAAAGTATTATGGAAACATCATGGAAAAGAGGAAGCCACTTAGAACTAGAAGAGAAAATGTGGGATAAGTACCCAGAATTGTTTGAAGCAACCTAGCAAATTTCGGGACGAAATTTTTGCAAGGTGGGGTGAATGTAATATCCCGTGTTTAATTAAGCGAGTTTAAACTTAAATTATTAAATAAAGGAGTATTTAATTTTTGTATTATTATTATTTATTCGTTTTGAGAAGAAAATTAAACACCGATGAGATTCAAGGGTCCGAATATTGTTTATATTATACCAATGGAATAGTTTCGTGAAAACGAGAATGACCGTGAAGTCACAATTTATAAAAGAAGAACGAGTGCAACGAGAGATTAATTAGAATATTAATAAATGTGTTTGAATTCACAACTTGCACTCAGGAAATCCGATTCATAAACCGAGCTAGGGAATACTTGGAAATAAAATATGGAAGGATACGAAACAATCGGTATTTTTTCTGAAACCCGAATCGTGTATAATTAAATATTGAATTTAATGGAAAATTGGAAAACTTTTATCTCCGAAAAATTTGGAAAATTATATGAATGAGACGGGCTCGTGAAATAAAGCATTTCCATATAATTGTGTATTTATTTCGAACTCGAGAAGACGAATTAACGGAGGAAATTATACCCGAATTGAGGTGGGGCAATATTTCTTCCTCTGTTGACTGCTATCAATAGGGAGTTATTTAATGAGATGAGAACCAGGTACGTTCAGCACTTGAGCTAGTCTTATTAATTGTGATAAAGGCTAGCTACCTTGTATGTTTGTGATCTCGGGTGAGACGGTTGTGTACGTAAACCCTAAAAGGAAAGTAATTGAATTATTCTTTATAACGATCGGGTCTCGATGCTGTGGTCCAAGACTAGTGCACTTGATCATAGTGGCTTGAGTGGTTCGTCTATTCCTAACTGTTCATCGTAACTTAGAAGTTGGCCAGCTTCCAGTTATACCCTGGTAAACAGATATGATATCATGTTCGATAGCACGCAAAATAAAATGATTTAGATAACACAGTTCTTTCAATAAAATCTGTGTTTATCTGTGTGAGTTGCATAGCATTCTTATTTAAACTGTATCTTTTGGGCATGTTTTCATTGGGTACAATGCCCCTCGTGTTATTCTAAAACGCGCAGGTTGATCAGCGAGGATGGAGAGGTGGTGGTGTAAAGTATGAAGATGAATTGTGTAAAGCCTTCTGAAGATCCAGTGATATGCATCGCCATATGCATATCACCGTCACGCTTGCACCCACTGCACTACGCTCTGCAAATGTTTTCTTTCCCGTGTTTAATTATTTTGAAAAATCAGTTATTACAAACATCTTTACTTGTTGTTTGAATATTATGTTTGATGAACGATGTTTACAAATGTTCTTTTAAATACTTTCAGTCTTCCGCTGTTTTTGATATAATTATTATTTAAAAATCATCAACCACGACTGTAATGTGCCTCGTAGTTGGGAAGGCTAATTGGGAGCATTACAAATTTAAAGTATAAAATTATCAATTTTATGAAATTTTTATTTTTAATACTTTGAATGATAAACACCATAAATATTTGATTATCTTTAGTAATATTAAAAAATTGGATAAACTTGAGTAAATAAAATATTCTTCGTTAATAAATTAATTTATTTTATATTTAGTAAAAATATTTGAAAATAGCTAGTTTTATTATTAAAAAAACTTTAAATGACCATTGCTATGTAGATTTACAAGAATTAACCAAAAATAAATAAACTTCCACAAGTATTCTTATTATTGATGTATTTTGTGCAGGTTTTTTATTTTAACCAAATATTATCACAATCATTCATTCATTATTACTTAAATTAATACTAAAAATACATTTACCTAATTTATTATGAATTAACATTTATAAAATACAAATTTTTAATTATTTAAATATGATTTATAATTTGAATAAATAAAGAGATTGTATTTGTGATTTCTGACTAAAGAAACAAAAAAAATGAAATTAAAATTAATGATTTAAAAAATATATTTAATTAATTTTCATCTACCCACAATTGTTTTTGGATAGTTGTGATTATAAAAAATTATGAAATTAAAACTAAGAAAATGAATTGAAAAAAAAATTAATCGCACAGTTTCTTCTTAATTTTAATCCAATTTCATTTTTCAGTTTTTTCTTGTCTAATTAACAATTTTAAAAATTAATTAAATATATTTATTTCAATAATTAAATTAAAGTTCATATACTAATTATTATATTTATAAGATACTGACACTATAATATCATTCACATTAATTTAAATTTTTTTGACATAAATAATATAACAACATTTACTATATCATATTAAAAAAAGTAATAAATCAAAAGAAATTATTGTTGGGATTCATAGAGGGAAATTTGAGAATATCGTTATTCCTTGAATATATAGATAAAAGTGGCTATTTAAAATTTTTATATAGTAAAAATTGTTAATTAAGGTTTTGACTCTTATATTAATATAATGAATATTTAGATATAATTTTAAATTTAAAAACTTTTATCTAATTTGATGGGCTCGTATAAGTTTGTAAATATTGAAGTGTTCCATATAGAAATTGAAGCTCAACTTAAAAATAAAGAAGTCAAATTTAATATCACTCTACTCTATTAAACTCAATTCGATGATAGTGTTAAATTATACAATTCTGATAGATGACAAAAATTCTCAGTCAGTTAGTCGCTTGTATAGAATAGATTTAGATAGGACTGATTTTAGACTTGTAATCTTGTATAGATACAAGTGTTGTACTCCCTCCGTCCCGCAAGAGTAGTCTCATTTCCTATTTTTATTTGTTCCATAAAACAGTCTCATTTTCTTAAAATGACAAACTTTTTCACACTCACCAATAAAATATTAATTTCACTACACTCACAACCCTTAAGTCTCGTGCCGAAAAGAAATGGGACTACTCTAATGGGACGAAGGGAGTAATAGTATAGGTCTGACTAATCGAACACTTAAAGATACAAAAAACCAACTGATAAGAGGATCAAGTTCAACTGATATCCATAATTGATCGGCCAACAACTATGAGGAGAAAAGAGCCACGACTAAATGTATAAAGATTTGAATGACAAATTTGTGAGAGGAGAGTACTCCATAACCGACTCCTATCAACTATAAAGACACCTCAACTTACTAGTTAAGAGAAAGACTAGTTGACAACTCAGGAGGAATTGGTAATTGAGAAAAGAAGGATGAACAAACTAAATAAAATTTCAGCTGACCCGATTATTAATTGAAGCTTTCTTTCATCAAGATGTTCAATCTAAGTACAAAAGTTGCAGAGTTGTACAACTTTGTACCAACATTAACGTGCAAAGAAAATATGGATGGATTCAAATCAACAACAACTACTCTTTTGTATAGGGACTATAAATATCCATCTTAGAATGAGAACAATGTCAGTTGAGCAATGTTGAGGTTATTGCTGAAAAGAAGCTATTGATGTTGTAACTGTTGATAACATTGACATTGATACTCATCTTTAAAAGCACTTAAGATGCACGAAACCTTCGTCTGCTTGTCAGATAAGACCACCAGAGTCGTCTAGCTGTTTTGAGTATAAGCTCCGAGAAATTATAGATTCGTGGATCAAACAACCGGATTCATTGTTTGAGTAGGAATGCAAACCTTCATACCCTGCAACTAGGGGTGGAAATAGGCCAGGTCACGCTGGACTTTGACTCGGTAGGCCTAGATCTGCTATAATTGGAAGAGGCGCCGACCCTAACCTATTACCTACTATAGGATTTTTTTCGAGCTTGAGTCTAGCCTTTTAAGTTAAATAGACTTGATTCTTAGCCTATTAAAAGCCTATTTTATATTTGTAATTATTTTTTAATTCTTAAATTATAAATATATCATATAATTTTAATATCAAATATTTATAGTATTTATATTATTCTATTATTTGGTAACAAATAAATTATTCAATATATTTTTATTTCTAAATTATATATATAGTTATTAATATTAATAATAATATATTTTATCAACTATATAATAATCCCTCCGTCCCGTCATATTAGTCTTATATTCTTTTTTGGGTCATCCCATTTATTAGTCTTATCTTCTAAAATGACAAACTTTTTCCCACTCACCAATAAAATGTTTATTCTTTTAAACTAACAACACTTGGGTATTGTGCATTCTCCTCCGTCCATAATATGACGGGACAAAGGGAGTAAATGATTACTTAAATAAGTCAGTCTGTTAGGCTTCATAGGTCTATTTTTAAGCCCGAGCCTGAGCCTACTTAACTAAAGAGGCTTTATAAATAGCCTAAGCTTGACCTATTTATAAAATAAGTCCGGCCTTGCCTGGCCTGTGGTAGAATAGGCCGTAAGCCCCTGTCGGGCGGCCCAGCCTATTCCCACACTACAGCTAAGAACTTTGGAAGCTCCCAGCTAGTAGAAGAACCAACACAGCAATTCATATTCAAGTACTATTGTAGTACCCCGTATTTAATTTCGATCTTGTCTATATAGTTCGGATGTAATAATGATTAAATCTCAATTGAGAAATAATTTGGGAGTTATTTATTTGAATTTTGGAGATTGGAATTGAGTTATATGTTCATATTTTGAGAGAATTGAAGGAAATAATGTTGTATTGGAGAATGGGATTTGGATATTTATGCATGTATTTTTGGAAATATTTGGTATTGGGAATTGATGTATATATATATATATACATGTATATATGTAAATACGTTGGATTATATGAGTGTTATATATTTATATATATAGATATTATATATATACATTATATATATATTATGGGAGTATATAATATATTATATATATGGAAATTGTGTATATTTTTCCCCCAGCATTGTAATTGTCGAAGAGAGAGAGAGTGAGATTTCAGAGAAACCCACCTCGCCACCCTCCCTTTCCGACGAGCCACCGGCCGACTCCGGCCACCACAGGACGCGAGACTACCGCCATTTGAAAGCTGACTCTTTAAGATTTCTATCGAGCTAAGGTAGAGCTCGTGAGGCGGAGTATCCAGCGAGATATCGAGGAGTGAAGGAGGGTCGCCGGACTGTGGCGAATCCTTCCCAGACCCAACCAGCTTCGCCGCCCCATCTTTCCGTCCAGATTCCGGCTGCCACAGACCGCTGCCGGCTTCAAGACTACAACCATTGTGTAGCCCGTGCTTCAAGGTTTCCGAAGAGCCCTAGTACGCGTCGTGAGGTCACAGATCGGAGGAGTTCTTGTAGAGAGAAGTAAGGCCGCCGGAGGGGTGAGAAAATCTGATTTTCAGATTTCAAACTCGTTTTTGTGCCATTATCTCGAGTCTTGACTTGTGTATTTGTGTTCCTTACCTCCTAGGGAACATTTTGGTACCGTTGGACACGAGTTTCCTCGCCGGAAAACCACGTCGCCGCCGCCGTCGTTTCCAACTCCGGTGAGCTTCACCCACTTATCTTTTTCCACCATTATTCGAGCTTTCAAGCATGTCTTTGTGTTCCCCTTGAGTCTAGGACCTTGTTTATGTGTTTGCATGTGGTTTTGGGTGGTTAAATCATGAGAACCAACGAGTTGCAGGCCGGCGAGTTTCCTGCCGTAGGTGACGAGCCATATCGACCTGCAGGGGGTCGATATGCCTACTGCTCTAGGTCGATATGGGTGGGCAGAGATGGAATTTGTGAAGTTTTTCAAGTTGTCTCGATTCGAATTGGGTTTTTCTTGATTTATAGGTCTAATATATGTTTAACCAAGCATGTTTAACATAGTTAAGGTGTAGGTTGTTATAATCGAGAGTTGGATTTAATTTTATTTCGATTAAGAGAGGTTGAAACATGTTCAATAGGATGGGTGAAGCATGTGAAATGTTGATTTGGAATTTTTGGAGTTAAATATATGATTTTGGGAGCATGTTGGGCGTAACACATGCATAGATATTGATGGTTTGGATCGAAAGGAAATTATGGAAAATATGTGGAAATTAAGTTTGATGGTGAATTAATTCTTGGAATTTGTTGAGGTTTACCGTTGTCCTAGATCGCTTATCCTAATTGGGTAAACCGTGATTAATTGTAGGAGTTTGAGAACGAGGATCGTTGAGCTCAAGCATCTAAATAAGCCAAGTAAACGAGGTGGGAAACTATTTCAAATCTATAAAATCAAATGCGTGCTTTTACTTTTCAAAACGTGTGATAAAATGTTTTGCTTTTAAATTGAAATGCTATGCATGTTTTGTGTTGTCATACTGTCCTCTGTCGTTTCCCGGCGATAGAGAGTAAAATAATGAATTTGGAACCAGTTATTCATAACTGCACTAGAATTTCATTAGTAGTATGGGGTTGCGACTCCATATGATGGGATTATGAAGATATAAGGGGAACAGGTTATGTGGTCGGGGATTTGATGATATGATTGTGATGATGTTGATGATTGATTGTGAATTGTGATTTAAAAAGCGATCGGGTCTCAAACAGGATTTCTGAGACTAGTGCACTCTAAATGACAGTAGGTTGAGTGTGTACTCATTCCTTACTAGTCATCGTAACTTGGAAGTCGGCCAGCTTCCAGTTACAAAACCGAACAGATATGACAACACTAAAATAATGGGTGTGTGAGTAAAATGATTGGCTAGCACGGTTTATTTCAACAAAACCCCGTGTTTAGCCGTGTGTGTTGCATAGCATGTTTCGTATATAATGTATGTTTTTGGGCGCTGTTTCTCATTGGGTACGAAAGTACTCAGCCCCTCGCGATATTTCTAAATCGTGCAGGTTAAGCAGCAGGAATGGAGGTAGCGGGTGTAAGCAGAAGCAAAAGAAGAAGAATAAGTGTTTTTGAAAAGTTTACAGGTCCTGTGACATGCATCTCCAAATACATGTCACCATCACGCTACACACTGCTGCACCGCGCTCTGAATTTGCCTTCCATTTTAAAAGTTTGTTTTTGACTAAGTTTATTTTGTTAACTGACTCGAAGGATAATAGTTACTGTTTGAATATTTTTATTTAATGTTTCAGTCTTGCTGTTTTAATTATTTTAAATGCTCATCGAAAACCTGAAACATCAATGTAACGCGGCTCCATATTGGAAGGTCAGATGGGGGCGTTACAACTATGGATGACTTAGGTTGCAAAAGAAAGAGCCTAACACGTGGAGTGTGGTAAAACTCAAACCAACTGTCGTGACCTCCAGCCAAAGTCTTCTGAAGGTTTTCATTGAAGAAGATCAACAATTGTAACCTATACTCAACTACTGTGTATAATTGAAGTTTGTGGATTTTCTTCCATAGAGGAAGAAGAGTGGAAGTAAGATCAATTGTATTGGGATTGTATACTGAAAGCATATATGATTAAGTGTTTTGTACACTGATCTTCATATATGTTGCTGCAACAATGCTCGCTGTCTGATGAAACAAACATACAACGAACCATAATATCATATAATCTCGCCTATATGGATGATCATATGGTGTGTAGGAGATCACAGAGGATTATATGAATCGTTTGACCTAGCGAGATATAAATAGTATCACAACTGAGACAGTCCCTGGATAGGCTGTCGGTCTAAGTTGCGGCACATCGGTACATAAGTGGGCTTATCCTAGCTACTTGATGTGTCGGTACATGGTTATGTATTGATGGGATCAACAGTGGGATGTGCCATTCTCATTGACATATGAATGAGCCAGATCCCTAACATACATCCTATGATCTTAAACCTAACTGAAGGATAAGGGGCACACACAAATTGACCGCACTTTGATTTACCATGGTGGCGAGTCTTACATGTACTCTTATACCCGTATTTTGGGTGTTGGCAATTTGTGTGTGGCCTGCTTAGTCTGGACGTTTAGGTAAGCATATTCGTTTCAGGATGGTGACATTCCCTGAGGAGCTCACAAGGTTCATTATGCTAAACCCTGCAGGTTGAATTATTTAATTCAGGCATGAGTGAAAAGGAGTGAGTGGTATTACTCAGGAAATAAGAGATTAATTAATTGTGGCTGATTGTCATAAGCCAAATTAATTAATGAATGTCCAAAACCTTAAATATGTGGATCGTGTTAGTTTGGTGCAACCCGTTCCTAATAATGTGGTAATAAAGGGGCGAGTCAGCATTGTTACCGTGATGAAGGTTAAAACAATATTTTATTAATTTATTATATTCTGGGTTGAACAAGGAAGGATTAATTAATAAAGAGGGCCCACTTTATTATTTGCATCTGGTCCCTGGTCTGGCCCATGAACTGCTCAAGCCCGTTAGGGTTTCTCAAAACCCTAATAATATATAAAGGCCTTCTCTCTATCAGATCAAGTTAGACTGTTCAGTATATTGAAAATAGAGGGAGAGACAGCGGCGGCTGATCTGTGTGAGGAACTGATCGATTCCTCCAGATTCGGATCCAACTTGGTAGATAATCCTCACCAGATTTCCAATAAGCAAGGGAACAGTTCAGAAGATCAGATCTGTAGGAACAACTGTCCATCATAGGCGTTCTATCTGAGATCTAAGATCTATTTCATCGTTATTGGCTCCGATCTAGATCTGTAGATCAAACGGTGAAATCAGGTATTCTCTAAATCCATCATCTGCAATTAATTTTGTTGGAGCATGCATAGGATCGCATGGTTTATTTAATTGAAATTTGTTCCTGGTATCCTAAGAACGATCCTTGGCAAGAAATTCATTAATGGCAACTCGTGTTGTCCATCGTAGACTCAAACCCTACAAATTGACATCCAAACTACTATAAACTTTTGTTTATTTACTTTTAGCTTTTATATGTAGTTTTTTGCTTTATCAGTTATCACTCAATCAAGTTTGAAACCCAACAACTGACCTCAGATGTTGGTATATAACTAAAATGAACTCTTAAAATTGCTCACTTACAAACTTAAGTTTTATTAAAAATGTAACTGACCCTTGGGCCCATCCAATTATAATTGTTACATGCTTTTAGCACATCCAGTTATTGTTATACTTTGATTCGAGACCATCAAATGGTATCTGAGCGGGTGGTTGTTCAGAGTATTTGTGTTGTAACTCACACCTTGGACCAGATCATACTCCTTATCCATTTGTCTAGCAAGCAAGTCTTTCAAGAAAAATGAGAACAATGGCTATCAACAAGCTAAAAGAGCAGTAAAGTTGAGAAAACAAAGACAGAAAATGTGTAGAACTATGAAAGCTAATTCTGAGGGAGAACTCAAGCAAGCCCTTGTTGCTGACACTCAAGCTGAAATATCACAACAACAACTAACATTCACCTTAACAACAACTGAAGTAACTGATTCTCCTAAGCACTTTCTAGATCATGCATTTGATAACTGTGAGTTGTTTCACTCCAACTCAAAAGACTTGTCCATAAAAACTCTTTTAAAGGAATTTGCACTTTAAAAAAAAACTATTTTTTCTTAAAATGCTTCTTTGAAAGACCAAATCATGAAGTGGACTGAGGAGTTGAGAAAAGCTCAATCTCAGCTAAAGAATCTTGAAAAACTCAAGACAGAAAACTCAACTCTTAAAACTGATTTTGATAAATAAACAAAAGAGATAAAAGTCTTGCAGACTAAAAATCTTGAACAAAAGTAAATAATTTCTTTGATTTAAAATTCAAGATACTTTGAGTGATAAAACTATCTTTAGAACAAAAATAACTTTACGGGACAACTCCCAAGAAAGTTGAAGTTCAGCTTAAGGGAAGATTGACGAAAGTTGTACACATTATCAACGATCAGTCACAACTGACCAATCAGTTTGTGAAATGACCTAACTATGGGGAGGATAGTTGGAGGCATCTGGAATGTCTTAAGAAACCGAAGGCTTTCCAGCTGTCAGCAAAACAACTAGAGATGACCCAATTATAAGCAATGTAATTGGAGGCATGATCCTATACAACATTAAATCTCTATGTTATTAAGTTTTCTTGGGTATCAAAATGGGAAGGCTTAGCACTATGGTCAATGTTTCATTCCAAGGAAGCCTAGAACAATTGTCTGCACGTAACTGGATCAATTCCCTGAGGTTTTGCCAATGAGTCAGCTCCAAGACGGAACTATCACATTCGTGCACTTTTTAGCATGAAGAGTCATAATCGAATACATTATTTAAATAAGAAAATCAAACCGATAGTGAAAGACTTTGTCGAAAATAGAAACTTAAGAGTGGGAATTCTAAAAGGACTTCTTACAGGAACTAACACTAAAGAACCCACAATTAGTAGGGTATCTATTACATGATTTCTATTTTACAGGACAATCCCTCAGTTGAAGGAGACAACTGAGAGAATACATTGTACCTTGAAGCAACTTTTCAGTTGCAGTATCAGAATAAAGAAGACTAAGAGGGTCAAACTGAGACCTTGCAATCTCAGATGTTGATAGCTTCTAAGTAGAGGAACTTCAGTTGCAGATGAGGAACACCCAGCTAAGACATAAACAACACCAGGTAGAATTTGAAGAGGTAGTTTACCTTTGGAACCCCACTCTAGGTGAAAAGTTGAGATAGTGGAAGTCACTAGAAAGCCAATTTTAAGAGAAAACTGAGACAAGACGAACCTTCGTCAATTTATTTTAGATTGTGGAGATTAGTGAGTCATAACTCTCAATTATTGGATTTTTAGACCAATGAGAATAGACAGAGATGATTGTCACTTTTGATTGGATCACTCTAAATGGAACGCTCAACAACTGGTCAATAGTCAGTTAATTAATCAGATGGTAGCATATTATAACTTTGAGTACCTGCTTAGTTGGGTTTGATGTATTATCAAAACTAAATAGTTCCCAAAATCTATACTATGAATTTCTAAAATATTACTTACATTATGATGATTTAATTATTTTATGTGGTTAGTGAATAGAGGAATAACAAGTTTGGACATTAATTATTACGAGTTAGGCATGAAGGGAAATGAGTAAATTCCAACAATAGTTCATAACTAATTAGAGTACAACGCATTTACTACATCCATAATTGTGCATGCAATCCTTGGTGGAATGTGACACCTTGACCCTACCTTCTTCCAATTTCTTTTCTTTTCTTTTTTTTTTTTTTTTTTTGAAAGAAACCTTCTTCTAATTTCAGATGCAATACTCATTGAAATATTATCGATCCAAGCACGACCTACTTTGTGTAAAATAATTAAATTTAACGAGCTACTCAGTTTTTAGTTTGATATAAGTTTTCTGAATTTTAATTGGTAAAGTTCGTTTCTTAAAGTGTTGAGTTAGTTTTATAATATTTAATTTGTGAGTTTATTTATCAAATTAATTTAAAATATGAATCTATTAATTTATAAGGCTTCTATTTTTTAATATTATAGACAGTAATGACTATAATAAGGATTTGATTATCCTTGATAGTTATAAAAAAAAATTGAATTGATTTAAAAATTATAATAGACCACGTTTAAGATTCCTGTTAGATGGGTCAGTCAATTACAACCCTAAAAACTCCCATTATTTGATGGGCTGGGTGATTTGGGAGCCTCACTCACCAACGATGATAAGTTAGAACTTTATAATTGTATTTCAATTCGGGTTAAACCTATAATTTAATTTGTTAGAGTTTCACAATTAGAAGAGTAATTACGATTAACTCGAATAAAAATCAATTTATCTACATGTATTACGTTCATACTCATGAATTGAATCAAAGCTTCTAAATTTAAGATTAACGATTGAATTTAATTCTTTTTTTCTTTTTATAAATTAACCAATTTCAAACAAGAATTTCAATATTCTACAACATATTAAATAAAAGATTTGGATTTAAATAGCAAACGTTTAGTGAAAGAGAGTTTGAAAAAAATGATTATAGTAAATAAGTAAAATATAATTAAATTTACGGAAAAACGTAGGAGACGGGCATAGGTTTTTTAGACGAACTTAGATGTATCCATATATTTCATTTGAATTTCTTAGGAAATGATGTGTTTTTTCTCAAATAAATAATATATTTAGTCTTTATTTAGTGAATGTCTTATTTTATTCAGTAAATGATGCATATTTATAAATTATGAATTTTTCTCCAATAAATGATATATTTAGTCTTTTTTAGTAACAATATATTTTTATTGAGTAAATAATATATAATATTTTTTTATAATATAAATTTTGTAAGTTTCATCTCACATATTGTGAAGTAATGGGCTACCAAGAGCAATTAGTTGATTATTTTTTGTAGTATTATATTTTATGAATAAATAGATAGATAGATAGATAGATAACTGTTAGGAAATTTGGATGTTAGAAATTTCCTTATTTTTTTGTTTTGGTGGGTCAAAATCAGTTTAGAGAGTCTCTATATTAGCTCCAATTTTGATCGTAAATGTAAAGTCTTGTTAAGTCTTTAATTGAGTTGTAATTGGAGTTGATCGAAGACAAACTGAAGATCAGTTTGTAGATGCGCAAAGGACTCAGACAAACTGAAGATCAGTTTGGAAACTCAAGCTAGAAACTAATAACCAGTTTCCAATATCAAACTGAGTCAGTTAGGAGATCAATGTTCAAACTAAGTAACGTCATCCAGAATGGAGTTGTCAGACTGAACGATATCAACATAGAATCTCAAGTTTCAATCCCGACGCATAGAGACAAAAAGAATTATTTGCGGAATGATGCTGACATGTTCAGACTTAAGGACTAGAGATTCCTTAAAGTCCAAAAACTCAAGACTTCAGTCTTGATTTCTCGGACTGATTAAAATAGTCGTTCTGACACAAAGGTGAAAAGTCAACAATCAAAGTCAGATAAGCAGGAGCAGGTGCAGTCTTTCTGGAAAAGCACCTACCCACCGTAGAGAATAGTGACATCAGATTGGACAACATCTGATTTATCTCTAAAGGGCTCTAAATTCAAATCTCTGAATCCTCAACTATAAATAGCAGAGGACTTCAAGAGATTAAATCACCCCAAAACCTATTATCAAGTGAGCTAAAACTCTGTCAAAATTCTTACTCAAAGCTAAAGTTCAAAGTTCGAGGCCTTTTGAAGCTTGTCATGTGTCACTTAGTGAACACGAGACTTAGAGCATTCATGCTTGAGTTTATTTAGTGTTCTTTCTCACTAAGATAGAACACAACAGTCAATTATTTTTTTGTACCTTGACTATTACGGGCTTTTATCCACAAATCGTCAGTTCCGGGGAGAATCCTAAAAAGCCCAAATCTGGCTTGGAGGCTTTGTGGTGTGCCCACACTCCAGGAAGCTGAGAAGTGAAGGACGACAGAGAACTGCGTGAGTGAGCTAGTGGACTGGTGCACGCAATGATGAGAATCAAGGTGGTTCGAAATTGAGAATTTTAATCAAGTCATTTGGACTTGATTAAATTATTGAAGGGTCCAAAAATTAAAGAATTTAATTAAGTCATCTGGACTTAATTCAATTATTGAAGTTGTGATTTATGAGATATAAAGATGCATCCTGATACTGCTGAAGAAAAGAAAAGATTTGATTTGTCTTGATATATCTTAGATATTTATTAAACTTAATTTTTAGCAAGATTTAATTTCTAGATTTGTTAGGATTTGATTTGATTTCCTAGTTTTACTAGGATTAGATTTGATTTTCTCCCTATAAATAGAGCTTCATATTTTCATTGTAATTCAGTTTTCAGTTTTCAATTTCCAGTTAATAAAAATTATGACTTTTATTCTCCAGTTCTGAAAGCTCTTGAATTTCTGTGGATTACCTTGAAAGTCAGTATTGACTTATCAATCTGACTTTCACATCCGTTTATGGTGTCTTCACTAGACCCATCGCTGTTGAGGCGAGTTGCTAGTTAGATCGTAGGGGTTCTTTTTGTCCTTGCCTACGGTTCTCTAAGGGTTGACTTCAAAGGTGTTGGATCTTCCCCATTGTATCAAGTTGTCAATTTGCTTCCTTGCCACGTCTGAGTCATTTCAGTTGAGTTTCTGGGCTGCGATCTAAACCTTCACAGTGAGGATCGTATCACGCGACATTCACCAGCTAGCGATAAATCGTAAGAGCACCTTATAATCTGACACTTAGTGTTGAAGTAAATCTCTAAACTGATTAACAAATATTTGACTTTAAAAGCTCTTTTGACAAACCAAACTGGTTCAGAATAACCAGTTTGGATAAGTGCAAGTTTGTTAAAAATAATTATGTGCATTACAAAACTTTGATCTCGGGACCGACAAGTGGTATCAAAGCGATCGGTCCTTCTAAACTGGCTGCTTTGGAGACGCTTAGGATCAGATCCACAATACAAATCAACTGAGAAGTTCACAATGTGGAAGAAGAGATCCACAATACAACTCAAAAGCCTCCATCCTGAGATGGTTGATATTCTAGAAAGAGGACTCATCAAGATCATAAAGGTCCTCATGCCGCTCGGAGCTGAGGGCCAACACAGGTTGAAAAACTCTACAATGAGTGGACATCAGAGGACAAGAGGAGGAATCAGCTTGATTCAATAGCTCATGAAGTTATCTTCTCTTCTTTTCTAGAATCTCTCGTTGAAGAGGTGATGCAATTTGACAATGCCAAGGAGGTATGAGACTAACTCGGCAGTCTATGTCAAGAGACAGATTAAATGAGGAGAAACAAGCTCCAAGTTTGTGTTGACAAATATGAATCGTTCCAGATGATCCCTGGAGAAACCATCAAGGCTATGGAGGCCCGATTCAACATAATAGTGAGCGAGCTCAAGGCCTTGGATAGAACCTGATGGATTTATATACTTAAAGCATCTTCTGGGTGACGTCGAAGCCATTTAAGTCTATGAAGCTCGCTGACTTCAATTGGTTGCACGAACGGTTCTCTAGTGTGCATTCTAGCAACTATGACTTTTGATGGATAAAAGCCCTCCACTATGATCTCTTTTCCACGAACTAGTTGATCTTATCTGGTCGCTCGATTTTGTCTGGTGTCAATTCTGAAATTGGTTCATTTGAAGATTGATCGTCGTCATCATGTGCTCTTTCAGAAACTGGAATGATGATGTCATTATTTTTTATATGTTCAGTTTCAAGACTACCAGCTCGTAACTCGCTAGTTAGGTCTTTGAGATCTGCTAGTTTCGTCTCTAGAGTCTTTTCTTCTGGATCTTCTTCTTCAAGTCCAAACACTCCAGGTTGGATTCCCACTAGATTTGTGCTCTTGTTTAGGGAAATTGAATCTAAGACCTCAGCATGTTCATTAGCATCACCGGCCCTCTCGCAAGTTTGATTACCAATTGAGGAAACTATTTGTGAGGAAGACTCATTCATAGATCTAGTCATAGCAACAGGTTCATTAATAGAATTTTCTAAGCCCGATTGACCAATGACATTATTGACCTTATGAACATCCTCTGCCGGCGGATACCTGGCATGGAAAGAAATTAAAGGACCTATTTTGGTCTGGTTGAGCGTTTGCTGTAAGCGTCTGCTGAAGCAGCTTGCAGTGAATTAGCTTGGGCAATTGGAGGAAGCAAATTGCATTGTTTTATCTAAAGGTTCTATGCATTTTTGTTTCAATTGTTCGTAGTATGTGCTTACTTTAATTCGCTTATTTATTTTCAGATATGTCTATGAATAATGTCATAAATATCCTCGCTCAAAATCCTCTCAATGGTCCGAATTTCCTTGAATGGAAACGTAATTTGGATTATATCCTTGTTGCGGAAGAACACAAGTTTGTCCTTACTGATCCTTGTCTGCCAGTCCCAGCTGCTGATGCTACTGCCGAGCAGCGGCAGTCTTACAATAAGTGGATCAAGTCTAACAATGTAGTGAAATGCTACATGATGACCACTATGAGTAAGGTACTGCAGCTGTAGCATCAGCATTATGATAAGGCCTGTGAGATTATGGATAATCTAGCAGCGACTTATGGGGAGACGGACAGAACTGTCAGATTCAATCTCATGAAGGAGATTGTGAGTAAGAAAATGTCTGAAGGCAGTTCAGTGAGAGAGCACGTGGTTGCCATGACTCACCTCATGGATGAACTAACGTTGCATGGTGGTGGTATTGACGCGGAAGCCCAAGTCGATATCATACTAAACTCTCTTCCCAAGTCTTTTGAAAACTTCAGGTTGAATGCTGTGATGAACAAGAAGGAGTATACTCTTAATGAGTTACTCAGTGACTTGATGGCAGCACAGTCCCTGATGGAACCCGAGAAAATAGTTTTGGTTTCTTCCGGTAGCCGGTCTGATGCTCCTAATCGAGCAAAATCTAAGAGAACGGCTAGGAATAAAAACAAGAAAACTGCTAGTGGGAACAATGGAGTTTATGCTCCAAAGAAAAAGGCTGGGAAAGTTAAAGGAAAGGGCAAGTGTTACCGCTGTGGCAAGCTAGGACACTGGAAAGCAAATTGTCCAGGTGTTAACACCAATGGACGAGGTACGTCATCATTTACATGTTTAGTATCAATTTTCTACTCCTTGAGAGTAGTGGTTACTGTGAGTACTAATCATGTTTTGGCTGCGTTGTGCAGAGAATCAAGCTGGTGATAATGCTTGAGGATGACGGGATTACCAACTCCAAGGAAGATGCTAGAGATCGTTCTCAAGCTGTTGGAGTTTCTTGCTTCAAGTTTATGTTTAAACTTTGTTTTAGATCAAGTTTCGGAAGAGATATTGGTTTTGTTTTGATAAACAATTTTTTCATCTATTATGGATTATCAGTTATTCAGATAGATTTTTTTTTCTATCATGCATGAATAACAGTGTTTTCTATTATAGATGATTGTCTCTTCATTACTTGATTACATAAACTGTCAGTGTTCCAAGGTATAATTTAAAGAATCTCTATAGAGATAGGTTACATCAGTCTAAGTAGTTTTAAGTAATTCATGGAATTATGGATTCAATCCAGGTATTCCTAAGAATGGTACTTATGACAACTACTTAGAGGTTTAAGATGGTAACCAAGGCCTTTTAATAGGCGATTGTATCTCTATAGGTTATTTCGTGTTTGCTCTGATTTGTGGTTTGAGTCTACTTCCGCAGTTGCCTTAACAGGCATCGATGCTGTAATCATTTAAGTTTTGGATATGTTTATCTAGTTCACTACAAGTCTTAGTCTCTTGCTTTAATCAAGAGCGTTCAAGACTAAGGTAGAGAATAAGTTAAACAAGACCGTAAAATCATTATGGTTCATTCATAATGGTGTATCTTAAGTGATGTGCTTTTACAGTATCTGGCAGAGCAAAGGTATTGCATCCCAGTTAACTACACTTATTATTCCTCTGTTGGGATGGTGTAGGTAGAACGAAATAAGACTCTTTAAAGTTTATAAGTTATACCAGTTGTTGCCAAATTTTCATTTTTGGGAAGAGCGCCAAAAGCAGTTGTGTATTTGCTTAAGCTAGTGTCTTCTAAATCAGTTCTAAATACCCTAGTAGTCCTTGACTCTGTCAAAAGGGCAATGATGGGTAATTCGGCTGTTAAGCTGATATAGGAAACTGATTGGTTAGAAGAAAGGTTTAAGCTAGTACTGTTTTGTGGGCTATTCCAAGTAAACGAAAAAGATGGTGGTTTTATGTATCCTAGTTACAAGCAAGTTGTATACGATGAAACCATGAATCCAAATGTGAGATTGTTTTCTAACCTTTTAGAAAAGACAATTCAAATCCATCAGGAAATACCCTGTGGCATATTGAGCATACCTTGGAAGGTATGGTACCAATTGCACGGTCACCTGTGTAAGGTGATAAACCACAAATTAATGCACCATTAACTGACAACGTAAAAGGAGCATCGTTGCAGTGGGAGGTTGCCTTAACAGGCTTAATGGTACTAGTTCGTGGAAACAGTCTCTGGACTTGTTCCCAGCTAAACGAACAACATCGTACTCATCCCTTAAAGCGCAACGAAGCTGTTAAGACAAAAGATGCAGTTTAATGACGTCAAGTCATGGATTCAGAAATGAATCAGTAAGGTTATAGTTGTGTATCAGGATCAGTGATTGCCAAATAGCTTACCAGCTATAAGTAACTGATTGATATACAAGGAAAGAAATGCTCGAATGGTAACCTAGTATATTCGAATATCTAGGTTAGTGAGTAAGGTATGTTTCACAACAGGACTTTCTCACTGGTTGCAACTGTTAAACCCATTCGAATTCTTTTAACCATAACAGCACATATCTGGAAGATAGATGACGTCATCCGTATTTTATAAGCGGGTACCTTGATAAAAGGTGACGACATCTGTATGCAACAATCAGATAAGTTATGTGCAAAGCATCATGTCTGGAAGCCAAGGTAGTTCAAGTATGAACTTAAAGGAGCTTCAAGGTCATGTAACAGACATTTCGATATTGTCTATCGAGAATGATAGTTTCATGTACCAGTTATGTGTCAGCGGAAGCGTGGTTTTCCTTGCATATTATGTAGATGGTATTTTCACATTCGGAAATGGTGTGGAGATATTGTCACGCATAAAGGATGGTTATCCGAACAGTTTCAGAAGTAGGACTTATGAGATTTTGGAACATATTTTGAATTAAAGTCTTGTGTGGTCACAAGAAAAAGGATGTTCAGGTATCTCGAGTCGCTTAAATTGATTCTGTGGAGTGTCGTTCACAGCAAGGAAGATTGTTGTCTTTCTACATTGTATATGAACGAAGGCAGATATCTGTAATGCTATAAGCATGTTAAACAGATATCAGTTCAACTCTGGATAGGCCTATTGGTTAATGAATGAGCCTTGTGAGTTGAATGGCAACGGATATCCAGGAGGATCAAAAGGAAAGGAAATCGACCTCTAACTATGTGTTGGCCTTGGAGGAGGAGTTATAGGAATCTAACACAGAAGTGTGTTGCGGATTCCGGTATGAAGGCTGAGTTTTTGTCAGCTTCATTAGCTTCGCAAGAAGCAGTATAGTTCCAATGCCATCCTCTAGAGGTGTGTGTTCTGAGTTTGCCTAATTAAATCACAAGGAATTGTGATTATGTTGGTGCAATGACAAACTCAAAGGAACCCAAGACTCACAAGGTGGTGAAACACATAGGATGTGTGGAATCACATCATACGAGAAATCGTGAAAAGAGGTGACATGAATGCAGTGGGAGTGATTGACAGTATAGACACACTTAATACTTTGGTAAAGCAATGGTATTATGATTTAAGTATAAGTGGGCGATTGTTGGGATTATATACTGAAAGCATATATAATTAAGTGTTTTGTACACTGGTCTTCATATATGTTGCCGCAACAATGCTCGCTGTCTGATAGAACAAACATACAACGAACCATAATATCCTATTATCTCGCCTATAGGGATGATCATATGGTGTGTAGGAGATCACAGAGGATCATATGAATCGTTTGACCTAGAGAGATATAAACAGTATCACAGCTGAGACGGTCCCTGGATAGACTGTCGGTGTAAGCTGCGGCACATCGGTTCATAAGTGGGCTTATCCTAGCTACATGATGTGTCGGTACATGGTTATGTATTGATGGGATCAACAGTGGGATGTGCCATTCTCATTGACATATGAATGAGCCAGATCCCTAACATACTTCCTATGATCTTAAACCTAACTGAAGGATAAGGGGCACACGCAGATTGACCACACTTTGATTTACCATGGTGGCGAGTCTTACATGTACTCTTATACCCGTATTTTGGGTGTTGGCAATTTGTGTGTGGCTTGCTTAGTCTGGACGTTTAGGTAAGCATATACGTTTCAGGATGGTGACATTCCCTGAGGAGCTCACAAGGTTCATTATGCTAAACCCTGCAGGTTGAAATATTTAATTCAGGCATAAATGAAAAAGGGTGAGTGGCATTACTCAGGAAATAAGAGATTAATTAATTGTGGCTGATTGTCATTAGTCAAATTAATTAATGAATGTCTAAAACCTTAAATATGTGGATCATGTTAGTTTGGTGCAACCCGTTCCTAATAACGTGGTAATAAAGGGGCGAGTCAGCATTGTTACCGTGGTGAAGGTTAAAACAATGTTTTATTAATTAATTATGTTCTGGGTTGAACAAGGAAGGATTAATTAATAAATAGGGCCCACTTTATTATTTGCATCTGATCTCTGGTCTGGCCCATTAACTGCTCACAGCCCATTAGGGTTAGGGTTTCTCAAAACCCTAACACTATATATAGGCCTTCTCTCTATCAGATCAACAGGTTGTGAAAACTAGGGTTTTCAGTATAATGAAAATTGAGAGAGACGGCGGCGGCTATCCTGAAGGGGAGAAACTTGATCGATTTCTCCAGATCTCGGATTCAACTTGGTAGATAATCCTCACCAGATTTCCAAGGAGCAAGGGAACAAATTAGAAGATCAGATCTGTAGGAACAACTATCCATCGCCAGCGTTCTATCTCAGATCTAAGGTTATTTCATCGTTATTGGCTCCGATCTAGATCTGTAGATCAAACGGTGAAATCAGGTATTCTCTAAATCCATCCTCTGCAATTAATATTGTAGGAGCATGCATAGGATCGCATGATTTGTTTAATTGAAATTTATTCCTGGTACCCTAAGAACGATCCTTGGCAAGAAATTCATAATGGCAACTCGTGTTGTCCATCGTAGACTTAAACCCTACACTTGCATGTCTCCCTTTGTAAGAGCAGGCTGCTATGTTCTTATTCAAAGAATAAGAACACCAAACAGGTAGATTAAGTCTGCTGACTTAATCCTCGTGTTCCCAGGACAACACGGTGAATCTCCGAAGATTCTATAAGCACTGAATGCTTCGTGTTCAGTAGATGAACCACGATATAAATGCCTTCTCTCTAAAGAGTTTTAATGCCTTGAGCTTTAACTTCTGTGGAGAGGCTTGTCTGTCAGAGATTTGAAAGTGCGAGATAATTAAGCGGTTTAGCACTGGATTTTGGCAAAGGTTTTTATGTCACTATAGTTCCTGCTATTTATAGGTGGAGACCCAGAAAATAGCCGGTAGAGACATAGAGAAGAATGTCCAGTCATCGTCCATTCTTCTCTGTTCAAAGTCGCTTTCTCCTCTGATATCTCTGCTGCGTCGACTTACTTTTCAGAGCAGCTTGTACTTGACGTGTCAGACATTCAAACAACGTTGTACACCAGTCGCAATTGAGTAGTTTCTGTCTTTTCTTGTAGACTTCCTCAATGTTCTTCTACGACTGCTCGACACAAGCCTCAAACTCATTATTGGACGAGAGAACTGTCTTAATCTGAAAACAGTAGGTGCCTCTTAATCAGATTTCTTCAAGTGTTCAGACGTTGGCATGGAAGAAACTGTCTGCGCAGTTTTTGTGTCATTGATCTGCTCTGCTTGTCTTCGCCTTGTTTTCTTTGACAGTTATTTCGTCAGAATGGTGTCTTCTTCAAAATTGTTCCACAGTTTTGATGATATCTTCCTTCCTAGACTATTACAACTCGATTATCCTATACAAGGATTACATGAGGTTATACTCTAAAACCTAGACTTTGGTATATAGTTTTGACACATCAAAACATCGAATTCAGGTGGTATTACACAGTAATACCTAACAACATGGACAACTAAAAGCACGAAGATGAGCTAAAGAATGCATACAACCATGATAGACCTCATAGGGAGTTTTTTGTAGCTGACTGTTGAGTCCGGTTCTATTTTATGTGTAGCATGCTGTGATAACAACCTCTCCTCAGTATCTTTCACTCAAACAAGTCTCCGCCATCATGGTTCGCACGGTTTCTTTGAGCGTTATGTTCCTCCTTTCTACTAGACCATTATGTTGTAGGTCTTAGGCGCATATTTCTCATGCCCAATTCAAACTTCAGCACAAAAATCAATCAGTAGCCCATTGTAGACTCGGTGTCTGGTCTAATATTTTTTACTGTGACCCCTCTTTCATTTTGGACGAGTATGACTAATCCTGGAAATATCATCTTCACCTTATCCTTTGTCTTGAGAAGTCCCACCCATGTGTATCTCGAGTAGTCGTCCACAACTACAAAAGTATATCTTTTTCCTTCAACTTGTTTTCTGCCAGCGCGTTGCGCGGCATATATATATTATTTATATTGTATTATTATTATGTTTTTAAAAAATTATAAAATAATTATTATGAAAATAAATGAGTATTATAATTTATATGGATAAGAAATATACACTATAAAAAATTAAAATAGTAATAGACACATAAATAATGAATCTTTTAACATATGATAAAATGCTTATGAATAAAAGATGATTTTGAATAAAAGTAACTTAGTACATAATAGAATAACTTATTTATGTATGAGTAGTAATAAAATTAATACTCAATAAATTAAAACAATGAATACTACATATTATAAGTGTATGAAGATTTTCAATAATTAATCATTGATTTGAAGAAAAACATATGAATTACAACATGTAAAATTATAAATTTTGGAAAATTTCTTTGTACACAAAATTTGAAGTTTTTGACAAACTTCGGTCATCTTTGTCACATATCCAGATTTTTATTCCAACACGATTCATGACCCTAGACACAACAATATAACATTGTCCATGTGCAAATATTGTTTTGCTGAGTAAAATCCGCACATGCGATAGTGACTGCCCTTGACTCTTGTTTATGGTCATGACGTATGAAACCTTAATTGGTAATTGTCTAAACTGAAACTTGAATGGAATTCGAGGATCTTATGGTATTATAGTCATCCTTGGAATAAAAATCTTTTCACAAGTATTTTTTCCACTCATAATCTTGGCCTCGAAGACATGATTACCAAGTTGTGTTACAGCCAATCGAGTCCTATTGCACAATCCAGATGAGTGATCAATGTTCCTCAACAACATGATCGGTATTCCTTTAAATTCATCTCATGGTTTGGTAATCTGGGACACTTCAATGTATTCAAGAATTCTGTAGTGTGCACTTCATTAAGCATATAGGTTGCATTTTATGTTGTGCACATAAAATCAGAACTTAAGTATACCTTGCCCACATTATTGTTCAATGATATCATATGTTGATTGACCCTCTCAATCACATCATTTGTTGGTGCCAAAACAGTCCGGTGCTACAAATATGAAACATCTATTGATCCAATAATTGTTGTAAAATACGTGCTATTAACAATAGCTCTGATTGGATCTCTGGTGAATTTAATATTAATATCTTCAGGGATATCAATAACTCCTTCGTCGTCATTTGGTGCTCCTAAAGTCCCATCCCCAATGGTCACAATCCAATTATCAAAGTCTTTAAGTGTGGATGCTTGCATATGTTCTCCAAGCATATTCAATCGCATGTTTTTCGTCAACTTCAAGACACTCACATGATGCCATAAGTAAGATGAATTAATTGTTGCATTAACAATATCTCCTCTACTACATCTTGGTATAACATACAAAATCTATCTAAAATCACCACTAAATACAATAGTTTTGTCTGCAAATGGTTGATTGTTACTTTGTGTATTATGGAAACGCATTATATCCCGCATTGCCTTATTAATAATTTATTATAAATTATACTCTTTTTGTACCATTAGAGTAGTCTCATTTCTTTTCGGCACGAGAATTAAGGGTTGTGACTGTAGTGCAATTAATATTTTATTGGTGAGTATGAAATAGTTTGTCATTTTAGGAATATGTGAATACTTAGACAAGACGGAGGGAGTAATTGAAATTGTGTCATATCGGCACGAGACATCTCCATGCAATATTCTCTCTCGTTTTGCTGATCTTTGTTTCGTAATAAACATTAATTTTTGAAGCAAATAATATTTATCTTATCATGATATCAACCTAACATCAGTCTTCTCTCCTAAAATATATAAACGCATTTTACAATTTACACATTGTTATTTCATTGACCTCTACTTATTTATAATTGTAATATAGGCATTAACTCAATATTAATTGGGAGTAATAGTATAAAGCATATTAGGAGGCTCATCTTTTATAATTCATTTAACCACATTTCATATTGATGTATATTGCCTTATATTCTTGTCACATTTATTAGATTAATATACGTTATTAACTTAATTGGTTATTATAAAATCTATTTAATATATATATATATATATATACTTAATAGAATAATTAGTATTAATTAGTTACATACTTACTATATTTGTTGTTAGTTACCTAATATATTGTGTAACTATTTTCGGTATATTTTTTCGGGGGGAAAATAATTTTTCTAGGGGTCTTGCTTTTAGATATATATAGATTGTGGGTGGAGTCACTGGTCCGAACAAGTTTATGAGCAGAAGTTCCAAAACTCTCTCTATGCTTGCACAGACTGACTTGGTATTGAAGGATGCTTTGGTTTGCTTTCCCAGTTGGCATGCTCTGCAAATGCCTTTCCTTTTGAAGACACCCTTGGGTAGACCTTCTACAAGCTCATGCTTGGCTAAGTGATTGATCGTCTAGAAATTCAGATGACTCAGCATTTTGTGCCACAGTCTGTTTGACTCTCCTGAACTTGCAACAACAAAGCATGAATTGGCTTGACCACTCTGCAATTCTACCACATAGAGACCTCCTCTCGTTATGCATCGGAGCTTTACTTCCAATGAAGCTTTGTCTCTAATTCAACAAAGAAAACGACATAACCACTCTCACTAAGCTGACTGATGCTTAGTAGGTTATGCTTCAGGTTGGTGAATAGGGATACATTCGTGATGATGATTCCATCTTGCTCCACGCATCCCTTTCCAATAACTCTTCCTTTAGAGTTGTCACTAAACATGACCGGTGGTCCTCTAATCATTATGAGATTTGAGAGTAAACCACTTTCTCCAGTGGTGTGGGCAGAGCATCTACTGCCGAGAATCTAAATGTTTCTCTGCATATGAAGCTGATGCGCATGTACTTGTTCCTGCAAAGCACAAATTATACTTTAGGTCCCCAAGTAACTGTGGGTCCTTCATGATTAGTATTAAGGATTAACCCTTTGGGAATTTAAATTTAGGTTACCCTTATGACGGGTAGCTTATGATATTTATTTTTCCTGCTACATTTCTCTTCCTTCAAAAGTAATGCATGTTTTTATATTTAGAAGGAGTGATAGTGTGTGCAATCTTTTTTAAGGTAGGAAACTTTCGGTTAAGACCTCGGAACATAGGTTCCGGATGTGTCTGATAGTCATGAGCTTTTTTAAAACTAACTCTCTTACCAATGTGGTTAGCCTTCCTAGCCTTCAAAGGAGAAAAATGGTTGGGCTCAGGCCTCAAGTAGGTGTTCCCCCTACTCGGTATGCTTCTCTTCTCATAGATAGTATGAGATTTGGGTCTCTGATTATGATCTTAACCAGGTTGTTTGTTTGCCATCTTTGCATATGAAATATGTTGCTCAGGCAAATGGGTTGATGAAACCGGCTTCCTTGCAGTTGGAACATACTACTTCACCAATTTCTTCGGTTGAACTGCCTTTTTACCAATTTGTTAGGTAGCCAATTTGGGGTGGTTGATAGACCTACACTTAGCCTTTTAGGCGTGAGCTGGCACCTTTCTGGCTATCCCCTTGCTGTTCAACCTACTCTGATCACTAGAACTACCTTTAATAAAGAAAACTTTATCTTTTCCATTGGTAGATGAAGGATTGTTCAAAACATTTTCAGTAAATCCTAGATCCACTTTATCTTATGGGTCTCTTTGAGCTAAAATTACTTTCATCTAATTCTCTTGAGCTTTTTCTAAATGAGCATATGCATCGTTCTTGCTCAAGGTTTTTCTATTTCAAAACATCACACTCCTTTCTAAGATGTTTAAATTTATTCAAAAGTTTGGAGTGTTCAAGCCTAAGTTTCGTCAGTTCCTCACCGGTAGACTGATATTTTTCAATCTCAGCAGTCAAAATTGAAAATTGAACTTTTAGCGAGGAATTTTCGCTGGCTAAAGCATTTTTAGCTCATAAAATTTTGAAAATTCTTTTGAAAGAAGATCGAGGGAAACAAATTCTTAATCCGAGCAATACGATTCAGAGTCCTCTAAAATTCATGCAGAATGTATAAAAATTGGTAGGAAGCTTGTTATCTCATCATCAGTTGCGACAAGTCCTTGTTTGGATTCTATAGAAGCATTATTGTCCTCTCCAATTACTACCATAAATACGAGCAGTGCCTCTTTCTCTAACTCTTTGTCCAATGAGAAATATCAATCATCGTTGTCGGGTATGTTAGGAACCTCCATCCTTGATAGCATCACATTGGCGATGGATCTAGATGCTCTTCGCTCGAAGATCTTCTAGAGTCTTTCTCTCTCCTCCTTGTCTACTCGTGGACATTCGAACTTGAAGTGGTCAGGAGAGTTGCACTCAAAGCAGGATCTGGGTGTCCTCTTGAAAAATCTCTTTTCTTCGAGTTGCGGAGCCTCGGTCTTGCCATTTGCCTTCTCTAGGAGCTTGACAAGTCTCCTCATTTGATCTTCAAGCTCTTCTACGGAGCTCTCCCCTTCTTTCTTATAGGAGGTTGAGGTTGTAGGAGCAACCTTTGCATTGTTAAACTGCATCACTTCTTCCTCCAATGCCTCTGAAAGTGCTAACAGGATTAGCTCGTGAGCTATGGAATCCAATTGAGTACGCCTTTTGTCCTGATGTCCACTCATCATACGAATTCTCGACCATGTCTTGTCCACCATCTCCGCCTATAAAAAAAATGTGTATCAATATTTTTAAACAAAATATTACCAAAAATGTTGAAGTAGTAAAGTTGGTCTAAGGTGTTGAATTAAGTTTTTGTATCCTAAAGTTTTTGTGTTCAAACCCCCACCCTCAACATATAAACATGTATATATAATTTTTTTTTATACAAAAATTATCTTTTCCATTATTTTAAAAATGGAAACAATTATTCCATCAAATAGAAATATTATTTTATTTTTTAAAATACATTATAATTTATTTTTAATTAATACTAATCATAATAATCAATTTTGTACTAAAAATATTGCCGGTCTTATTTTCAATTTCTATATTCCATAATAAAAGACAATTATCTCCATTAATTGTCAACAAAATATTTTATTTTTTACCAATATTTCAATAATTTATATAAATTCGATAATCAAGCTATAATTAAATTTATACAATAACATGCAAACTTAAATGATGATTAAAAACAAAATTATATTTTTCAAAAATTGTAAGATAGTAATATTTAATAAATTAATAAGATAGATTAATATAATATTAGTTAATTTATTATTTATATTCATAATTTATATAATCTTTTATCATTTATATATTACATTTTTTAAATTCGATACAAATTAATTATTTTATAATTTAAAATATTGAATTATATGTAATATGTGTTATAATGATTAATAACCAATTCATTAATGCAATTATAAATATAATTATAGAAATTTATATATAAAATTATTGTCAATTATCACATGTTATTTTAAAATTTTAATTAGTAAAAGAACAACATATGTTAACATTTAAAATGTGACTACATCATTTCAATTTCTTTTATTTAGTATTTTTATTTTATGCTAAAATGTATAAAATGTGAGTGTACAAGTTTTATTTTTTATGTTACTTAAAAGTAGTACTATCTATATATTAAAAGTATAAATAATGGGTACACCAATTTATTTTTTTATTTTGTTATATTTAAATTATTATTTATTGATTTATGTTAAAAATAAATAACATGGGGATTTATTATGTAACTAGATTGTGATTTATTGATTTATGTAATTAAATTGTTCAAAAAATATTCCTTGAAAAGAAAAAGATTTATTATCTTAAAATATGTTCATTCAAATTTTCAAGAAAATATTGTGAAAACTAATCTAATTTGACAAGTAACACTAATTTATAAAGTGATCAAGAAATGAGGAGCACTATTGAGAGGAGTATAATATTAAAAAAAATAAAGTTAATTTATAAAAGTGATTTGAAGAAAATATAAAATAGAATATTTTTATCGTAGAATCCAAGAACTTTTCAAATATGTTTTAAAATCAAGACAAATAAACTGGAAGAATAAGAAAAAAATCTGAATTAATTCAAGGATGGGTCAATGTTGGTTGTCCATGCAATATAGGGAAAACGAAATATAACTGATCTAAACTTCATGTAATGGAAAGAGGGGAATGTGAGAAATTTTCAAGGGGAAATAATGACACAGATTCAAGAGCAAGGATTGATGATAAAACAAATGAATCATGATGTTTTCTTGATTCGTGGGAAATTTTTTATTTTTTTTTTGTCCGTTGCGGTGCGAAATGATAAACTTGGTAGCAAAATTAATAGAGAGTATGCAATTGTAGTGCGAATATGGAAAAAAAAATAACAGCTATGCAATTGGAAGCAACAAAGGATTACCCCGCATCCAATCGAACTAGGGGTGTTGCTTTAGCGTGAAGCAAACTTGGAGCAAGTAAAGATAGACATGACTGTTTTGGATACAGTGCGGTTAATGAAGAAAACCGGCGAAAATATATATTTATACCTCATGATAATTAGGGTACAATAATTAAGTATGGTATTGGATTAGGTGCACTATAATTAACCAAGTTCTGTGTAAATTTATGTAATCAATTTACAAATTGATTTGAGAATAACTAAAATACTAATCACAATAAATTGTAGAAAAGGGGAAATATTGGATGTTATTCGAATTAAAATCATTTTTATATAATTTGTTTCAAAAAATGTTTAATATTAAATTCTGAATTAAAATATAATTTATTACATATTAAATCAAATTATAATTTGCAAACATTATATTATTTTTTACAAAAATCAACTATTCTGAGGAATGAATAAGTAAAAATATAGTTGTCCTCTTTGTACTACAATACCACAACATATTAGAATAGTTTTAGTATTTTAATGGATTTAGTGGTCTCTTAAAACTTTTAAAAAATAAGTATTTTTTAATAATATTTAATATAATAATTTCATGCTACGCACAAGTGAAATACTAGTCTATATATATACTAAAGCAAAGAAGTTCCATGTATTTTCAACTTTGCCATTTTCTCTCCAAAACCATCATTTTACAATAATTTTATTATTTTATTTTATTTTATGTTTTTACTAATTCATAAATATCATAACATATATAATAATAATAATTTCAACAACATTATATTATGCCATATTACACTGAAAACATTGCATCTAAACTACTTTTTTCAAAATTAATCTTATAGACTTATTACTTTTAAAATCACAAGTATAATATTTTTTACAATTTAAAAATGGCTAATATTATGAATTAAAGTTCCATTTTTATAATTCTGTATTGTTATTAATATTCTCAAATTTAGATATGCAATCCAATGCATAAATGATAAACTATATGTCACGCCTTGATTTATAAACAAGACATAAATGAGAGAATTGAGGCACATCGGTAGTTAGCCTGCGCCCAAGATTGCCAGTAAGGCGGCAACAGTTCCACCAAGCGGCGGAGTCCTTCCGTACGGGTCATCCCATGAGGGTGTGCGTCTGCCCAGAACTTGTAGAAGTCAGTAAGAAACCGGTTCAGAGAGTCGCCACGGCATATCTTGTAGCTTCGGAAGTAGCTGACACGACGTTCTCCTGAGGCATTGCGTGGCAGAGGTTTGCGACGAGCAAAGAAGGACTTGGCCATCTGCGAATAGGTAAAGTCAAAAGAGTCAATAGGTTAGGCATAATAATAATAGGTTGCGCAAATTTAAAGCTTAGAGTAGCAAAAATAACGTGATTATAAAGGTAATACTTCTATGTTCGGCTACGGCATATAAGAATCCTATCTTAATACACGCTTATTCTAGGTCTCGAAAGACGTATATGCTAAAACATGCTTCCTACAAGCATCTAAGTTTCTATAAAGGCCTTGGTAATGATAATTATCTAAAATGCATAAAACTTTTGTGAAATGCAACAATTTATGCATTGAAAACTTGTGATGCAACTATTTATGCATAAAATCTTAATTTGAATGCAACTATTTTATATTTGGTATACAACTATTTATGCATCAAGATTTTAATATCGGAATGCATCTCTATATACATCGGAATTTTAATAATTGGAATGCAACTATATATGCATTTTTAATAATTTGAAACAATGTATGCATTATAATTTCATAACCAAGGTGCAACTATATATGCGTCAACCTTTGATATTTAAATAAGAAATGCAACAATTTATGCATTAGAACTCTTAAGATTTTTAAAAGAATTGCAACAATTTATGCAAAATGTTTTCTCTTGATGCGGCACCAAGTACGAGTGCAGGAGCAGGAGCTGGTAAGGATGTTTTCAACTCATTGAATAAATTGGAGGCCTCAAAACAAGGAGGTCCTCGATTCAGAGCGAAGGGAAAAAAAGGCAAACCTCGCTCTGATACCACTTTGTCACGCCCCGATTTATAAACGAAACATAAATGAGAGAATTGAGGCACATCGGGTACGAGACTTGCACTCGGGATATCAAGATTGAGTAGAGGAGATAGAAAGTCCAATATGGCTAATAAGAAGAGTTCAAGCAAATAAGGAAGAAATCATCACACTTATCCCAAGTTAAGCAAAAGATAGTAAAGGGGTGCCTCCTCAAGAAGGGATCGTAACTTCTTGAGTAAACAAAATATCAGAGTATTTAAAATGTCATCAAAAGGCTAACAAAAGATAGAGAGTTTCAGCAGCGGAAAGTTATCAATGAAGTATGTATATGAAGATACATACTTCAACATCTAACTATTACAAAAAGAGTCTTCAGCTCCACCTCGACTGATGTCTCGTACTTTGCTCCAAAAGCTTCTTTTAACCTGCGCATTTAAAAATAATGCGAGGGGCTAAGTACAAATTGTACTTAGTGAACACATGCCCGAAAACATACATAAATATAAGTATGTCATGCCTTTTAATTGGATTGCACATGGGGTTTTGAGTTTGAAATCCTCCCATGACACCAAAACATTTTATGAATGAGCATGCTCCCTTTTACTTAGTTAAACTATCTGCAATTAATTATGTGACTGGGAGGTGGCCACCTACCACAGTCACGATGCTAGTCCGAGTAAGGCATGACCCCTAACATGTCAGCATCATAGTGCACTAACTCATGGTATCCCTTTCACTACCTGGGTACGATTGATAAGACTCGCAATACGCAGAGTCAACATCCACGTTGAATACGTTTGATGTTCTTCTCTGAGTGGGGTTCCACCAAAGAGAGGACAGATAGCAAACACAAAACAGTAGGCAATGACAAAATAGTTTAAAACAAAACATTTCATTTCATGCTTGATATGCTTTGAAAAGAAAACATCATTTTTCATACTTTTAATTTGGTCCACTATATAGGGGTAAAAGAAAGTCCACCTTGAGTAGGTGCGGTTATGCGGTTTGTTGATCTAGTAATCGATCTTCTCCTTGCCCTTTCCTATGACATAAGGAATACAGGTAAATCCTCAAGGGATAATGAATTATCTTTAATCTGGTACATCAAAATAATTCTAGACTCTTGATCAATCGTGGACTTTTCCAACCTTGAGCCATCTGATAAGGATATGAAAGAATGATTTGACAATCTAGTCTGACGAACAAGGTAGTCAAACGTTAATTCAATAGCTCGTGGTTCAATACCGAGCATTAATTCAAGAAGCATGGATAATAGTTCAATTTGATTGGACAAAACAAATGGCTTCTTAAAGTGACTAAGCACTTTCAAGAGTTTAAAATCGAAAGAAGTTTCATAATCATTATGAATCATCGTACATTGCTTGAGAGTATGAGAACTCATCAAGTTGTTTCAAGGAATGATTAAGTTATGATTAATCGAATCGAACAATCGAAGTTGGTTGGGATTTAAAAGGTTTCAAAGAGGGTAAGAAAGAAAAGGATAGGTATTAATATCGATTGATAAAAAGAGATGTCGAATGATATCAAAGATATGTTGAATCGATCGAACAAAGAAAAGTTAAAAATTTGAGATTTCATCCTGCGTCGACCGAGATGGAGTGCATCTCGACAGACGCGAATGCATCGACCAAAATGAGATGCATCTCGACTGATATGGGTATATCGACCGAGATGAGATGTATCTCGACCGAGATGAGATGCATGTCAACCGATACGAATGGTCGATGGAAAGAGAATCGAGCGAGGGGTTCAGTGTCGACTGACGTGGCTTCCACGTTGACTGATACAGACATATCGACTGATATGGTCCTACAGACATATCGACCGATATGGTCCTCATGTCAACCGATACGGCCGCGTCGACCGAGATGAAGGCCAAATTGGCCGAAACAGAGGCTATATGCCTTCCGGCGAAAATTTCGTGTTTTGGCTCAAACAGTTATCCGGGCTCGTCCAATCGATTTCTAACAACACCAAATGGTTTTCTAACAAGTATTATGAGTCTAGACATGTATTTTAACATCAAAACATGTTGGGAATCGAGATAAAACCTCAATATTTTCAAATAGGGCAAACATACCAAAAATGCTTCAAAATAACCAAAACTCGATTACTAGGTCATATATCACTTCTAGGCTCATAATATAACATGCTAAACATTCATACGTACTCATAAACTCAAGATCAAGCCTAGATCATAACATTTATCAACTAGGGCAAAAATCATAACATGCTTAAATCGATAAAATAGCTAGAGGGAGGTTCGATTTATACCTCCTTGACGTTTCTAGACCGTCGTAAGCTTGATCAACCCTTAGTTTGTCGATTTCCCACTTCAAAACAAAAAGGAATGGAAATCTAAGGTTGGAAATGGAAAGGAAACGAAGAGAGGATTCCGAAAATGTATAGTTTTACCTTGAAAACCCTTCGACGGAGCTTCGCCGGAGCTCGCCGGGAAAACTCTAGAGAATTTAGTGAGAGAGAGTAAAAGTGAAACTTATAAATGAAGCCTTCTATTTATAGAAGGGAGGCGAGGGTAAATTTGGAATTACCGAAAGTTAAAAAGGTTAAAGTGGTTGTCATTCACTTGTCACATCGGTCACTTTAACATCACCTCACGTCAACTCCACATCTCCTCACGTCATTGCACGGGAGACCGTAATATTTCTTCAATTCACGAATATTTATCGATCGATATTATCCCGATACAAAAATATCGGATCACCGAATAATTAATCGAGATTAATTAAGCTCAATAATAATGATTAATTTCCCCTAATAAAATAAAAATGGCAAGAATCATTGCTAAATAATAATTTCACAAAATGAATCGGTCGCGTAGCTTCAAATTAAATTCGATAACAAAATAAAACTTCGGAAATTTGATAATTACAATTAAAATTTACGAGGGGCGTTACACTATAATAGGGATAATAGTTAAATATATTTTTAAACAATTGCTTAAAAATGTAAATAAATATATACAAAAATATGATTTCATTTGTTACATATTACTATAGTCGTAAATATAAATGATTTTGCCACATTACTCCAAAAAATATCACATCACGTCTACAATTATTTTATTTACTAATTCATCAATATTCTAATTACATAAAAATTAAAAATTTCAATAATATTATATTCGTATCATTTACCCCTAAAAACATTGCATATTAACTATTTTTTTAAAATTAATTTTATATAGTGATGGCCCCGGGCCGGTTCCGGTTCGGAACCGCCGGTTCCACGGTTCCGGAAAAATGGAACCGGAACCGGCCCGGCTATAGAAGGTTAAGGTTCCGGTTCGGAACCGGAACCGGCGGTTCCGGTTCCAGCCGGTTCCGAACCGGCGGTTCGCCACCTAATTTTTTTTTTTTTTTAAAATTTTAATTATTTATTTTATTTGAAATATAATATTTGGTTTGTACAAAAAAATTGTAATTATAAGTATTTTGTTCCTTTGAGTAATATTTGGTTTGTACACAAAAATTTTATATTATTTTTTACTTTGTACACAAATTAAATAAATACAAAAATATATGAGGAATATTATAAATTAAGATTACAAATTTAAACTTACAAGTTACAATGATGAATGTATATTTACAATTTTTTTGCAACTACACAAGTTATACAAATTACAAAATTGTATATTATTTTTTAACTACACAAGTTATACAAATTACAAAATTGAAGAATTAATATTATTACAATAATTGAAAATTAAAACTATAAACAAATAAATTCCAAAAAATTAAAAAAGAAACTTTAATAATTAGGGGGGAGGGGAGGGGTTAATTGAAAAGGGCTTGCACTTAATTTTTTACCTTAAAATTAAGTTGCCTACGTATCCCTTAATTTTCATTAAGGGAATCAAAGCCCACGTAGTTCTCTTACCTTACTTACCTTTAATCGGACTCGAAATCCGCATCACCTAGGCCATTGGAAGCATTAGTACTTGCCGCGCTTGCTTCAGAGTTGTAAGCATCCTCGTCGTCGAAGACGT
Organism: Plectranthus barbatus; assembly: GCA_026898455.1. Taxonomy (NCBI): domain Eukaryota; kingdom Viridiplantae; phylum Streptophyta; class Magnoliopsida; order Lamiales; family Lamiaceae; genus Plectranthus; species Plectranthus barbatus. The sequence goes on from JAPKLW010000351.1 coordinate 455,059, forward strand.
GCCTCCAATCCGGTTGTTGTTCTCGATCTTCGGCATCTTTCCAATCTTTAAGTATAACTTGTGCTTCCAAATTGGCCGGTGACAAGTTGGACCTTCTTTCATCCAACATATAGCCTCCCGAGCTAAATGCTTGTTCCACGGCAACCGTTGATGCGGGGACGGCTAAGAACTCCTTCACCATCGTACTTAGGATTGGGTATTGTTGTTGTCGCCTTGACCACCATAGTAGAATATCAACCTCTTGTGGAGCGTTCTCATCTTCTTCATCTTGAGGCTGCAAACAATCACCACCAACATACATTTCCGCCAAATAAACATCTAGTTCGCTTTGTTGCGAACTAGACGGACGGTTTTGAGACATAATATTATGAATTCTAGCTAACAAGGGGTTAGCACTAGTTTGGCCGGAACTAGTTGTCCTAGAGGAAGGTCTAATTTGAACTAAGTGGCTATATGTAATACAAAATGAATCGAAAGCTTCACGTAATGTTGTACTAAGTTGGGTTTTAACTACATCGACGGAGGGGAGGTTCAAATGTTCTAAAGGAATAATTTCGTCGGGCCCTATAAATGCTAAGGTTGATAAAGCGGTATAATATGTATCAATAAAAGAATAAACACCATCTAATTTACTACTAGGATCAAATACTTTAGCAATTAAAAAAACGGAGGGAATCTCCCTAAAATATTTTAACCATTTCATTACCATATCAAATATTATATGCCTTAATTCGGGTACAAAACTACATTGATTAAATTGACAAGCAATATAACAACAATGATATAAAACTTTAGAACTAGTGGGATAATAGACACCGGATAAAACTTTAGTTGCGTTAGAAAAAGATTTTAACAATTCATGCAAAGAAGTACATGCATCCCAATGAGATAAATGCAAACTAATACCATAATCATCACTTCTAAAAAATTGTACTAATAATTCTTTATATTTAAAAGTAGCATTAAGCATTTCATAGGTGGCATTCCACCTATGAGAAATATCGGTTGGAAAACGTTTTGCTCGGACTCCATGAGTAGCACAAAAAGAAGCCTATTTTTTTGCAATTTTTTTATGACTTTGTATGGATAAAATTGCAGCCCTAATAGGTTGAATTGAATGAGTATAAAGTTTCATACCATCTTGAATGGCTAAATTAAGAATATGAGTAATACAACGACAATGGAAAAACTTACCTCCGAGGACCGGATTGCACTCCAAAATAAGCTCCCTTATTGATGCGGTGTTGTTGCTTGCATTATCAAAACCAATAGAAAATATTTTGTCGTTTATTTTATATTGATGAGCTATTTTTATTAATAAACGTGCTATATTTGATGCCGTATGAGGATCATCAAATTTTCGGTATGCAATTATTCTTTTATTTACATTCCAAGAGGAATCTATCCAATGAACAGTTACACCTAAATAATGATGTTCGGATCTACAATCATCCCAAATATCGGAGCAAATAGAAACCCTATGATCTAATTTTTTAAATTGATCGCGTAAAGTCAATCTATATTGTCTAACTCTATTTCTTATTCCACGCACCATAGTTGTGCGTGGAATTCTTTTTTGAAGAGGTTGGACCGGATTTATATATTTTTCAAATCGAACTTTATCCATTAATTGAAAAGCTAAACTCTCTACACAAACCCATGACGATAATGAATCCCTAGATTCTATCGGATCATATTTATGAAGAGAGGAAGAGGAAGACGTACCTTGGGAAGTACCAAATGCACCTTGGTTTAATTGAGTTTGACCCTTAGCCAAGCCATACTCCATGGGATGCTTCACCTTTATGTGGCGTTGATATGTTCTATATCCACCACCGGCGGTGAATTTGTATTTCTTAGGGCAATAATTACAAAGTAGATCAAATTGTTCGGGAGCACCTATAATTTTATATTTTTCTAGTTAGATATCATATTTAAAATTTTAAATAAGTATAAGAATTTGAAATAAAATTTAAAATAATTATAAGAATTTTAAACACCACGTACCTTTCTTTTGCTCCTTTGCACGAATTTTTCGGAAGTGCTTTGTGAAAAGATCGAATTTCAAAGCTTTTGGACTTAAATTTTGCTCGAAATCATCATCTTCTTCATTTACCTCGGCCTCGGGGGGGGGGGGAACACCTTCGTTGGCTTCATTTTCCAATGCCTCACGAAAACGCATTTCATGTTGTTGCAATTGTCGGGCATACTCCTCATCGGCTCGTACTTGAGTTTCACGAAGATCTTCATCACTACTCAATGACAAAGTGATGTTATCATCGTATTGAGATTGAGGAGAATCTTCAATATTAACACCACGGCGACGTTGACGAGGTGGACCTCTAGTAGTATCATCTCTAGCGATGGACTTGCCCCTATTGTCGGCACCACGAACACCACGACCACGACTTGAAGACATAATTGAAATTTGAGAGAATGGATTTGAAATGGAAATTTGAAAGAGAAATTGCAAGAATTAATTGAAAAAGAGAGTAATTGAGAGAATAGAATGAGAGAATTGAGATTGAGGTGTGAAAAATGTTGAAGGAAGGGGGGGTATTTATAGAAAAATTTGGAGAATTTTTTAAATTCAGCCGAACCGCCGGTTCCGGCGGTTCGGGGCCACGTGTCGCGTTCTTATTCGTCGATTTGAAAAAATAGCCGTTTGTTAGCCGTTAATTGGCCGGTTCGGAACCGGAACCGCCGGTTCCAACGGATAAATTTTCAAAAAAAATAGCCGTTGGGCCGGTTCAGCCGGTTCCGAACCGGAACAGCCGGTTCCCAACGGTCAAATTTTTTTAAAAATTATGCCGCCGGTTCAACGGTTCCGAACCGGAACCGGCGGTTCGAACGGGTTTCCAATTTTTTTTTTTAATTAATCGAGCCAGTTCCACGGTTCGGAACCGCCGGTTCCGGTTCCGGTTAAACCCTGGAACCTGAACCGGCCCGGCTGTAGGCGGTTACGGTTCCGGTTCGGAACCGTTTTCACGGTTCCGGTTCCGAACCGTGGAACCGGCGGGCCGGTTCCGGGCCGGTTCAGCCGGTTCCGGTTTTGTTTGGCCACCACTAATTTTATAGGCTAATTTGTTTAAAAAAACAAGTATAACTTTTAAGTTCTGTATTATTATTTTCTTAAATTTAGATATGTAACTCAATTAGATGATAACTTATAATAAGATCAAAATTAGATGCATTTTTTAAGAGTCAATTTAAAATATAAACAAATGTATAAATGATTTGAGTTACATATTGATATCATCATGAATATAGCTTTTGTTTTATATACTAATATATTTATGTTTAAATGTTAGTTTTATTTTAAAATAGAAAAAAATATATTTATGTCACTGAAACTATTATAATTTACTAATTTTATTTATCTTTTAAATTTACTTTATCGACTAATTATTATTATTTTTTATGAGATTCTGTTTGTGTTTGTTTTAGTCATTTTTATTTATTAAACTTAAAATATGTAATGAGATGAATAAATAAGAACTTAAAAGTTAAATATATGATTTTAGATAACTATTATAAATTATACTATCAAAACTGAACTCACTTTATTAATAAATATCTTATTCTTATATATTAATCGCAACGTGCGGATGTAAATGTAGTAGTATATTAAAAGAAAATAGTTCCATTATATTACAATTTTGTCACTTTCCCACTAAAAATATCACTTCAACATATATTTTATTATTTTATTTTATATAGCATTTTTCTATTATAATATAGTCTATATTATATAGATATACAATAAATAATTATTAGAATCTAAAAAAAATTGTATTTGTCACTTTTTCTTTTAAATATTATATTTATTAATTTTTAAATAATGCTAAATTTATATCTTCAATGGAATAATTTTGTATATTAAGCTTTGATTTTTTAGGCTAAGTGTTTGATATAGTACTTCATTTTATTTTTACTAGGTGTATAGTATAGAAGATAATTTATATTATATATTAATATATAATCTTGGTAATTATATCTTGACCAAAACTCAAAATCATGAACTTTTATCTTCTATCTCTTAAAAAAATTGCAATAATTATTAACAAAAATTCTAGCAAATTAACTTTATTAGAAAAAAATAAAATACTATAAAATATATATTACTACAAAGTGAAAAATAACTCCTAATATTACCTTGTGACACATAAAGTACATAAGATTATAAAAAAAATAATATGACTACCGATATATTATGTATAGATATTATATATTCATATATATTAATAAAATTAATATAACTCATAAAATATAATGCTAACTCTGTTCCATGTAAATTGTACTCCCTCCGTCCCACCTCAATTGTCTCACTTTCCTTTTTCGTCCGTCCCACCTCAATTGTCTCATTACTTAAAAATGCAACTTTTTCACACTCAACAATAAAATATTAATTTCATTCAACTTACTTTACACTCACACTCCTTGGTTATTGTGCCCAAAGTCACCGGGACAATTCAGCTGGGACGGAGGGAGTAACTTTTTTTTGGGCATGTGAATTAATGATTGTGAGTATAAGTGAAATTAATATCTTTTTGTTGAGTGTGAAAAACCGTCATTTTTAGAAATGTAATAATTCGGTTGAGACGGCCAATTTGGTAAGTGTAATAATTTGGGCGGGATGTAGGGTATATTATTTAATATATATTAAAAATTCAATGCAAAACAAAAACCTAATTAATAAAGTTAGTTGTTAATGTTAAAGTTATAATACAAGATTTTATTATAATATACAACATATGTAATACATCTTACTTTATAAATTAATATTTTATTGTTGAGTGTGAAAAACTATCATTTTTAGAAATGTAACAATTCGGTTGAGACGACCAATTTGGTTAGTGTAATAATTCGGGCTGGATGGAGGGTATGTTATTTACTCCCTCTGTCCCGCTAGATTAGTCCATATTTCTATTTTCGTCTGTCCCACCAGATTATTCCACTTTCCTAAAATGGAAAAAAATCTACTCACATTAATAAAATATTAATTTCACTAAACTCACAAACTTTGGTTTCTGTGCCGAAATCATAGTGGACTAATCTAATGGGACGGAGGGAGTAATATATATTGAAAATCCAATACAAAACAAAAAAACTAATTTATAAGTTAGATGTTAATGTTAAAATTATAATACAAGATTTTATTATAATATACTCCCTCCGTCCCA